>OX596282.1:36668786-37003786 GCA_951394225.1 Harpalus rufipes | reverse complement strand
GTACCCATGTGTCAGACTTGTATGACCCATTCTCAGACGATGGATCTTGACTTGATCCCTTCTAGTAAGATCATTCGGCAATAAAACTGGTGCAACCAACGGCTTAATGGTTTTTAGATGGTTCTGAACCCCATCCCATGTGCGCTGCCACAAAGCCAATACCTCTTTCTTCAGATGAAGACTTATATCTGAAGATTTATACATTACCACATCAACAGAGTTACTATCAGCGGCGAAACGTGCTGCCTCATCAGCCAGTTCGTTACCCCTAATGCCGACGTGACTTGGCACCCAAAGAAAATAAATATCTCTCCCTGTCTCATGAAGATGTTTCATGAGGGACAAGATTTGCTGAATAATTGGGTCAACAGTAAAAGGGCTTGAAATGGCTTGTAGGACGCTCAAAGAATCGCTTACTACGAGGAACTTCCTAGAAGTTCTGACGAACTCGCAGTAGCGTAGAGCTTGCCAGATAGCATAGGACTCTGCTGTGTAGATAGAAGTTAGAAGAGGCATTGACCATGAGTGCTGTGTGTTATCGACAGCAATTGCGCAACCAGTACCATGGTGGGTTTTAGAACCATCTGTATAAATTACCATCGTGTCTTTGTATCCGTGCAGAACCTCTAGAAACCTTGACTGTATCATTATCGGGGGACTGTTGGACTTGTCGTACAAAGTTAGTATGTAGTTGGTCCTAGCTAATGGAACCAACCACGGCGGTACTTCAGATTCCCCTACAGGAATCGATAATGGTATATCATAGTTTATTTGGTCTAGAAGCTCTTTCGCGCGGATACCAGCGGGTCTGGTTTGAATTTGTCGTGGATTGCACCAATTATCACTCCGAAAGAAAGTACTGAAGTTCTTGTGTTGCGGTAAGGACTTGATTTTAGAAACATAAAGCAGCAGAAACTTTTTACGTCTGACATCAAGTGGCGTCAGTCCTGACTCTGAATACAAATTTAATGTGGGGGTACTGGGAAACGCACCAAGAGCGTACCGTAGAGCCTGGTTGTGGATTGAGTCTAGTCTGTTGAGGGTTGTACGTTTTGCCGAGGCATAGACGACACACCCGTAATCAAACTTTGATAAAACCAGAGATTGGTACACCCGTATAAGAGTTTTGGGTTCTGCTCCCCATTTAGTACCCGCCAACATTTTTATAATGTTTAGAGCTTTAAGACAAACAGTCCTTAGCTCTTCAACATGTAATTTCCAAGTTAGCCTTGGATCGAAATGGAGTCCCAGGAATCTGACGCTATTGACGATTTTAATAGTATTATCCCTCATAAAAAGCAGTGGTCCATAGTGTGGTCGGTTTAGGCGACAGAAGTGCATGCACTGGGTTTTTTCTTGAGAGAACCTGAATCCAATTTTGTCAGCCCTCCGGGTAATGCTGTTAATTGCAGATTGCAAAGTTCTGTTGATGTCTCCCATCTTCTTACCAGAACAGAAAATGGCGAGATCATCAACATACAGACACATACCTACAGAGCTGACAAAGGACACAAGCTCATTTACCGCAATGGCAAAAAGTGTGACGCTCAAAACAGAGCCTTGGGGTACTCCATTCTCTAATATCCTTGAGGATGATAGAGAAGTACTGACTCGAACTCTAAATTTGCGTTCTGCCAGAAAAGAAGAAATAAGTTGCGGCAAATTACCACGGAAACCCCAGCCATGTAGCTTCTTAAGAATGTGATACCGCCACGTCATATCATAGGCCTTCTCCAGATCAAAAAACACTGCAACCAAGTGTTCTTTATTATTGAAAGCAGTGAGAATTGCATCTTCTAGATATACGAGATGGTCAACGGTGGATCTGAATTTGCGAAACCCGGCCTGGTGATCTGACAGAAAATGATTGGTTTCCAGAATCCACATAAGACGGTTGTTGATCATTCTCTCGAATATCTTTCCGATGCAAGACGTTAAACTGATCGGCCTATGATTTGACGGTATCGATAGGTCTTTTCCGACCTTAGGGATAGGGATGACAATGGCTTCCTTCCACTTCTCAGGATATGAACCTTCTTGCCAGAGCATATTGTATACGGAAAGCAAGTGTAGTTTAAAATCAAGGGTTAAATTTTTAAGCATATCGTTGGTAATTCTATCTAAGCCTGGAGATGACGACTTCGATAGGCTGAGAGCATATTCCAGTTCCATAAGTACGAATGCAGCATTATAATAAAGAATTTCAGTAGTACTGAAATCTAGCGGTACTTCCCTGTCCGCTTTCGAGTTTTGAAACTCTGGTATGTAATTAGAAGAGCTGCTAGTACTTTGGAACTGGTCGGCCATTATTTCCGCGATAGCGGATGGATCATCCGTATAAGTTCCATCATCCAGTTTTAGACAGGATATGCCTGTAGAATTACCATGCCCAGCAATACGTTTAACCCTTGACCAACATTCTTGTGTTGTGGTATTGGACGAAATACCAGAAACATATTCGTCCCAAGATTTTCGCTTGCTTTCCAATATACAACGTCGAGCTAGTGCTCTTGCTTTTTTAAAAAGAATAAGGTTCTCCTGAGTGGGAATCCGTTTGAAGCGGTTGAAAGCCATTTTTTTATCCCGGACCAACTCTTGAATTTCGCGGTTCCACCAGGGAACCGACCTTCTTTGAGCTTTGGACTTGCTCTGAGGGATTGCAGTTTCTGCTGCTAAGAAAATATTTTCTGTTAGTTCTTCTACATTTACATTGGTGTTATTAGTCATGGGTGGAATTTTAAGGGATGCCTTGAAACATGACCAATCGGCTTTACTCATTAACCAACTTGGCGCAAACACTTGTTCACACATGGGAGTGTCAGTAGTGATCACTATAGGAAAGTGATCACTCCCATGTAGATCATCAAGTGCCCGCCAAGAGTAACGAGTTGATAATGTTGAAGAGAATATAGTTAGGTCGATACAAGAAAAGGTCCCTGAACGGGCATTAAAGTATGTGGGCGAACCATCATTTACTAGAACAAGATTTGGATCATCAAGCAGGTTCTCAACAATTCTACCCCTTGGATCAATATGCCCAGATCCCCATATGAAATGGTGGGCATTGAAATCTCCCAGAAGAATAAAGGGAGTGGGAAGTTGCCGAATAATACCTTGAATGTCAGTCAAATCCCAGTTGGCGTCAGGTAAATATATGTTACAAATAGTAACGTTAAATGGGGCTGACATTCGTATAGCAATCGCTTGAATATTAGTGTTGAGATTAACCTGCTTGAAACTCGCATCTTGTCTTACGATGATCGCCACACCTCCGTTGACCCGGATATGGGGTGCAGAATCGAACCTAACTATACTATAATTCTTCAATGAGTAAACCTGTCCTGGTGTAAAGTGTGTTTCTTGAAGACACGTACATATCGGATTAAATTCCGATAGTAGCATCTTCAAGTCACAATAATGAAAGACGCATCCCCTAATATTCCACTGAATAATATTGTTCATGACTTAAAATATAATGTAGAAGAACTAAACTGGTTTTCTTGGTTTGCCTAAAGGCCAACCCTTCTTTTTCTTTTGCTGCTGCGACGATGCAGAGCAAAGAGAAAGATCTTCGTCAGAAGAAGAAACAATACAAGAATTATTTGCCCTTATCTTTTCCTTAGTAGGAATGAAAGATGGAGAAGGGCCAGGAGAAATAGACACAATAGAAGAAGAAATAGTGTTTAATGATTTCTTCTTTTGTGTAGGAATTTTTGATGGTGTCGGGAAAGGATTACTGGTGACAAGAGGCGCATTTTGTTCGGCATTAAAAGTTTCTTTCGTAACAAAGATACTTTTCAATGCCTGAACTATGTGGGGAATTATTTATTTGGCAAAGGAAGTAGTATCCGGTTTTGCTGAGGCTGATGCTTTATTGGCATAAGAGATACCGGCCGGTGTAGAAATAATGACCTTCTTCCTTGCCTCAAGATATGTAATATTCTCCTTTATTTTCATCTCTTGTATGGCAACCTCTTGCTTATAAATAGGGCAATTTTTGGAAAGAGGCAAGTGGTCTCCCTCGCAGTTACTACAGGTAATGGGTTCTATGCAAGGGGTTCCTTCATGTAAGGCCTTTCCACATATGCAAATCTGTGGACTTTTGCATCGTGCAGCTGTGTGTCCGAACTTTTGACAATGGAAACAGCGCATCGGTGCAGGCACATACATGCGTACAGGGAGGGACATATATGCTACTTTCAACTTAAGTGGAAGTTTCGGGGTATTGAAGGTCAAGACATGATTCGGTGTGTCTTTATATTGACCATTGAATTTTGTCTTAATGCGTCGCACTTCAATAACACCCTGCTCCCGTAACTCGTTGCATATTTCCTCCACTGTACAATTTAATAGATCTTTACAATAAATGACACCCTTGCATATATTAAGCGTCCTATGTGGGACCACTTCTATATCCATATTTCCCATTTTGGTCAGTTTTAATATTTTTTTTGCTTGTGAAGCCGAAACTGTCTCCACAAGTAGACCGTCTCTAATTTTCTTTATACTTTTTAAATCGCCGATTAATCCAAAAAGTAATTTTTGTATGACAAAGGGACTAATTTTTTCAAAATTTTCACCAAGCCTTTGAATGACCAAGAACCGGGGTACTACCGCCTTTTCTTGGTTCATCTCAGAAGTGGGGTTATTGGACATACCCGCACAAGATGTGTTTTTTGACGAGGCTTTCTCCCCGGGAGCTTTTAACACGGCTCCAAGCGCACCGTTTTTTGAGGTCGGTGAACCAGAGAGCGGCTTTGATTTTTTCATTTTCATGTGAAATGATCCTTCGGTCTTTGGTATCCCCACCCTCCTTGGAGTCTCAAATGGGACACTAATACCGCAAACCGGTATAGTGCCAGGGCTTCCCAAAGACTATAGCAATCCCGGAGGGTAGCAAGGCCAGTCCACGGGAGAGATCACGATGGGGCCGCTAAGTCCTCGTGCACGCCCGCTTCCTGGTGATCTTGCTACGTCCCCAAGACGACTCACCCCCCAGCCTCGCAATGGGATGGGAACCGATTGGTCACAGGTGGGTTAGCCTGCAACCTCCCGTTTGAGTGAATTCAGGGCCAAAGTAGTGTGTTGGGGCTTCCTCAACTACCAGGATCCCCTCCTCCACCGACACGGGTCACCGCACACGGTCAACATGCAGGTAGGCATGATGAAAACTGTGCACGGACGATCACCTACTAATCGTCTGGTTAGATGAATGGAGGACACATAGGTCATGACCCGTTAGTTTCACCTTTGCTGGCAACAAAGGCTACTGAGCCCCCCCACCACGACAAGGTGGGCCCACGGGGGGGAATAATAATAATAATAATAATAATAATAATAATAATAATAATAATAATAATAATAATAATAATAATAATAATAATAATAATAATAATAATAATAATAATAATAATAATAATAATAATAATAATAATAATAATAATAATAATAATAATAATAATAATAATCAGTAGTGCATAGACTAAAGAACGACTAACCATATGGCAAGCCAGGAAGATTTCTTCTTATTTTTAGATACAATATAGAAAAGTAAAATATATATACAGGCTGGAAACGAACTATGTCATAATTTTAAGGGTGAGTAGTATGACATGTGTAGATTACGAAACTGAAAGATTTTTTTTTTAATTCGAAAAACGAAAATTCGACTTTTCTTAAGGAAACTTTTTTTTACTGCTGTTTTAATTCATATTTCATTAGAAATATCAAAAATACATTCAAAATTAGTTGTATAAGGTATTATTCTTAATAATTAAATTAAATAGCATTTTTAACGAAAATAATTGTGTAATAGATAAAATAATGCAAATGCATTGCCAGTGGTCCAGTGGTACCCAAAATGTTGGTTTCATGAAAACTACCCTTAAATATGCGAATTTTAAAAAAATTCTTTCTGTTTCGTAATCTACATATGTCAGACTACTCACCCTTAAATTTATGACATTAAGTTCGTTTCCACCCTATATATATATATATATATATATATATATATATATATATACAGGGTGTTCCACGACTCGACCGACAAACTTATACCATATATTTCGCGGATCATTATGATCAAAAAATGTTATATGACCTATATGTGAATTCCTCTTTGTTTCGGAGATATCGAAGGAATTAAAAAAAAAATGAGTTAGCCTTGACGAATTAACGTATGCTTGACAATAACAGTTTTTATTGACGTGTTTACTATCGTAGTTAATGCTGAATGATTTTTGTGCTGTCTTATTAATTTAAGCCATTATGCCGCATTTTACTAAAGCAGAATATGCCAATATGGTTTTCGTGTATGGTTTTTGCAATAGAAGTGGACGTGCTGCAGCTGCGGAGTACCTCAGGCGATACCCAGATCGCATTGTTCCTTACAGAAACTTACCTTCACTTTTTGTAAGAAGAATTGCCGAATTACATGGAAGATATTTCTCTGGAAGCTCGTCGTGGCATGTGATTCCAGCAAGATGGGGCACCACCACATTTTGGGAGACAAGTGACGGTGTTTCTTAATGAAAAATTTCCAGAAAGATGGATAGGACGAGTCGGTCCTGTACAGTGGCCAGCTCGGTCACCTGACTTGTCGCCTTTAGATTTTTCTGTGTCCTCAAATCTCGTGTGTATAGTAATGGTAAACACGGGAAGAGTTGACTGACCGTATAGTAGAAGCTACTAATTCCCTAAAGAATGAATTGGCAGTAATTAATGGCAATATTCTATGACTCGAAGGATAAATGTATGTTTAGAAAATGGCGGTTCTCATTTTGAACAGTTGCTGTAATTTTGTGTTAATTAGCTATCCATTGGCGAATAAATTTTCTTTTATCATTTTTTTAAAATTTCTTCGATATTTCCGAAACAAAGAGGAATTCACCTATTGACAAGTATTGCTAAGCGATATGACATCTGGTGGCAAAATAATGAACTACAGGTTGACTTTGTATTAAAGTAGTAATATTACAAATTTATTAAATATTATACGTATTTGTGTATCTAAAGTGACATATATATTGTAATATGAGTAACAATTATTGCTGCTTACTTGAGTGCACATTGTCCCGTTAGAAAGGCAATAAATTATGTTGTCACGAATTCCCGCGTAAACGAAAAGTTCGTATTTACATTAAAAATGTGCTTGACAAGATGAAAAAAGATAATAATACAGTGCGTGGATCAGAAAATTATAAATTAATATATTCGTCTTGTATACTTTGAAGATTTATTCATTATATTTCAAAGAAAACTTTGTTTCAAAACGAGGTTAGTTTTATAAATGTTCACAAAAATATCATTTAAGTTATCTTCACTTCCACGGATACATCCTATAATAATGTTCACAAGTGAATACGAAATATAATCATGAAATTTTGCTATTTTATTTATTTCTTTGAAGATATCATCTAAAACAGAAGTGGTTATACAATTTAAGTTAAAATTTTATATATATGTACTAGGAATTTACATTAATTTACCCTGAATGGATAATATAAAACCTACTATAAAATAATATAAAAAGAAAATTAAATATAATACAGTATTCTGAGAAATACACAATTCTATAAGTTATGTGTTTGCCCATTTGACAGTTAGTTAACCTCATATCTCATTCAACCGGTAGTTCAAAACTTGCCACTTCAGCGCTGCGATCTTAAAAATACATGCCAATAGGCCATATAACATTTTTTGATCGGAATGATCCCCGGAATATATGGTATAAGTTTGTCGGTCGAGTCGCGGAACACCTGTATATATTGTGACGTAAAAGTAAATAAAATAATAGAAATTTTAATAAAAAAAATTAACAATTATAAGGGAAATGTTAGTAAAGAAATAAAGAGACAGTAAAGAAGGAAAAGAGTAACACGATCCAGCGATACCACAATATAAAAAAAATTGGAAAAAAGTAAATTAAAAAATTTAATTGAAAGAAGGCCCCACGTTGCGGGCGCTATTTATTTATGTGTGAGGTAAAAGTAAATAAAATAATAGAAAAAATTAAATAAAATAATTTAGACGTAATTTTCGGAAGGAAAATCACGAGTCACACACTTACCTCGGCAGCTCTATGGTTGGTGGTGGTTTCGCGAGGTTGTGGGTCGCTGAGAGAGAGAGAATTTAAAAAGGAAGGATTAGGGCGCCAGTTATGTCGAAAGGAAAAAAAAGTGGACATAACACACTCAAGAAAAAAATGATATTTAAAACTTTAATAAACTACTCAAAAAAATTGTTATGGCCTTTACACACCTTAAAATGGGGTACAAAAAAAATTTGGGTCCTAAATTGACCAGCCGCCGGATGGGGGGACCTGGTGGGCAACAAAGGCGTCGTCCTGACTGGCCTTGACGATCCTGCTTCGCTGAGTTACGGTGACCACTGCTGCCAGGACCTCGTTCTTAGGGCGTGGTAGTGCTGCGCCGGAAGCTAGGGCAGCTTCGCGGGTAATACCAGCTTAGCAGCCTACGAAAATCCAACTAGCCGACCTCCAGTCGGTGGGAAGGCTTCTTGCAAAAGATCCTGAGCTCTACTAGAGGCTGTGAACGATGAAGCGAGCAGGTAACAGGCGGCGGCGTCTCGACGCTAACCTCGACGGTGATGGTCCCCACCACCCAACGGATCGACCAACCCAGGACCAGGGCGGAGTAGACAAACAAAACAGGCCATAAACCCTTTACAACTGTTAACAAAAAGTTTAAACAACCTTTACCTAAATAAAAAAAATAATTAATGAAATGATACTAAACCTTAGTGCACTTTCTAAAACAAAAAACAACAGCTGGCCAAGCTGAAGAACAGGAAGGAAAGAACAATAGAGGAAAGGTTAGTAGCTCGACGTTCTTTTGAGACTTGTCTCGGAGGCAGAATTTTTGTATAAAAATTGCAATACGGCAGCAAAAAAAAAAAATTAACTTGAGATAATAATATTTTGGGCTTATCAAGATAAAGTAAGATAAATTAAGATAATAATTTAACCAAGATCAAGTAAGATAAATTAAGATAAGAATCTAATATGCTTGCTAAAAAATTTTAAACAAACAAATACAACCTTTTACTAATGACGTCGAAACAGCCTTAGCTACGTCTTCAAATTCTGCCGTACAAACAAACTAAAGTGAGCTAGATAATTTAAGAAACAAAATAAATTTAAATAGAAAAAAAATTCCCATAAATATGAAATAACTTATATAAATTTTGACCTAGAAATTTTTAAGAAAATTATTAGACAAACGATAAATAATTCATATAAATTTTGAGATAAAATGACACCAAAAAAATTTGTTACTATTTGCCCGTGATAGAATTGAAACAGATTTACGAAAAAAATGGTATACTAATAACTTTGAAATGCGTTAACGTCACGCAGAAAAATCCGTGAAGTGGAAGGTTGCCACTATCACTAAAAGTTAAACAGAAATTACTATAACAAGGGATTGTAGCAAGTTTGAGAGCGCTTCGCGCTGGGAACCAGTGAATTGTAAGGTTAAAGTTCACAAAAAAAATTAAGCTATGGAAGTTAAACCATCGCCTCGCAACAAAAAAAAACCTTAAATTTTCGATACTGAGAGCCAAAAAAGAGGCGACACACCCCGAGAGATTAGTCTTGCACTCGCAGCAACGCCATGTGCTCGGGTATGATACAACTGATTTAACAAAAAAATACAGAAAGACTTACCTCAAACAGGTGTTACATGAACCAAAAAAATGTATCATAAACAAGAGAAACTTTAACAAAACGTGGATGATAAAAGATAAATAAATTTTAAGCAAAATTTGGAAAAAACAAACACCAGCAGCTATGCGTCGCTTCAAGTACCAAGACCAACTCCCTGTCTCAACAAAAAAACTCTCCGTCGCTCGCTAACACCGGAAACACTCCGTGAAATCAAATTCTTGGCTAGCCAAGAAAAATACTAAATAAAATTTTGAATAAAACCGCGAAACGAAATTTGAAATCGTTTCAATATATATGACGACAGCAGAAGGATACGGGCACGGAATATTAAATTAGTATACACGTAATCACGAGATACTGCAATTTAAAGTCAATAACGTTATGTACGTGCCAGATTTAAAAGAGCAGCCTCTTGTCAGTAAAAAAGATTTTCTGTACTGGGATTCAATGTAAGTTTTCAAGACAAGAAATGTGACATTACGAAGAATGGAAAAGTAATATACACGTCACATCTAATCGACGACCTTTATTTATATCTTCAAGATGTAATGAAACACACTTGGCATCATCGTCTCTGTCGCAGAAATCCAAAACCAATAAAACAACTCGACGTCAGGAGACTGGCAAACAGAAGAAGATTAAAAATATTGTATCAAAAGGAAAAAGATAAATAAGGCGAAGAAGAAAATCGACAAAACAGAAATACGTATACAGAAATTCTAAAAGTTAGATCAGAAAGATTAAATATAGGAAAAGTACCGAAAGGTCACAAACAAATAATAAATTTGAAAAGATCCTCATCGAACACACAACGTATCAAGAAACCGCTGAACAAAAACAAAAGGATGCAGAAAAAATGGACAGCAAGGATGGAAGAATAAATGAAACAAATGCGGAATAATAAAATTTGGAAACTCGCTGAATTATAAAAAGGAAGAAAACAAATAGGATATGAATGGAATTACAAAATAAAACTTAACGAATACCAAATGAATATGGTATTAGATCTACAGAATTATATTCGATTAACATTGAGTAGGGGAGCTTGCTCGAATCTATTTCTATAAAATATAATTCAGTTGTTTAATAAATAAAAAATCTGATGTGGCCAGCACATAACCTCTCGCCGTATATTTTACCTGGCTGTATGCATAAAGCAAAGAATATTTTTATAAATACAAATAATATATTCATATAAATCTATGACGTATAAACTTCTTTATTATTCAATAATAGCATGTCTCAACATAAAGATATTTACCATAAATTATGTTACAATAAATTACAAAGTAGAGTTTACCATATATAAATATTAGGCTGGTAACAGCAATTTTCAATTCGAACAACTTTGTTTACTTTCTCTTCATATTCTTCTAGTAAAAACATTAATTTTGGGCGGTCTAAAATGTATATATCTGGATTGTGCATCTATTCTTACATATCTTCTTTTACATTTTATTTTTTCATACTTGTTATATCTAAATAACACTAATTCCTTTTAATAAAGTGACGGATAGATTGCACTCCGATTATTCTTATATCGATGTGTAATTTTGTCAATATTTACAACTTACTTGAGAAGAATTTGATAGCTTTTTCGCAATTCAAAGTTACTCTAGTCTACAGTACTGGTGTACATTGTCCCATAATGTTTGAAACAAATTTAAGTCCTTCAACCTAGACTTGTCATCTCCATAATAGTCACAGATCAAGAACTAAGGGATTCTCCAAGTACATTTTTAATTCATTACTCATTATTTCTGACACTGACATTTATCTGTCAGTTACAAATAATTTAAATTATCAACTATTTTTCATGGCATCCTTTCGGTTGTAAAATTAATTACAACATTATTTTATATATTATATTCCTTTTATCTCTAAATCTATAAAATATGTATAAAAATATTTAAATGTATCAGAAAGAGAATTTATTTTTCTTTAATATTATCAAGAAAAATTTTCAAAAAATAATATTTAGAAGTTTTTTTTTCAAGAATCTTCTACTTCCGGTTGTCCAATTGTTACCAAAACCTTATGTATCAGAAAGAGAATTTATTTTTCTTTAATATTATCAAGAAAAATTTTCAAAAAATAATATTTAGAAGATTTTTTTTCAAGAATCTTCTACTTCCGGTTGTCCAATTGTTACCAAAACCTTTTCAGATCTTCCCGGGAATGTCCGATTGGGAAATACGTTGTTAAACAAATTTTAAGTCTTATAGTTTTTGAGTAACCGTCCTTCCAACATCCCACACACACACACACACACACACACACATCCACACACACACACACACACACACACAGACATCATCGTAAAAATGTTAAAATCGGATTGTAAGGACCTTAAAACGTGCTTATTCAATAAAATCTGGATATGCGATTTTTAGCATGAATGCAATACCTCTCTTAGCGAGAGGTAAAAATGAATCTGTAAATATATCATATCAATAAATATTTTGCGGAAAAAATATTTTTCTTCCACTATAAATACATAATTAATCCAAATTTTTTACTGATCATAACATATATTTTACCCTTTTTTACCTCTCGCTAAGAGAGGTATTGCATTCATGCTAAAAATCGCATATCCAGATTTTATTGAATAAGCACGTTTTAAGGTCCCTACAATCCGATTTTAACATTTTTACGATGATGTCTGTGTGTGTGTGTGTGTGTGTGTGTGTGTGTGTGTGTGTGTGTGTGTGTGTGTGGATGTGTGTGTGTGGGATGTTGGAAGGACGGTTACTCAAAAACTATAAGACTTAAAAATAGTTTAACAACGTATTTCCCAATCGGACATTCATGGGAAGATCTGAAAAGGTTTTGGTAACAATTGGACAACCGGAAGTAGAAGATTCTTGAAAAAAAATCTTCTAAATATTATTTTTTGAAAATTTTTCTTGATAATATTAAAGAAAATTAAATTCTCTATCTGATACATTTAAATATTTTATTATATATTCCATAGATTTAGAGATAAAAGAAGTATAATATAAAATAATCTGTTGTAATAAATTTGACAGCCGAAAGAATGCCATGAAAAATAGTTGATAATTTAAATTATTTGTAACTGACAGATAAATGTCAGTGTCAGAAATAATGAGTAATGAATTAAAAATGTACTTGGAGAATCCCTTAGTTCTTGATCTGTGACTATTATGGAGATGACAAGTCTAGGTTGAAGGACTTAAATTTGTTTCAAACATTATGGGACAATGTACACCAGTACTGTAGACTAGAGTAACTTTGAATTGCGAAAAAGCTATCAAATTCTTCTCAAGTAAGTTGTAAATATTGACAAAATCGGAGTGCAATCTATCCGTCACTTTATTAGAGGGAATTAAGGATATTTAGATATAACAAGTATGAAAAAATAAAATGTAAAAGAAGATATATAAGAATAGATGCACAATCCAGATATATACATTTTAGACCGCCCAAAATTAATGTTTTTACTAGAAGAATATGAAGAGAAAGTAAACAAAGTTGTTCGAATTGAAAATTGCTGTTACCAGCCTAATATTTATATATGGTAAACTCTACTTTGTAATTTATTGTAACATAATTTATGGTAAATATCTTTATGTTGAGACATGCTATTATTGAATAATAAAGAAGTTTATACGTCATAGATTTATATGAATATATTATTTGTATTTATAAAAATAATCTTTGCTTTATGCATACAGCCAGGTAAAATATACGGCGAGAGGTTATGTGCTGGCCACATCAGATTTTTCAAAAAATAATAATGCGTAAAGAAGAGACACTAAATTTATATTATATTTTTCATATGTAAATTACCGACAGTTTGTGCTATGGTGCTTGGCGAATGACCGATAGGGACGAAATGTTGTTCTATTTATGAAATATGTTCGACATACAAATAAAATAGCCGTCAATAACTGAGAAGAAACGTAATTATCCATATTAATTGCGAGTATATACGTATTATGTACTCGTATTTATGCATTTTTTTATTCATTTATAGTATGGTAGTCATATTAGTGTTACAGTAAATTTGATTAACCTGTGATTATGCATAATCACCGTCTATTAGTGTTGGGAATTTGAATAATGTGAAAATATTGGGTCAATAATGAATAAGCATAACAAAAATAACCTAATCTAATGCACAAAACACGCCTTGAGTTTTTCCAAGACTGACTTTTTGTGCGTTAGGTGAGGTTATTGTTGGTATTTTTTCATAGTATACATAATTACCTGTAACATTAGCTTTAACAAGGTGGGCAACAGTCAGAGAATGTCAGGGAATCAGAGAAGAAACTTCAGAGTATTGCCTGGAAAAATAATAGAATTTTCATAGCAATTTATTGTCAGCGGAAAAAATAAAAGGATTTTTATTGATTCCGTATTTTTTATTTTTTAAATGTTTGTCTAATTTAACCATCGAACATTATATTTGAATGACTCCTACGTTTTTATCCCCACCCTCGTTCTTTTTTAATTGTTTCAATATTTTGTTACATGTATTTACAATATATAATTATACGATTAATAGTTATTTATGCTATAAGGGATTTACCATTCGAGGACGATTTTACGCCCGAGCGATAGCCAGGGCTGGCAAATAAGTACAAGAATGGTCAAATGTACCTATATCTCGTATTGCATATAAGATTTTTCTATTCTAATATTAAAAATAAATTAAGGAACTATATTTTGACGTTTACCTAAATTGTTTTGACTTTAAATTTGTTTAAATTATAATCTTAGAAACCAATGATTCTTGTCAAGGGATCAGTATTTTATAAACAACGTCAAAATAAGGTGAAATTTTAAAACGAACGTGAAATCATTAGTCATAAATTAATTAATTTTTAGATTAGATAATTTCTGCACGAAACGGAAAGTGAAGAGGCAAAGGCTGCTTGTTCCTTCCTTCTTCACGAAAAAGCAAAAGGACGTTATGAGGTTGCATATAAGTGCTTAAAACATGTACGTCACGTCAGATGGCCCCATACCTGATATCAATCCAAAACTTCATGAGAAGTTAGTGCTAGGTTTGTGCTGGTTTGTGCTAGAATCTTAAAGTTTGTGCTGTTTATTTACGCCAATTATTAACAATTGAAATGGGGAATCTGGCGTGACACTAAGAGTAAACCCCTTTAGTTTATAACAACATTTGAATAATAATACAATCCACAGTTAGTGCTAGGTTTGTGCTGCTCAGATTTAAATTATGAAAGTTTGTGCTGTTTATATAGGCCTAATATTAAAAATTAAAATGGGGAATCTGGCGTGACACCAAGAGTAAACTTACTTTGTTTATATTAATATCTGAACAACAACACCACCCACAGTTAGTGCTAGGTTTGTGCTGCACAGATTTAAATTATGAAAGTTTGTGCTGTTTATTTACGCCTAATATTAAAAATTAAAATGGGGAATCTGGCGTGACACCAAGAGTAAACTTATTTTGTTTATATTAATATCTGAACAACAACACCACCCACAGTTAGTGCTAGGTTTGTGTTGTTCAGATTCAAATTATGAAAGTTTGTTCTGTTTATTTAGGCCTAATATTAAAAATATAATTGGGGAGTCTGGCGTGGTACCAAGAGTAAACTTATTTTGTTTATATTAATATCTGGACAATAATACCATCCACAGTTCGTGCTAGGTTTTTGCTGATCAGATTCGAATTATCAAAGTTTGTGCTATATATTTACATTTATTATTAACAATTGAAATGAAGAATCTGGCGTGACATGGAGAGTAAATCTGTTTTGTATATACCAGTATCAATATTAAGCTAATAATAACATTCACAGTTACTGCTAGGTTTGTGCTGCTCAGGTTCAAATTATGAAGGTTTGTGCTGTTTATTTATGCCTAATATTAAAAATTGAAATGGGGATCTGGAGTGACACTAAGACTAAACTTATTTTGTTTATATTAATATCTGGACAACAATACCACCCACAGTTAGTGCTAGGTTTGTGCTGCTTAGATTCAGATTATGAAAGGTTGTGCTGTTTATTTACGCCTAATATTAAAAATTAAAATGAGGAATCTGACGTGACACCAAGAATAAACTTATTTTGTTTATATTAATATTTGAACAACAATAACACCCACAGTTATTGCTAGATTTGTGCTGCTCAGATTCAAATTATGAAAGGTTGTGCTGTTTATTTACGACTAATATTAAAAATTAAAATGAGGAATCTGACGTGACACCAAGAATAAACTTATTTTGTTTATATTAATATCTGAACAACAACAACACCACCCACAGTTAGTGCTAGGTTTGTGCTGCTCAGATTCAAATTATGAAATTTTGTGCTGTTTATTTACGTCTAATATTAAAAATTAAAATGGGGAATCTGGCGTGACACCAAGAGTAAACTTATTTTGTTTATATTAATATTTGAACAACAATAACACCCACAGTTATTGCTAGGTTTGTGCTGCTCAGATTCAAATTATGAAAGTTTGTGCTGTTTATTTACGCCTAATATTAAAAATTGAAATGGGGAATCTGGCGTGATAACAAGAGTAATTTCATATATTAGTATCTGCACAACGATACCTCTCACAGTAAGTCCTAGGTTTGTGCTGCTCAGTTGCAGATTATGAAACTTAGTGCTTTACAGCATTATTAACAAATGAATTATGAAATTTGGCGTGACACTAAGTCTAAGCCTATTTTGTTTATAACAATATTTGGGTAATAACGCAATCTGAAGTTTGTGCTAGGTTTGTGCTGGTTAGATTCAAATTATGAAAGTTTGTGCTGTTTATTTACGCCTACTATTATTAAAACCTGAAATGAAGAATATGACCTGACACCAAGAGTAAACTCATTTTCTTTATAATAATATCTGAGTATCAATACTATGTACAGTTAATGCTAGATTTGTTCTGCTCAAATTAGTGTTTCACAAAAATCAAGATTTACTCTTGATCTTGTACGTATGTTGCCATGATTGATTGAAATTGATGGTTATTGTTTGAGCAATTATTAATATGTATTAAAAAATGAATAAAATTATTTTAAAAAATTCAATGCTATGTAGAAGTTACAATAAACAAAACTAATAACTGACGTAATAAATCAAACCCAACTAAAATTGGGTAGATAATAATTACTATTTTAAGAGTTTGTAGTTCGAAAACGGTGCGTTTCCAGATATGAGTTTATTAGTAAAAGCCAATCTATTTTACATACCCTATGAATTTATAGCATTAACATTCTGTATATGATAGAACCTCACTAAGGCTGTCCCATGGGGAGTTTACACTATCTTTATTTTTAAAACTATTCCATATTATTTTACAAAATATGATATCTAAGAGTTTTCTGATATGTCCGTTTCAACTAAAATACTATTTTCAAAGCAGTGTGGTATTTCCGGTCTAACCGGAATTAATCCGTAACTCACTTATATGAAATAATATTATGCTATATTTATTATTTTACTATTGAATTCAGCAAACAATTTTATATATAAAATAATACAAATATATTACTCATATGATCAACCATTTCCTGTATAATTTAACTTTTTTGATTTTTTGCTCTAAAACAGCTACACTCTATTGGAATAACAAGACAAGAAGTACGTCGCCAAGAAATGTGCAAGACAAGAAATTTTTATTTTATTTTTGTCTTGAAAATCAAGACAAGGCAAGAAATGATCATCAAGACAAGATTTCTGGTATTGATAAAACACTAGCTCAAATACAAATTATGAAAGTTTGTGCTGTTGATTTACATCTATTATTAACAATTTTATGCAATATTTTCATTGTTAAAAAGCAATAATATTTTTTTAATAAACACCCCGTTTTTTATTATTAAAATGAATTTTTCTTTTAAAAAGAGAGGTAGTGTATGTGGCATGTTCTACAATCGTTTTATAGGAGAGTTATAGCTCATAATTTTTGGGAACAAATTATATACTGTATTAGAATATAATATTAAATAAATTAATTATCAATATAATAATACCTTTAACAAATTACTCTGTTGAATGTAAATAGATTTAATATTTAAATCATAGTCCTATATTTGACCGCGCAATTATTTAAATAAATACTTACTAAATTGAAATTATTTTTAGAATAATAATAATTATAATAAAAATAATGAAATATCATAATTTGGACTCTAACAGCAAATTTTAAGATGACATTGTTGTCCTATGTTTAAATGCAATTACGATATTTAAATAAATAATCGTTGAATTGAAATTATTTTTGTGGGTGTTATTATTACCCGTATATTGTTTTAAACAAAGGAGAATTATAATAATAATAATAATAATAATAATAATAATACATGTAAATAACCATCACAAACTTTTATAATTTGTATCTGAGCAGCACAAACCTAGCACTAACTGTGGATGTTATTATTAGCTTAATATTGATACTGGTATATACAAAACAGATTTACTCTCCATGTCACGCCAGATTCTTCATTTCAATTGTTAATAATAAATGTAAATATATAGCACAAACTTTGATAATTTGAATCTGAGCAGCACAAACCTAGCACGAACTGTGGATGGTATTATTGTCCAGATATTAATATAAACAAAATGAGTTTACTCTTGGTGTCACGCCAGATTCCCCATTTTAATTTTTAATATTAGGCGTAAATAAACAGCACAAACTTTCATAATTTGAATCTGAACAGCACAAACCTAGGACTAACTGTGAGTGGTATTATTGTTCAGATATTAATATAAACAAAATAAGTTTACTCTTGGTGTCACGCCAGATTCCCCATTTTAATTTTTAATATTAGGCGTAAATAAACAGCACAAACTTTCATAATTTGAATCTGAGCAGCACAAACCTAGCACTAACTGTGGGTGGTATTGTTGTTCAGATATTAATATAAACAAAGTAAGTTTACTCTTGGTGTCACGCCAGATTCCCCATTTTAATTTTTAATATTAGACGTAAATAAACAGCACAAACTTTCATAATTTAAATCTGAGTAGCACAAACCTAGCACTAACTGTGGGTGGTGTTGTTGTTCAGATATTAATATAAACAAAGTAAGTTTACTCTTGGTGTCACGCCAGATTCCCCATTTTAATTTTTAATATTAGGCCTAAACAAACAGCACAAACTTTCATAATTTAAATCTAAGCAGCACAAACCTAGCACTAACTGTGGATTGTGTTATTATTCAAATATTGTTATAAACTAAAGGGGTTTACTCTTAGTGTCACGCCAGATTCCCCATTTCAATTGTTAATAATTGGCGTAAATAAACAGCACAAACTTTAAGATTCTAGCACAAACCAGCACAAACCTAGCACTAACTTCTCATGAAGTTTTGGATTGATATCAGGTATGGGGCCATCTGACGTGACGTACATGCTTAAAACTGGTGCTAGAGCAAGAATACTACCGTATTATTGGAGATAACACTATTCGTGTATTTCATGGAAAAACCTGAGGTACTAAAATCTCCTGCTAGTTTTTGGTGCGAGTATTCCACGCTAAAATTAACATTGTTTATTGAAAAAAACGTAGATATTTCAAAATTTCCAAAACTTAGAGCTTTCTTAAAAAGAAAAAAATCTGTTGTGGCCAGCACAATACCTCTCGCCATTTTCATTTTATGTTGCATAGGGCGCGAGCAGTTATGTGACTTTGTTGGCCTTAGCAAGCAGATATGGGGACCCGTGTCAGAATGACAGCTGGTAATATTCATAGGTGTCAAGTATCATAAGTTTTCATTCGAAACATCATGATTTTCTAAATCCATGTGGATTATTTTCCTCGACAAGTATATTCCATACTAATGGATGACAAATAAACAGAATATTATGAAATTTTGAATGAAAAATTATGACATATGACAATTGTGACATCTATGCAAATAACTACTAGCCGTCATTCTGTCACGGATCCTCATATCTGCTTGCCAAGGCCAACAAAGTCACATGGCTCCTCGCGCCCTATAAGTAATGAATTTAACACTTCTTGTACACACAAATAATTGAAATTGTTTCCTTCTTTCGTTCTATGAGAAATTTTATCCTATTCTAATATGTTCAAAATATATAATAAATAGCGGTATTTCTTAAGGATATATGTAATATTGACATACCTGCAATTTAAATAAATATTTAATTAATAATACAATAATATATTTTAAATGTACTCATACCTCCCATAACTGACACTGACATTTTGCATTTATTTGTCAATTACAAAAAAATTAATATCGCAACTGTTTTTCTGGCAACGAAATTTATTACAACCACAATTACAACAGATTATTCTATATTATTATATAGAATATCTCCAAACCTATACGAGATATAATAAAAAATTTAAATGTGTCAGATTGAGAATTTAATTATCTTTAATATTTGTAGTAACAAATTTTCAAAAAATAATATTTAGAAATATTTTTTTTAGAAACTACCACTTCCGGTTGTCCAATTGTTACCAGAACCTATTCAACTCTTCCCATTACTGTTAGATTGAGGAATCCGTAGTCAAACAGGTCATTAGTCCTATAGAATTTGAGAAATCGTGTCTCCAACAACCTCACACACACACATTCACACACACACACACACACACACACACACACACACACAGACATCATTGTAAAAATGTTAAAATCGGATTCTATGGACCTTAAATCGTGCTTATTCAATAAAATATGGATATGCGATTTTTAGCATGAATCCAATACCTCTCTTAGCGAGAGGTAAAAATGATGGATATAAGCCCACAAAATCTAACGTTTTTACCCGAGAAGAAATAAACAGATTCTTAGCAGAGGCCGACAACACTAATTTTCTCTTAATAAAAGTAGTTTTGATAATGGGGATTACAGGGGCATGTCGTTCGCAAGCATTGTGCGACATGATAATAGAAAATATAGAAGAAATGGAGAATGTGACTATCGTGAAAATACCAGATTCTAAAGACGGTTTCCCGTACATTTACAATAACTGCAGATGAAAAGAGTACTATCTGCTATTTCAATATTTAATAATAATACCTGAAAATAAGATCTATGCTCAAAGGTTGTCATCAACATTTATGCGCTACCAAGCTGGTAAATGCTTAAGTCAATCGATTGGACAGAATACCATTTCATCAATCCCAAGCAAAATAGCAAAATTCATTGGTTTACCAAATCACGCGAAACATCGTTTTCAAACAAAATTGGACTTAATTCGTCAACGGAAACTATAATAGAGAAAAAAATGGTAATGACTACTACAATAAAGAAATAACAAAGAAGATTAAAGACATACCACAAAGTTTTGTGAATTGTAATTTTGCCAATTGTACCATCAATATAAATTAAAACTAAAATATTTTGTTTTTTCAGACAAAAACTTTCTACTTACTTCCCTAGACATGTAAGGTAAACACTTACTTCCCGTTGTCTTAGCAACTAATACCTATTTTAGTAAAATCAACTTATATCTTCTAAAACAAAATCATAATAGTGTACCTACTTGATAGGGAGTAGAAAATAGTACATTAAGATACAAGTTTCATAAGACATGACTTTGTTAGAAACGAGCGGCTTGCCGCGAGTTTTCTAACGTGACAAGTGAGCTGAAATGTCTTATGAAACGTGTATTTTATACTATTTTTTCTATTTTGGTCCTTTTGTCAAAAAAATATTTACAAATATACGTGATTTCATTTTTAGGAATATTTTAATTTTATTTGATTGTTGGTAACCATACTTACCACGCAACTGATTATAACAATTAAAAACTTATTTGCATCCGAAGTTCCTACTGTCATCTGCGAAAAGGTTATGTTTACAGGATAGTATAAACCATTCTTATTTAAAATACAATATTAATATATTTAAAATATAACAAAATAATTATTAATATATTTACTTATATGTATTATTACTTCATTTCAATAGTGGGGTCTTCTAGGCTAGAAATAATATTTACTTTCAAATGACAAATGTCTATAAATGTAGGTACTACGTACCAACCTAACAGAAATTTGATTTAAGTTCTTTTAAGAAGTACTTTATGACATCCAAATGGGTTTCATAAAGTACATATTAAAGAACCAAAATAGAAAAAATATATTTAAATATATACATTTTTTTAAACAAACTATATACACATATAATTATAAGAAATTATGTTCGGGTGGTATTAATAAAAATAAAAATCTGTTGTGGCCAGCACGATACCTCTCGCCACTTTCTTTTTTGTTAACATAAGTATAGGGCGCGAACAGTCATGTTACATTGTTGGCCTTGACAAGCACATGTGGGGGCCCGTTTCAGAATGATAATTAGTAATTATGTACATAGATGTAGCAGGTCAGAATTTTCCATTCAAAATTTCAAGGTTTTCTAAATTCGCGTAGTTAATTTGTCACCAGGAGTGTGGAATTTACTTGTCGAGGAAAATAAACCACATGGAATTGGAAAATCACTAAATTTAGATCGAAAAATTATATTTGACATCTATATACATAATTACTATCTATCATTCTGACATGGGCCCCCATATCTGCTTGTCAAGGTCGCGCCCTAATGTATTTAACATTTCTTGTATACCTACGCTCTACACCAAAAATTCTACTTATATCTATTCTTTATATTTAGATTTTTTAAATTTAAATTCATTCTATGAAGAAATTTTGTCCTACTCTTCTAATTTTTTGAGATGTTTCCAATTCATTATCGGGAGCAATATTATTTCTGAAGGGTATGTGTAGTGTACCTATAATATTAAATATTTAACTATTAATACATTAAGAAATAGTATAATGTACGTATTTCCCAGAAAAAGTCTGGATTTCTGACACTGACATGTATCTGTCAGTTACAAACATTTTAAATTTTCAACTATTTTCCATGGCATTCTTTCGGCTGTAAAATTTATTACAACAGATTATTTTATATATTATATTTCTTTTATCTCTAAATCTATAGAATATATAATAAAATAATTAAATGTATCAGATACAGAATTTAATTTTCTTTAATATTACCAAGAAAAAATTTAAAAAAATAATATTTAAAAGATTTTTTTCAAGAATCTTCTACTTCCGGTTGTCCAATTGTTACCAAAACCTTTTCAGATCTTCCCATGAATGTCCGATTGGGAAATACGTAGTTAAACAAATATAAAGTCTTATAGTTTTTGAGTTAACGTTCTTCCAACATCCCACACACTTACACACATACATACACACACACACACACATACATCCACACACACACACAGACATCATCGTAAAAATGTTAAAATCGGATTGTAGGGACCTTAAAACGTGCTTATTCAATAAAATCTGGATATGCAATTTTTAGCATGAATCCAATACCTCTCTTAGCGAAAGATAAAAATAAGTAAATGCTTATGCTGACTGTTTTGTACTTATATCCTTATTAATAAGGTTTTAGTAAAAGCTGATGCTATAAGAAAATACTTATTTGGCAAAAATATATACTTAGTTACAATATATATGATAGACATAAATAGGTTGATAATACGATAAGGCGCAAAGAGGTGATTGCGCACGCAGTTCCTTTGTCCTTAGTCCACTTCACTTCTACTCGTAGAGCTAAGATGGTACGCATCACATGTACTTAAAGAGATAATAAATAATTGTTATGTAAATCTAAAGTGTATGTGTTCTAATTTAATACCACAAACATTACACAAAATAAGTAATTACTGGAAACTGTATTAATAAAATGGAGTTGATTCTTATAGCATTAAGTTTTTACTTGTGATATTTGTCATGCTTACAGGGTTTTATCTAGAGCTACAGGGAGCAGAACAGCCAGTTGTATTTTCTGCTAGTTGCCTCTACTATACGTCAACCAAATTAAAAGCCATGTGTTCCCAAATTGGAAGCCGCACACATAAAAGGCAATTACGCCAGCCATCAGTGGAGCAATCGTAATGATATAGGCCGCAAGCCGCTACTAATCTGACAAACATTCTACCACCTTACTAACTCTCACTTTATTCCGATATTCTCCACATAAGTAACCAAAGCCAACTAAGTTTGGATTGAAAACTCTTAAATTGCTGTTGTTAACTCTACACAGCGATACATTACAAATATTGCACCCAGCATCCATCATTAATTTTCGGATTATGGTTTTATTGTAAGTAACCGTCATAAGGCGCTTACGACTTTCGAAAATTTTATGTGGGGCTCAATTTCAAGTTAAAATGTAGGAAGAGGAGGGGGGGGGGTTATTAAAGAAAACAAAATTTTGTTATTATTATCCGAATAAAACAAAAATATACCATATATTTCATTTAGTAAGTATACTATCATGTATTTATTATTATTTATTTACTTGACAAGAATAAAGAATATAAATCATTGCTCTGCGATAGTATAAAACAAATTTCTTCGGTGATTATTTTGATTTCATTTGCAATTTTATCTTTGTCTAAACATTTTTTTTCGTGCTTATGAACGTGTATCATTTGATGATTGTGTCTATGCAGTGAAAGTGACATTTTGCAGTCTATTAGCTGTCAAAAAATCACATTTTAATGTCAATCGGAAAAAATGCCGTTTTTATTATTTTAATTGCTTTTACAAGTACCGCAATTTTTTTATTATTTGTACCTATATAATATCCACGGATATTTCGAGTTCCAGCTAGTTTAATATTTCCTGTTACTTTTATCTTTATTGTCGTTATGGCAAGTCTTTTTATTTATATCCAAAGTACTATTGTTACTTGCATTGTTATTTTCTAAACTTACTTCAGAGTTAGAACAGACCGGGTGCCGATTGTCGATTCACTATTATCAGTTTAGACAACACGCCACTATATAAAACTAAAATTGATCAATCATCAGCATTTAATTTTTTTAAAATTTAATCTGTTATAAATTCCATATGGGGCTCCGCCCCATACGAAACTGTTCATGTGGGGCTCAAGCCGTTGAGCACCCACAAAGTCGGCACCTTTGGTAACCGTGCTTAATTGTAATAAAAATAACATTTAAAAAACCCATGTTAATGGCCAGTTTTATAAATATCCACTTAAATTTAGTCCCGTAGTAAAATTATATGAAATGAACAAATTCGACAGTGGCTAGAATTATTGAGAATAAGAAAATTAGGTAGGTAGTGGAAAGCAATATTTGCATTTTTAAACGTTATTTATGTTATTTTCAATAGATCATGTTACTTATTAAAGCGCTTCTGCTGGCAGCTTTGTGAAATGATGAAAAGCGTGCCAGAGTGAAAAAATGTTTTTCAATTTTCCCAATTATGGTGGCAATACTAACTTTTTCCTCTTTACTCTTCTTAGGAAAAAAGGAAAATATATTTCTTTATTAATTAATGAATTAAAACCGCAATCCGGGACGTAACAATTATTGTAACCATGCATAATTCAAAACAAAATATTTCGCACTTCACAAAAGAATCACAACAAGACAAGATAAGTTTGAGGTTATCTGTCACTTCAGTCAGAGAAGAGTAAATAGGCACTTAAAATTTATATCGATTAAATTAGACAAAAGTAGTTCCATTGGCATCGGCACCATTTTCATGGTGTTTCGTTATTTGCGGAAATATGAATAGATCACTAGATATAGGCGAAAATGAAAATTTTGCAATTTTTTACCTCTCACTAAGAGAGGTATTGGATTCATGCGATAAATTGTATATCAAGATTTTAATGAATAAGCATGTTTTAAAGCCCCTAGAATCCGATTATATATTTTTACGATGATGTCTGTGTATGTGTGTGTGTGTGTGTGTGTGTGAGTGTATGGGTGTGACTATGTGTGTGTATGCGTGTGTGTGTGTGACGATTTCTCAAAAACTATAAGACTTAATATCTATTTAACTACGTATTTCTAAATCGGACATTAATGGGAAGAGTTGAAAAGGTTTTGTAACAATTGGACAGCAGGAAGTAGCAGATTCTTTAAAAAATGCTTATAAATATAATTTTTTGGAAATTTTTGATCGTACAAAAGAAGATTAATTCTCTATCTGATACATTTAAATATTTTATTATATCTTCTATAAATTTAGAGAAAAATATAATATATTGTAACGTTTTTATATATATGGGTGAAGTGTAAAACATAGACAAATATTATTAACTAAAAGAATACGTTTATTAAACTATAAATAATTAAGTATTAAATATTAAAAGATAATAAAAACAACTAACACTATGATTAAATAATTATAAACACTAACGGCCGAATTCACCATTCCTTAATCATGAGTTGATTTACAGATCAACGCTGATCCTAAATCAATCCAATTCACCATTAAAAATGCTAATCTACTAATCAAAATCAATGATCAACTGATTCGTCATATTTCATGAATCAAGGACTGATCACATATTTGAATCCCAATTTTGACATTTATAGCTATGTTAGGATTCTGGCTGTTATATCCTTGAGTAATTTTGCCTCATCCTTCTTCTTTATCTTTTTTGAAGTTACAGAGATTTGGATAGTAAAAACACCACAAATAAATAGTACAACACAAATTAGTATTTTTATTGAAAAAACGATTTATGATAATTCTATTTACATTGAAAAAATTTGTCAACTTTATGTTTTCTTTTTTCAGCTACCTTTAATTTTTCATTTTTAAAACAAAACAATTATTGACATAATTAATTGACATATCTTGACAGATGTCAATTCTTCTTAATGTCAACGAACATTTATTTTGATATCTTCAATAATCTTTATTTAGAACCGCATTGGTTTTATTATTTTTAACTATACTTTTACATCTATCATTTTCACTATTTAAAAACACTCCTTTATTGGAATCAGTGTAATGTCTACCTATATCAAAATAAAAATATAATATTATTATAAGAAAATAATAAAATATATTTTATAAATAAATCAAAAACTTACATATCAATACCTTTTTAACGGAAAGTACAATTACCACGAATAAAATTTCATGACAGTTACATTAACTGTCAAAAACCAAAACAAAACTGTGAATCAGTTGATCATGATTCCTTGATTCAGAAATCAAGTTGATGAATTAAAACTTACGTTGATCTACAGATCAGCTTGATTCCTTAATCAACTGATTATTAATCAACGGATTAATGGTGAATTCGGCCGTGAGAATATTATTTAAATGCTTAAACACTACGATTATTTATCTATACAATATTTATCTATACAATATTTATATCACTACATTATTTCTAACATCTCTAAAATCTTTGAATCAATTTGATATTAGTACATATATAATTCTATTTCCACACATATTTCTCGTCATCAACATGGATTCATGTCTGGTAGATCAACCACGACTAACCTTATGAACTTCACTGAATTCACTCTTAATTCTCTACGTGACAACTCTCAAGTAGATGTTATATACACAGATTTTAAAAAGGCTTTCGACAGTGTAAAATCACAATGTGCTTCTGGAAAAACTCAGCAATTTTTTTCATTTTACTGAGGACCTTCTTCATTTTCTCAACTCCTACCTCAGAGATCGCGAAATGACCGTGCAACTAAATAACTTTAAATCAAACCCGTTCACTGCTACTTCTGGGGTCCCACAAGGATCAAACTTGGGCCCACTATTATTCAACCTCTTCATTAATAACGTGGTGGACTGTGTTCAACATTCTCAAATACTTTTGTATGCCGATGACATAAAAATTTATAAAACCATTAACTCTATTTTTTTTTTTTTTTTTTTGTTTATTGATTCTTATATTTACAACTAGCTACAGGAGCTAACCAGCAAATCTGATCTAGTATAACGAGAATATACATCATGTGCGTGAGGTTGCCATCCAGTGATGGTTCCTCCTAAGATTGTTTACATAAAATTTACTTATAATTCTAATGGTTTTTTCCTGTCAAGTCTTCTTACTTCTTCTGCGTTGTTTAGTAGATTTATAGCCAGATTATTTGGATGGTTATTGAGTCTCTTTTCATATTTTTCCGAATAGGTTCGTATTTGGTCTTGGACTGTCTTTACGGTTTAGTCTTGGTGTAGGATGTCATTTCTAACAAACCAGGGGGCATTAGTAATAGTGCGGAGTGCTTTATTTTGGAATCTTTGTATTTTGTTAATGTTAGTCTTTTTTGCGCAGCCCCATAGCTGGATCCCATAGGTCCAAACAGGTACTAGCATTGTTTTGTAAATTAAGATCTTATTTGTCAGACTTAATTTAGATCTACGGCCAATTAGCCAGTTCAACTTTTTGATTTTAATGTCGACTTGTTTCCTTTTTGCCTGGATGTGTTTACTCCATGTGAGCCTCTTGTCTAGGTGCATACCCAGGTATTTGACATCGTTCTTTTCTGGGAGAACTTTGTCGTTGAGTTTGACTTCAGGACAAGTAGCTCTCTTCAAGGTGAAAGTTATGTGTGCTGACTTGTTTTCGTTAATTTTAATGCGCCACATATTAGCCCATTCTTGGATTGCATCTAAAGATTTTTGTAGTTGTCTCGAGGCTTCATTAGGATTTTCATCAGACGCTATTATTGCGGTATCGTCTGCATAGGTTGCTATAGTTACTTTGTCATGGTGTGGTAGATCTGCCGTAAATATAAGATATAGCACAGGGCCCAAAACACTTCCCTGTGGTACACCTGCATGAATGGGGTATATTTTTGACTGGCTATTTTCAATCACTACTTGATAATGTCTATCTGCTAAATATGATTTTATTAACAGATAGTACTGGTGTGGCAGGTTTTGTTTTAGTATGTATAGCAACCCCGTGTGCCATACTCTGTCAAACGCCTGACTTATATCTAAAAATACAGCCCAGCAATATTTTTGTTCCTCCAGACAATTCTCTATTTCTTTGATGATTCTGTGTGTTTGTTCGATCGTTGAATGTTGATTCCGGAATCCAAACTGGTGTTCCGGTATTACATTGCTATCTTCCACTTCGTACTTTAATTTTTTTAATATAAGTTTTTCTAATAATTTGGATAAACAGGGGAGTAAAGATATCGGCCTGTATGATGTGGGATCGTAGTTAGGTTTGTTTGGTTTTAGTACTAAGATCACTTGGGACATTTTCCACAAGATGGGGAAGTATTGTATCCTTATTACTGCGTTGAATATGTATGTAATGACGATAAGCGCTTTCTCTGGTAGTTTTTTTTAGTAAATTTGGAGTAATTAAGTCGTGTCCTGGTGTTTTTTTAATGTTGAGAAACTTTATTTCTTCCTGGATTTCTTCAATTTTAAACTTTTTAATTGGAGGAGATAGCTGTAGTGGTGAGTCTAGATATTTGGTTATATTGTTTTCTTGCTCATCTGTGATATTTTGTGTGTTAGGTTTAAATATATTTGATAAATGTTCAGCAAATAATTCAGCTTTACCCTCGTCTGACCTGGCCCATGTATTGTCCGGTTTTCGGATAGGTGGTATAGCTTGTTTAGGTCTTTTCAGACCTTTAGTGGCTTTCCAAAGGGTGTGATCGCTGTGTGCTTCTGCAGACAGACTACTGATATACGTTTGGAAGGAATCATTTTTAAATTCCCGGATCATTGTTTTCAGTTCTTTGCTTAATTTATTTAGAAGAGTCTTATCGCTGGGTAATCTGTATAATTGCCAGTGTTTTCTAGTCCTTCTCTTTTCTTCTACTTTTTCTTTTATGTACTGCGGGTAGTTTACGACTGTGTCTTTAAAGTCTTTTTGTTTTGGCGTAGATATCCACGCTGCTTCCTGAATTTGTTTAGTTAGAGTGTTCACTGCATTATCAATATCCTCTTCTGTTTTTAGCGGGATATTTATATTTATGATTTCATTGAGATGACTTTGGAACTGATTCCAGTCTGTTTTTTTTATTTGTCAAATTGGGTTTGTTTTCTTTTCTTATAATTGTTGTACTTAATGTGGCTAGTATAACCGAATGGTCTGAAGTGAGATCAAAACTCTCATCTATTTTTATATAATTTGGAGATATTTTATTTAGAACGAAAAAATCCAAGGCATCTGGGATTTTCGCAGGATCTGTTGGCCAGTAAGTTGGCTTACCTGTGCTAGCTTGATCTAGGGTGCTTAGCATTATAGTCCCCGCCGGCTATGAACCGGTTACCTAGTATTTTAAAAGCTTTTTTCAAATTCATCTTGTTTGATTGCATGCTTTGGTGGGCAATAAATAGCAGATACTGTTAAGGTCCCATTGGCGTCTTTGATTTTAACACTTGTTCCTTGCATATAATTCATTTCTATTTTTTCCATTTCGTAATGCGAATTTTTTTCTTTTATTATAACGGCTGTACCACCATGGGCCGTTTGATCAGGGTGATTGGTATTGTATGTTTTATACTTTTTACCTCTCGCTAAGAGAGGTATTGCATTCATGCTAAAAATCGCATATCCAGATTTTATTGAATAAGCACGTTTTAAGGTCCCTACAATCCGATTTTAACATTTTTACGATGATGTCTGTGTGTGTGTGTGTGTGTGTGTGTGTGTGTGTGTGTGTGTGTGTGTGGATGTGTGTGTGTGGGATGTTGGAAGGACGGTTACTCAAAAACTATAAGACTTAAAAATAGTTTAACAACGTATTTCCCAATCGGACATTCATGGGAAGATCTGAAAAGGTTTTGGTAACAATTGGACAACCGGAAGTAGAAGATTCTTGAAAAAAAATCTTCTAAATATTATTTTTTGAAAATTTTTCTTGATAATATTAAAGAAAATTAAATTCTCTATCTGATACATTTAAATATTTTATTATATATTCCATAGATTTAGAGATAAAAGAAGTATAATATAAAATAATCTGTTGTAATAAATTTGACAGCCGAAAGAATGCCATGAAAAATAGTTGATAATTTAAATTATTTGTAACTGACAGATAAATGTCAGTGTCAGAAATAATGAGTAATGAATTAAAAATGTACTTGAAGAATCCCTTAGTTCTTGATCTGTGACTATTATGGAGATGACAAGTCTAGGTTGAAGGACTTAAATTTGTTTCAAACATTATGGGACAATGTACACCAGTACTGTAGACTAGAGTAACTTTGAATTGCGAAAAAGCTATCAAATTCTTCTCAAGTAAGTTGTAAATATTGACAAAATCGGAGTGCAATCTATCCGTCACTTTATTAGAGGGAATTAAGGATATTTAGATATAACAAGTATGAAAAAATAAAATGTGAAAGAAGATATATAAGAATAGATGCACAATCCAGATATATACATTTTAGACCGCCCAAAATTAATGTTTTTACTAGAAGAATATGAAGAGAAAGTAAACAAAGTTGTTCGAATTGAAAATTGCTGTTACCAGCCTAATATTTATATATGGTAAACTCTACTTTGTAATTTATTGTAACATAATTTATGGTAAATATCTTTATGTTGAGACATGCTATTATTGAATAATAAAGAAGTTTATACGTCATAGATTTATATGAATATATTATTTGTATTTATAAAAATAATCTTTGCTTTATGCATACAGCCAGGTAAAATATACGGCGAGAGGTTATGTGCTGGCCACATCAGATTTTTTATATTAAAGTAGTCTCTTTCCGTAAGATGTGTTTCGGATATCAGTAGAATGTCAATATTTTCTTCATGTAAAAATAATTCAATTTCTTGCTTATGTTGTTTAATGCCGTTGGCGTTCCATAGTGCTATTCTTATGTTAGCCATTGGTGTTTTTGTTCATGAGCGTGGTGAGTAAATTGATGATCGTTCCGTTTTGATTCATTAATTGATTGAACAGTGTTTCTAATTTGTTGAGAAAATTTTCAAGTGATACATTGTTAGAGTTGTTATTTTGTGTTACTTGGGAGTAGTTTGTGCGGTTGTGTGAGGTTTGATTGTTGGGTGGATTTTGATATTGATTTAAGCTAGGAAATTCAGCATTTCTGGTTATAAATTCTCGATTCTCGGATTTGTTATTTCTGGGGACATTGTTAGTCTTACCCTTGATTTTTTGTAGTTCCCTGTAAACAATACAGCCTTTGTAGTTGGCTGGATGTGGGCCATCACAAAGCACGCATTTGGGTGCTGCAGCTTTTTGTTGACTGCATATTATAGTAGGATGGTTCCCTGCACACTTCACACAGTTATAAGGTTTTGAGCAGTAGGTCTTAGTATGCCCATATTCCTGACATCTTATGCACTGGGGTATTTCTTTTCTTTTCTTGGGTTCCTCTACAGTAATTTTTGTTCCTAGTAGTGTTTTAATTTCATAAATTTTCTTATTGTTCTCGTTTGGCTCTTGGTCAACGTAAAACATTGGCAAAGGCTTTTTTGTTTGCCAACTGCGTATATTAACGATATTTCGAATTATGAATCCATTGTCTTCTAATTCTTCTTTTATTTCCTCTGGCGTAATTGAGTGATGCAGGTTTTTTATCACTACTCTATAGGACCTTTCCTGCCTAGGTTGATATGTGTGGAATGCTATTGTATTTGTTTTTAGCAGTTGAACAAGGTTTCTGTATGTTGTTGTTGTTGTGGTGTTTACTTTAACTACGTTGTTAGACAGAGTTTTACATATAAACTCGTTGCTGTTTATAGAAGATTTTATGCTTGATATCATTGCTGAGTAGTCCGCAACATCTTGAATATATATCGGTGGAGGTTTAAAATCACCTTTTGTGTTTTTATTCTGGTTTTCTGTGTCTTGACTGGCGTGGGTTGCTGTTGCCTCGTTATGCAGTACGGAATATCTATTAGGCGTTTGTATTTCAAGTGCATGCACATTTGCTTGGGAGGTATTGCTCCTTTTATTTGCAGGTGAGCTTGGTTTATCTTCTCTTGTTCTTTTCCTTCGAATCTTTTGCCACGAGAAGTCCTTCGTTGGGTTTGTAGTTTGCATAGATGTTTCCATTGATTGCGTTATAGTTAAAGGTGTATTAGGTGGTAGATAGTAATCATAATATGAATTTGGTGTTTGTATGCGTGATTCATCAGTAAATCTTACAGATTCAGGAGTAGTATTAGCTGTCAGAGTATCACTATTCGGTGAGGGTGAGAATACACGCTGAATAGTAACTATTGGAGATGTGTAGCTATTCGTTGTGGTAGTTGTATATGTGGGAGAAACACATGTTGTAATTACAGCGGTAGTAACCGTAGCAGGTACTTTGATAGTACCGCCACTATTTTCTGGCATTTTAGAGAGGCTGGATTCTACAATCCGAGTTACGCAGGTAAATTAAATTACACTAACAATTATAAATAATTAGTTGCACAATTAGTTTAAGCTATTATATGATTGCAATACACAGCACTGGCGCTCGTCGCACGTCCGATCGCCTCGACTGCTCACACAATATTAACTCTATTAATGACTGTATTCTCTTACAAAACAACATCAACAACATTTTAAAATGGTCCCACAACTCAAAATTTTTCTTTAATTACAGCAAATGTAAAATAATGAGTTACTTTGTTAAAAAATACGTTTACACTTATGCTTATCACATGGAAACTAATTCGCTTGAGAAAGTAACTCAGTTTAAGGATCTTGGGATTATATTTGACACAAAACTAACATTTAATGTACACATTGAGACTACTGTAAGATCATCCTACAAAAATCTTGGATTTGTAATTAGAAATTGTCGGTCTTTCTGTAAAACAACTACACTCAAAAGCTTGTATTATGCATTTGTCCGCTCCAAGCTAGAATATTGTCTACAAGTCTGGAATCCAATATATCATAAATATATATCTAAGATTGAGTCTGTCCAGCATAAATTCATTAAGTATTGTTATTTTAAAATACATGGACAATATCCTATCTTTACCCATGATTATTCTGATTTATTGCCTGAAGTGAACTTGGTGCCATTAAGTAGCAGAAGAAATTTAAATTATCTCTCTACTTATACAAATTAATTAATAATTGTATTGATGACCCATGTAGTCTTGAGCTAATACCATTTCACGTTCCACGCGTCACTTCAAGAAATAAAGTACCATTTCTTTGTAAAGCAGCTAGGACTAATTATGAATTGAAATCTCCAATAAGACAACTCTGTGTAGCATATAACAGTGTATCATGTATTATTGACATTGATGTATTTGGCGACTCCTTTTCTAAATTTAAGAATATCTTAACAAAATATTTCTTGTAATAAGTCACTTGGTAAATTTCTTGTATGTATTTACTGTTCAACTCATTCGTTTCTTTCTTGTAATAAGTCACTTGTTAAATTTGTTATATGTATTTACTGTTCAATTCATTCGTTTCTGTATTTGTATGTTATATGATCGTCCTGTAATTGGGATCTTGAATCCTGTTGGATCGATATATTAATAAATAAATAAATAAATATAACTACATTTATTTATGTAAACTGTATATTTATATCACCAAGTTCATCGCTCGTTGCTTTTATATATCAGACTATCTCTCCGCTTTCTTTCGGCCGGTATTTATACAGCTTATATACTTCTAGAATTCTCCAAAGCGACAATGACCTGTATACAAAAGAAGTAGGTCACGGCGTAGTTAACCTCTAGCCAGCGCGTCGCGGGGATTTCAACATCTGGGAAATTCCGGGATTACGTCATCGCTCTAGTACATTCTTTCAGCGGCGTACGTATATTTTTCTCTCCGGGGCGCACGTCACAATATAAAATAATTTGTTACAATAAATCTCACAGCCCTAATAATGTCGAGGAAACCAAATGAAAAGTTAAAATGTTTGTAACTGACAGATAAATGTCAGTGTCAAAAGTCCAGAGACTGCAGACTTTTTCTGGGAAGTACATACATACATACATTATTTCTTATTGTATTAATGGTTAAATATTTAAAATTATAGGTATATTATATATATACCCCTCAAAAAGTCAATCCCGACAATGAATTGGACACATCTCGAAAAATTAGAAGAGTAGGACAAAATTTCTTCATTGAATGAATTTAAAATTTAAAAATCTAAACTTAAAGAGTAGGTATAAGTAGAATTTTTTGTGTAGAGAGTAGGTATACAAGAAATGTTAAATACAATATTTACATAATAAAAAATGGAACTGGCGAGAGGTATTGTGCTGACAACAACAGATTTTTTTTTATTTTTGAAATAAATTTTAAGTGTGAAATAATACTGGATTTTAATTTGCACATCTTTCAGGTACTTTTTACGTTCTTTCGAATGACGATGCTCAATTTTTTTTATCACTGTTGAGTTCCGAGTTGTCAGTTTTAATTTTTATCCGAACGCTATATTGTAAAGTTACATCATTGAAAAGATGAAGCGATATACTTATAGCATATGTTAATTTGTTTCAAATTGCAAGTATGCAACAATTATTAAATTTATTGGTTAAAAACAATGGTTTTTGTAATGAAACAAATGAAATAATTAGTTAGGCATTATCATTTGTTTAATTTTATATTTTCTTTAATATTTCTAAAATACATGTCATTGAAACTTTTTTTTATTTCGTCATGAATATATCATGTATAACGTACAAAACAACTGAAGACTAAAATTTTGAGAACCAAATACCTATAGAAATTATCAATGAAAATTATTATTTTTAATTTTGTTTATTTTTAAACTATAAACTTAATAATAGTTGCATATTTACAGTTGAAACAAATGAACATAGATATGTTACACTTCGTTGGAAAGCTAAAAAAATATTTTTCAATGGTATTACTCTCCAATATGGCGTCCATATAAAAGTTGAAACTTTGATAACATAACTCGAAAACCTACAGTGATAAAAAAATTGAGTATCGGCCATTCGAAAGAACAAAAAGTGCCTTAAAGATGTGCAAATGAAAATCCTGTATTATTTCACACTTGAAAGTTATTTCAAAAATAAAAACTTTTGTTTAATTTAATCGACTTCGTATCTCTTATAGTTCTCGAGATCCCCATGTTGAACAAGCTACCCTGGACATTCCATATATTATAAAGGCAGTATCCGATAGTAAAACATGAAATAAAACCTATATGAAAATACAATTTTTCCCATAATCAAGCATATGATTGGTGCATTCTGAGCATACGTATTGAGTCAGTAATATGGTCTCTTAAGTTTCAAAAGTTTATTTAGTTACAATTTAGATTTTTTTAAAATTTTGTTGTGAGTAAACATATAGAATTAATCAGAGCATTTTCGAGTCATGAAAAAAACCCAACGCTGCAAGGCATAAATGGGAACCGAGAAAGAATAAGAAGAAAAAAAGGCAATAATCTGTTGTAATAAATCTCGTTGCCTAAAAGAACAGTTCAAATATTCAAATGTATGTAATTGACAGATAAATGCAAAATGTCAGTGTCAAAAATCAGATTTTTCTATGAGGTATAAATATATTTAATACATATTATTGTATTATTAATTAAATATGTATCTGAATTATAGTTATGTTAATATTACATATATATATATATATATATATATATATATATATATATATATATATATATATATATATATATACAGGGTGTCCCTTAACTTGGTGCACAAACTTTAAGGGCATATAATACTGATCAAAATGAGTAAAAAAAGCTCAGTCAAAATGTGTCCGATCTTTAATAGTTTCCCAGATATAACGCAGTGAAAAATGAGTTTTTACGAGATTTACCTTTGCTATCTCGAAAACTATAAGAATTACGATTTTGATTAATTGAGACTTTTTGTTTACCTTTGAGAGGTAATCTTAGATGGCCTTTTGTTATTTTATAAAAATCAAAAGTGAAATGTTGTGGCGACCTTGGTCAATATTTAATTTTCATATAACTACGTAACTATAAGAAATTGAGAAAAATGTTTCATATAAAATTTTATTGTTTTTTTTATAGTCTTTTTACTGACATAGACAAAATTTTATTCGATCGCTATCTTTGTCAGTTTTTCTTAGATTTTTCGCTTTTCTCGGAAACAGTTGAAGATCATTCCTATGTTGATGAAGCTTTTTTATTCATTTTGGTCAGTACTATATGCCCTTAAAGTTTTTGCTCGAAGTTAAGGGACACCCTGTATATGTTAGCGGGATCGTAGATGTAAACACCTGTTATTTGGATAAAAATGTAGAATTCTATGTAGAAAACAATAAAATGCGATAACAGCACTTGCTAATTGTTGTTCTAAACGATTATACAACCCTATTTCAGGTGATTAATACAATATTTCGGCAGTTGATTGTTGGTAGCCGTAGAGGAACCATATATCAGAGGCTGTTTTGACAAAGTGCGCTCTTGATGTGGAATAGTTTATACTCTAGGTGAGATCTCTTAACGATATTTATTTTCAGGTTATATTTACAATTTTCAGCATTAAATCGGTACGTTTACGTTACGCTATTCGTTAGTGTGAGACCATGCGGGTCTCAGGAATCATACGGATCCCCATAAGGTCATGCGGACCTTACGTTATGCTATTCGTTGGTGTGAGACCATGCGGGTCTCGGGGATCATGCGGATCCCCGTAAGGTCATGCGGACCTTGTTCTTGCTACAGACCACGTATATAGTCTTGCGCACCTCTAACGCTCGTCAGCGGCTTACACGTTCTCAACTTCCAGACGATGTGATCAGCAGCACTAGCCAATTCTCCTACTGAATAATATAAAATATCGTTACTTTGGATTTAACAAGATGTAGTCGTGCAACGAGACTAATATCGTGTTAATATATATATATGTTACACATCCGTCTTTCCACAAAACTGTAAACCAAGCATTCTCCAATTTCTGACTATGTAGATGTAGCATAGAATTATATATAGTAGGAAAATGTAAACTTTGAGTTAGTTACAGACAAGTCTTAAAACAATAAACTTATATTTCTGATATTACATTCATTGTATTTCTGAAACCTGTATTTCCGTTTCAATAAATAAATATTTTTTTGAGTAAACGAATAATCGCTTACATAACTTATATATATCCTTAAGAAATACCGCTAATACTGTCAATGAATTTGAAGAAATTTGAACATACTAGTAGAGTAGGGCAAAATTCCTCATAGAACGAAAGAAGAGACACAATTTCAATTATTTGTATGTACAAGAAATGTTAAATTCGTTACTTACAGGGCGCGAGCAGTCATGTGACTTTGTTGGCCTTAGCAAGCAGATATGAGGATCCGTGTTATTTACATAGATGTCACAATTATCATGTCTTAAATTTTCATTCAAAATTTCAAAATATTTTGATGTTTATTTGTCATCAATAGTATGGAATATAAGGAGGAAAATAATCTACACAGATTTGGAAAATCATGATGTTTTTAATTAAAAATTATGATACTTGACACCTATGTACATTATTAATAGCTGTTATTCTAACACGGGCCCCTATATCTGCTTGCCAAGGCCAACCAAGTCGCATGACTGCTCGCACCCTATGTAACATAAAATGAAAATGGCGAGAGGTATTGTGCTGGCCACAACAGATTTTTAACATTTAGTAAGCAGTAACTATATGCAGAAAACATTGAATGTTAATATGGGTATTATTATTAATATTATTATTATATATTGTTCAAGATAACGTGCCCGGTATGAGAACAATAAGAATTATAAAGTTCAGAGACACTGTATAATAATCCGTAATTATAATTCTCTGAAGTTAGTGATAATACGGTATATAAACATCCTAGCAAATTTACGAACTAGAATACTTGAGCTGTTTAGTATTCTGTGTTCACTCTACGAAGGCGCCATCCTATCATCTATGACTAAGAACTATATTTAATGCGGTTTGTACTGGGACCATTGCAATTTGTTTCCTTCACAGCATCGTAAAATTAAAATACCTGGGTTCTTTACCTGCTCCTACATCCAAATTAAATGTTAATACGATTGAGCCTACGTAATTCTTGATTGCATGCCACAGTTCCTGAAAATTAAATTATTCTTGCGTAGTTACTGGTACCAATTCATCCCGTGCTTGTATTACAAAGTAGCGCCGAGCCAAATAACTTTCGATGCGTTACCCTCTTAGTAACTAACAGCAAAATTGGCATATCTGACTAAATAAATGTGGAACGTGCGCCTGAGGCAGTAAACCGTTCACCGAATAGCATCGAAACGATTCGTTCATTATCGGTATATCAAAGTGAGGAGCGTTTTGTACCGTTCTTTGCGTGCTTAGTTTAGATGTATTTTTACATTTCGACGTAAATTGAAAGTTCCTTTAATAGTTTAAAATAATCTTCATTATATGACGATTTCATGGAAAAAGTGTTGCCAACTTTATGATAATTATTGTACATGTAAGATAATTTGGGCTGATACACGATGTACAATAGTAAATATCAAAAAATATGTGCAAGAAGAACGAACTAAATAATTTCGATGTAATTGAGATACGTAAACATTACCTATAAAAATAAATATTTCTTTCAATTTCACAATTTTTTCGATTTCAAATAAAATTCAGTATGCACATAAATAACTATGTGTATTATCTTGAGTATTATTTAATAAATACACACACACACACACACACACACACATATATATATATATATATATATATATATATATATATATATATATATATATATATATATATATATATATATATATATATATATATATATATAGGTGAAATGTAATTGCGACTGTAATTAGTTAAGGAAACTGGATAGTGGGTTTGACAGTCAGAAAATTGTAGGCTTAAGTGGAGTACACTATTTTTAATTTGTCGAGCTTTCGGTTATAATTTTAACCATCTTCAGGACACTATAATACTATAAAGACTTACAATACGATCATAGTTTGGGTAATAAGTACTCACATTAGTTGAGATTTTTTGAAAATTTTACATTTGCAAACATTTAATCATTTCACTGTACCATGTACGTGTGCACGTTTTAACATAAAATGTTTGTTAAAATTATAACCGAAAGCTCGACAAATTAAAAACAGTGTACTCCACTTAAGCCTACAATTTTCTGACTGTCAAACCCACTATCCAGTTTCCTTATATATATATACAGGGTGTATCAGGACTAGTATAAAAAAAATTAATAGCATATTCCTGACATCATTTTGAGTAAAAAATGTTATATGAAGATAGGTCCTATTCCTTTTGGTTACCAAAATATAAGAGGTCAATGTTTTACAAGTAGCAGCAATTTTTTATTTTTTTTTAATCAAGATACATTTAAAACATAGTAACAAACAATGGAAACATTAAATATATTCATTTGGTCTTATAGTAAGTGTTCAAAATGGAATCATAAACTAAATTAATTATATTTTGGTTGTTACGAATGTCAGCTGCAGCGTTTCTTATTCTTTCTAACAATTGGTTGCGTGTGTTTATTTGAACACTATACACCATTTGTTTCATGTTTCCCCATAAATAGTAATCCAGAGGATTTAAATCGGGAGATCGTGCAACCATCGGACAGGACCTCCGCGTCCTATCCATCTGTTCGGGTAATGCTGATTTAACCAAGCAGTCACTTGTCTTCCGTTATGAGGAGGGGCGCCGTTATGCTTATACCAAATTTGTTGTCGTATCTGGAGAGATACTTCTTCCATCATTTCACAATGTCTGCTTCCTAAAAATTCTCTGTATAGCTCCAAAGTTAAATGGTTATTTAAAACTTCGATTTCCAGAAACTGATTATTAAATATACCAGCCCAAATATTTACGCTGAAACGTTGCTGAAAATGTGACTGACTGATGGCATGTGAATTATCAAGAGACCATATGTGGCTGTTATGAAAATTATTTATTCCATCTCTTGTAAACTGCCTCATCGGACCACAATACCTTTGAAATAAAATGTTGGTCATTGGAATTTTGGTTTAATAACCAACGACAAAACTAAACGTGAACCATAATCTGCAGGTTCGAGTCCTTGCACGCGTTGAAAATGATATGGATGTAGTTCTTCGCGGTTTAATACCGCCAAACAGACATGTGTGACTTGTGTAATTGTCTTCCGATTCGTCGAGTGCTCGTTCTCGGATCATCAAGAACTGCATTAATAACATTTTCTTCGTAAATACTGCGCGGTCCAATACCATCATTTTGAACTCCATCCCGTACAGCTGTTGTCCCAGTTTCTCTCAACCTTTGAAAAGTGCGTGCAAATACGCGATAGGAAGGTTGACGTCTGTTAGGATACCTATTTTGATATTCTCTGGACGCACGGAGGGCACTACCATCACAGAATCCATACACAAATATTATATCTGCGTATTCTGCAACACTAAACCCATCCATTTCACAATAACAATAACTCAGGTAAAAAAAAATCAAATTTAGATTAATTTTGGATTGTTTTCCATTGTTTATTACTCTGGATTGAAGGTATCTTGATTAGAAAAATTTAAAAATTGCCGCTATTTATAAAATTTTGAACTTTTGTATTTTGGTAACCAAAAGAAATAAGACCTATGTTCATATAACATTTTTTACTCAAAATGATGTCAGGAATATGTTATTTTTTTACACTAGTCTTGATACACCCTGTGTTGGGACCCCTATAGCCATCTATGTAGCTGAGTTGGTTTCATCGCTCATCGGCCACGAACCGGACATAAGTATTTTTCTGTGTTGTTCTCGTACAACAGTGTTTGAGTTCGCACGTCTTGTACACACAGCTCTCGGCATTTTTGCCAGCTGTTCTTTTTATAAGTTTTGTATTTTTTCTGAGCCAGTACATAACTATATAGTGGTTTTCTTATATATCAAATCTTTCACAGTGAAGTTTACATTATTTAAACTCACATAAATTCAGCTAAACGTTAATTATATTAATACAACGTGCACATGTGCTCAGCACATTGTAAAACACAGTGTTTGACACTCATTTCGTTTTTAAGCTACACTCGGGAACACGGAAAACATTTACTCTTGATACCACAGTGGACCAGGAATACACATTTACCATTCACAACACATACATGTACCACATTGATGCACGAGGACCCAATTCCTGCTTACATCGACTTTATTGCTTTGCTTGCACGCCACAGGTAGCTTTTAAGTATTTCCCACGCTTCCTGAACGCAGTGAGTACAATTTGTGTTACATTTATTTGCTACCAGTACTCCACACTTGTTCGTATAACATTTAACCTGGAATTTGACAACCCATGTGTTACATTTTTATTAGTATTGGTGTCACTTTGTACAGTCAGTTTCAATGATTTCATTCATGTATATTTATATTTATTATGTAATCTAGATTTATACTTATTTAATGGTGATCTGTTTCATTATTTATTTATTTTTTATGAGAATTCTGTGATTTTTGAGTACGTACATGCATATTATATTTATTGTTTATTTAATTGATATTTATTCGTTACACCTGTACATGAATCTCCCATATTCATCCACTCACTTTACACACATTTATTCGACCTTAATTTACACTGTATACAACACATTCACATCATATTATTTAAATTATATTTTATCATTCTTTTGAATTCTCGCGCATTCGCTTTATGTGTATTCCCTCCTATCTTTGCTGTTGTTAGGTTCAAGGGTACTAGCTTCGATTTCCTACACACTATTTGTGGGCCACCCTTTGATCCTTTCACTCCTAGAGCACCCTTCTTGTGAAGTCCTGTAGAGAGCTCCTGCAGGTGAAGCGTGTCTAACCAGACCATTCCTGTTGTATATTTTCTATTTCGTGGAATATTTTTGATTACGTCACAGTGCATCTTCCCCTTTCTTCTGCGTCAAATTGTCCTGCCAGGACGTTCAGTCAACTCGCCAATACAGCCACTCACATTCATAAAACGCAACGCAATTTTGGCGCTCTATTTCACAATTATTTCAACTTCGAGATTGGAATAGTGACCTGCGCCGCAACACCCTGTATATATGGAAATAACACTAAATATGTATAATGCGATTTTACTTTTTTCATTAAGTTGGTAAATATTGATCAATTTGTATTCTGTAGTTTTATTTTATGCTGTAGGGTTTGGTTTTTGTTACAGTATTGTTTTATGTTCAATATTTTCAGAAGCTGGTTGTTTATCTCTGTTTTCTTGTGTTTTTCCTGTTGTATCTTTTTGGTGTATTTTATTTTTATTTTTACATTTGTGCGCGAGATGATCACCCGATTTACATGTTTCACAAGTGTGACTGTCATCAGTGACAAATATTCTGTAATCCGTGTTGTTAAAGTTTATGATTATTGTTTCAGGAAGTTGTACTTTTTGATCCTTTTGTATGTATATTTGTCGCCTAGAACTTAGAATATGCAAGAATTCGTTTTCTACCTGCACGTAAAGAGGTTATTGTTGATGTTTTGATTTTTGCATGATGTAAGGCATTTTCTTTGATTTTTGAGGGAATGAAGGACAAACGTTCGATATTATTAGTCTTTTTATGAGTGTAATTAATTTTCTTATCTCTAGTTTATTGCTTTCAATTAGTATACATATATGGTTTCTGGATCGTGAATTCATCGACTATTCTTCTTGAGCTGAAAAAATGCATGCTCTTTTGTTTGACATTCTAAATGCACGTGTTATATCTTTTGGTGACACGGTTTTTCCAATATCGTAAACGTATGAAAAAATAGGAATTTCATTGATTGGATTTATTATTATGGCTTGCTCCTTTGATGGGAATACTTCATTATTTGAGGTTATTTGCGCGTATGATTAGTTTTGGTTTGTAGATATTTTTTTTGTTAAAGTTGGTTGGTAATTGTTCGTAGAGTTACACAGTGATACTACTTGTAGTTTGATGCCGCTGCCTGGTTTGTTTTTATCTAAATTAGATGTAAATAATTTTTTGTTGTTTTTTCCGATGATATTTAAAATAAGGTTGGGATATCATGGAAATATTTAACGGATGGATAAGGAGAGTGTTTGAAGTTAGAATTTTATTAATCACGTTGTCACTTTAATACTTAATGAAACTCTTCAAGAATATTTTATCTTAATCTTTCCATCAAAGCAAAGAAAGAAAAAAAAATCGTTTAAGGTGGTGGCGGTTAGGGATGAACATACTATTTAATATGGGATTGTAGTTTTATGTAATTTCCTGCTTTTCTGTTAATTTTAGGGGAAATACTGTAGAGTGCAGAGTTATTCAAACTTAAATTGTAGCACCGGATTGCACCTATGATCGCAACCAGAAACAAATACTGCTTGAATCACAAGCTTCGGAAAGCATTTGCGTAACAGGTATCTGACTAGACTTCGTTCCTAGATGGATTACTCCTGTGTAAAGAAATTAATGCACAAATTGATATCCATAAGGCCGAATTAGTTATTAACTAATGCACCTCTTGCATTTATTGCGAGCCTGGTTACTTTATTTAAATAATAATTATTAAAAATATATAACTGTTCTTGTGACCAGTAATGTAAATGGAATTTCTTGGTACATAAGTTTCTAATAGCAGTTATAAATGGTATTTTAAAATATGTAAAGCTTTTCTGGAGCATGATTTCTTTGGTACATAATTTTTTTTCTATTGCTCGTTGTCCATATTTTCGTAATACATTTAAGCAATACATATATTTGGTTCCGTATCATTGTATTTAATTGCATATGCTTGTTCTTTTCTCCATTTATTGCTAATTTTCCATTTACTAAATCTTTCCATATTTGTTGTCTCTATTCCAGCATGGCGTCGCTTATGTGAACCTGTATGCTTACTACTTATTAGGTGAAAAACATTAGATATAAAATTGTTTATTTATGTCGTTATTTGGCGCCGTTAAAATAACAGCACATTCTTTTCAAAATATATAATTCTGACATCAATTCTGTTTTCCAAGTTGTGGACGAAATGGTTTTTAAATATCTAGAAGTACTACTTACAAGCATGTCGTTGAATTAGTAGGTCCACCCTTTGTGCAATTTTAATCGAAGGCTGTTGTCTATATATTTTATTTCCGTTGGTTTTAATAAATTCCACTTTGCTTCACCAAATCTTAAATGATAAACATCATTCTGAACCTCAATATCACTATCACTATTGTATTGATTAAAAGTATAAAATGTACTCAAATTTTCTTCTTTCAAACCCAAAAAATGATTCCAACAATTATGGTAATTCTTGCGTGCCAAGGTATATACAGCAATAGGTGATGTTTCAGGTGAAGTTAGGCCTAATTTCTTTCCAAAGGGATGCTGTTGGCTTATTAATGCTTTCCAGAATGAAGTTTATGTAAATTTCTAATTTATTTATTATTATTTCAGTGTCCACTGCGCTATTTTTAAAACCAATACTCATTAAGTTGATTAAATATGAAGTTAAGAAAGTATGATTTTACATGTTAAAGTCCTATGTTCCGGGGTCGCGGTCACCACCCTGTGTACTTTGGAGTGTGAGTAGATAAAAAGAAAAATAACCTTTGATTTTATATGTATTAATATTTATAAAAAAAAGTTAAATCAAAGTGATTTGTGCACTTGTCTCTTTACGAGCAATAGCTTCCTGTCTTGATTTAATTCACAATTCATCTCTGGCTTAGAAGATGATTAGAGCGTTACTGTGGAAAAGTAAAGGATACGGTTCAAATGCCGATGACTGACATGATCTTTTCACAATTTATTTCGTTTATAGATACGTTAAAACTTTATTATATTTTTCTTTGTGTACTGTGATATCAAATTGGGTTGGTAAAATGTATTATCGAGATAGTCAGACTTCCCAAAAGATACAGTACGTCAAAGAGTGCAGATATGAACGAAAAGAAAGACGAAATATCGAAAAGATGCGACTCAGATAGAAATCCATCATGCAAAGGAAAATCCTGTTATATGAAACCAACTGAGTGGAATATAACAATACAGTAAACCCCAGTCGCTTTCAATACGGCTTTATGTGTAACTTTACTTATTGATCCTCTTCAATATCTACAACAAAAAGTATATTTCATTTTATTTGAAATTCCTATACTTTGTTCGATAAAGAATTTTCACATATATTGCCCGAATTTTTATGTGAACAGTAATGCTCTTGTAAACTATTGGTAAATAAATAACATTCATGTAGAAAGTAGGATGAAGTACATGTTTCATACGGGAATGGTAATACGTAAAATTGATATAAGTTATATGGTTGTCCGACACTTAAAGTTAGTTGAATATAGTGTAAATTATGAGCAATTGTAAACGCATTAATCATTATTGTCTATTTAAGCACTTATTTATTTTTACTCCATCTTCAGCTGAACTTTCAAAACCCTCTGCTAACCGTAGTTTCAAGGAAATCTGAAATGTAGTAATTTGCAAAACTTATTTAATGTTTTTTCGAAAATAGAAAAAGTGATCTAATTTAGTCTCATAATGTGTAATTTTTAATTCAGGACAAGTTTTGTACTTATAACTTTGCTCTAAATTTAATAGGTAAGTAATTAGGGGAAAAAATATCATTGTATTTCATATATAACAGATTACAAGTAGACATCCAGTATAAGGAAGCATAATGTTATACTTCATTAATTCATTTACTTATAGGAGCAACATTGAATTATGTGTTCAACAAGTTTCATTATAAACTTCGGAGCGATACATGCCTTGTAGGTATGTACCCAGTGTAATGTAATGCATTTCGACATGCACTATGTCATAATGTATGCCATAATTTAAAATATACATACTCGTATAACGGAAAATACATGCATACATCATATTTTGAAATATTAATGTTGTCTTTCTAGTTTACATACATATTTCATTTAAACCAGCATAATTAGATTATTTTATTATAATTATTTCCTAGAAGGAATACTAAGTTACTATTAATCGTAGATATATACAAAAAACTATATCTTCTATTGTACGATTTATTAAGAAAATTGTGCGTGCGGTGAGAAATATATATTTATTTAGCAAAGAAACTAAAATGCCACACAAAAAAGTTCATGAGTTACATCTGTGGTTATGACAGCACATATCACCTTTTCCGCGATTTTCTCTTTTTAGGTTAAAACTGAACGCAATAGTGTTGTGTTTAGAACAATATCTGAGCTGAACTTCAAAAGCCAAATCTTAGTGAGGTAACAGAATAGAATGTCGTTGTCCCTGCTTCTAACATGAAATTAATTTAGTCTGCGTAGCAGAACTCAAGATAATATTAGATGGCACTACTTGTATCCGGAGTCGTTTGGAAACCTAATTGCAGACACCTTTAATGATAGAACGAGCGAAAACTAGGACGCCTCTGTCATCCACTTTCTGATCATTATTTCCCAGACACTATTTTCCTGCTCGACAATGAGCTTGTAGCAAGCGTCGCTGCTATCTCACGGTGGAGCTCTCATATTTGCAGGTTATGTGGTTGTAATATGCTTCGTGTTTTGTATTTTTATGCTTATAAATGTAGCTTACATATGTTTTCTTAAAATTCGTATTTTATCCGACAATTTGTAACCGCAGATGAGATCTAGATTCATTATTATACTTTAGAGTCAAAACAGTAGACCATACAAGAGGAAACATTTTGATTATCCGCTACCAAAAAAGGAAAATCAGTTTTATTCGTTGAAAAATTATGGCATCCATTTTTTTGGATATTGTTGATTGACATTTTTTATAAAGCAATTTGGGGTATATTTAAAGAAAAACACATGTCATTATATTTCGAGTAGACTCTGTCTTCCATTGTCTTAAAACTTACTGTCGTTTTACTCTTATTATTAAAAGCACAGTATAGGTATAAGGATCGTGCTAAAAATCGCATATCGAGATTTTGGGAAATTACCACTTTTAAGGTCCCTAGAATCCAATTTTAACATTTTCACGATGATGTCTGTGTGTGTGTATGTGTATATGTATGTGTGTGTGTGGATCTTTTGGGCGCTCTAACTCAAATACTATCATTCAGAAACTTTTGAAACCATATATTTCTACCTTATTCTAATAGCGGCCTCTGTGGTCGAGCGTGTTGAAGCAGCGCTCAAAGCTACTTCACCGCTCGAACCCTGGGGTCGTGGGTTCGATTCCCACCAGGGGCTTGGGTTGGGTGTCTGTGAGTGTCTTCGAATACATTATTTATTATACATGTATGTAACAGGAATTGTAATAATATAATAAATAAATGTATTTGATAGGGTAAAAGTTGAAAAGCCGACAAAATATTGTTATTATTACACCTTATTCTAATATGGAAAGAAGCCATCAATCGGATAACTGGAAATGGCAGTTTATTTGAAGCCCAAAATAGTTTTTCTTCAAAAAATACCTTTAAATGTATTTTTTTCGCAATTTGTTATTATAAAAATTAAAGATTATTCTATTTTCTATAGGTTTGCATTAATAATTCTTCTATGTACTTTATTGATAAATTTATAAAGTAATACAAACATATCTCAGAACTTATGCTTTAAACACAACTCTATGGTTACACAGTTCAGCTCAAATTAATGTAACTGACAGATAAATGTCACTGTAAAAAAATAATGATTTCAAATTAATAAGAGTAACGTTTTCAAAAGAAAATAGTAAATAGAACAATAGTTACATGGAAAGGAACTTAATATAATATACATAATATACATTTTCATCATCTAAAATGCGGTAATTCCGAAGCTCAATCTATGTTCATTAAGAATTACAAAATTAACAATTTTAATATTAAACTTTTAAAACATATTAATAACGATAGATATTTAGACGCATACGAGAGCTTAATAATAAATAAATTTATAAATAATTTGATGAACGCAGATCTCGGTCCCATACCAAATTCTAAACTATTCAATTTAATATAAACTTAAATTTTATAGGACGTTTTAAATCTTAAATATCATTGGACACTAAATCTTAGATTTAATTGGTATTCATTCACCTGTGACTCAAATCCCTATATAATCCCAGTTCTCTCCCTTGTTTTTTCAGAGTTGTTAGACCTCTGGCATGGTTTAAGTGTTGAGTAATCTAAACTACTCTGCTTAAATTTATACTACTGATGAGAACTTAGTTCTCGAAATACGTATATAGCTTAATTTATTATTTTAAGGTTAAAGGGTAATTGTATTAGTTTTAGTTATAATTTAACCTTAGACTCCTCCTATTATTAATAACAACCTTTTTACTTGTCACAGTTTAAGAGTTTCGTCGGCAACATTATTAGTTAATGGTGGAGGCAATATTATAAACTCTCAAACCTCAAACGACATGATGGATGACGATCGTCAACGAATGCAGAAAGCTACATTGAAAAATCAGTGTCTGGCTAAATTAATATAACAAAGAAAATCCAAGGAGTTATAGTAATAGCTGTAGCCGCAGCCGCACCCTCCATTTCTCTTAATTATGGCAGTGATTCCTCTTCGCATTCTATAGCTTCATTCTCCCACATATCAACATATCTATACAAAGTAATCAAACAAATAAAGCAGTATATTTTAAAATAAATGTTAATATTAATTTAAAAATAAGCTGTAAGAGACATGCACAGTAACAAAATGTCATTAAAAACCGTTCCAAGCGTATCGCTGAACAGTTTGCAACTAGTGGTTAGGTATTCCAACACGTACTGTTCGATTATCACAAACTACTTGTTGCCAGGGAAAACAGAATTATTTCTGGTGACTAAGAGACAGACTCTATGTAATTATTGTAAATTTAGTGTTAGTTTTCATATTTTCCATCTGTCAAGGGAAGATGAAATTTATACTTTTCTTATAACATAATTTTATTTTATAGCTAGCTTGTATGCAACAAATACTCGCTTAGGTACCATCACCGTCTCATTTGGTGTTCCAACACATAGGTATTTCAAACTTGTCAGTAACTAGTATATTTACACGCATTCTCATTAAAAAAATCAGATATATGTTGCAACCTTGTCCAAAATTACCAGCTGGAACAAAGCTATTTCAATAATAATAGTAAGTATGTTATTTAACAAGCTTTATAAGTAGGATTGTAGGCTATATTACACGAGGATAAAGTTTGGAATTGTAATCGTCCGAAAGTAATTTAATGTACCGTGCGCCCCTGACTCTAAGAGTAAGTGACCGCCGGCACTGGTAGAATATCTCCAGAACGGCGCCGCGCTGGGCGATGACGCAATATTCGCAATCATCGGCGTAATAAACTCGTTACAACCTGTCTAGTTACTCAGGGTCACCTGATTCTTTGTATTCAATGGAACAGTCTAGAACAGAGACTGCGGGCTGTATAAATACCGTCGGGCGGACAGCCGACAAGCATTCAGTTATATAGAAGCAACGAGCAATGAACAGTTGGTGATATAAATAAACAGTCTACGAGTTGTGAAAATAAATAAATGTAGCTGTTTAAAGTAAGAAAATAATTGACAGTTCTATCTATATAGTATTGGAAGATTCTAGAATTCATTTTGAAATGGAAATTATTACTTGAACTGCATCAGAAGTAAATATTATTAACAAGGTAGTAAATTTGTTACAAAGTAACGTTCGTTGCGACCAAACATGACGCATGCAGCTATTCACTAGTTCGCCAGATGTTTTAGCGAAATATTTCTCGTTCGCTATTTCTTCGAGCGCTTTATCAGTGTTAGATTCTAGCGAACCGTTCAATTATTTTACTAGTCTAACATTGGCTAGCGCTTACCCGACTGAACGCGAGCATTTTCACTGATTATAAGTATAGGGTGAATACTTAAAATTAGAACACGGGAAAACTGTTTTTCTCAGACTATTGATTCCCGTTTCAACTGACAACAATAGTTGTGAATCAAGAGAAAGATAAAAAAAATCTGCATCAAATGTAAATTACGTAATATTTTAGTTACATAAATGAATTATTAAATTTATTCAATTTCTTATAGCCATGATAGCATTTGAACAAAATGACAAACAAATGTTTGATATTTTATGTCAGAATTCGTTACCTATAACCTTTTTGTTTCAATTTCTTTTTAATATTTTGTAACCAATTAGGAATTGCTTGAAAAAAATTAAATTAATAAAATATTAAATAATCAATTTTTTAGAAAGTTTTATAACGAATTCTGACGATAAAATGCCAACATTTGTTTACCTTTTTGTTTAAATGACATCATGGCTATCGATATTAATAAGAAATTAAATAAATTTAATAATTAATTTATGGGACTAAAATATGATATAATTTACAAATATTTGGAGTCATTTGATGTATTATTTTTATCTTTCCATTGAAATGGGGAGCAACAGTCTAGGAAAACGATTTTTCCGTGTTGACATCTGTAAATTAGAATTTTCATAATATAGTAACTGTTTCCATGGTTATAGAATAGCTGGCTGATTTATGAAATTGAATTCCTTTATAATTCTTTAACTCTATATCCAATAAATATGAAGTATAAAATGAAATTAAATCATCTACGTATATTCTTTAATATTTATAATAACATTAAATGTCAAAAAATGATTTAACAGCGTTTTTCAAGAAAAACTATTGAAATCTTTAAATGACGGTAATTCCGGTTGACCAATTATTATCAAAACCTAATCATCTTTGCTTTTGGAGGTACACGATATAATTATAATTTTTGGAGTCGTGGTATTGAAGTTATGCGGTCCGAAATTATCGTCACACACACACACACATTCACAAACACACAGACACACACACACACACACGCACATACATATGTACATACATACAGACATCATCGTAAAAATGGTAAAATCGTATTATAGGTACCCCAAAACTTGCTTATTCACTAAAAACGCATCATTGAATTTTTTTACCAGACAATACCTTCCTTTTCTAACGAGTCCGGTAGGTACGTTTTTACGGACTAGGCCGCTAGTACATAGCAACGACCTTGACGACGTTTGGTAGGTATTTCAAAGTTGACTATTACATAATTTGTAAATTATAAATTAGATATAAAATGCGTTTAATAAATTTTACCTTAATAACGCATCACAGCAAACTTGTTCAAAACAAACACGGCGCTTTTGATAAAATAATAATTATTCTAAATAATTTCCATTCAAAATAGTTGTTGTCTATACAAAAATTATACGACACACGGCCGGTAGCTACCGTCCCAATGACGTTAATAGCTATTATAACCTCAAGTTATCAAATACTTTTCCAACATTTTACGTCTTTTTTTTTTTAAACAGACGCCATAGAACAAACGCGTAACTATCACAAACGCCAGTTATTGGCTTACTTACTATGCGTACATCCCATTGTGCATATCTTCTATCTCTTTAAATTGAAAAAGACTATTTTTGGATCTCTTCCTTTTTATAGCTGTCATTTTATAGTGAACCTATGTAAATGTCATCTAGTACCAACTCTCCAAAACAAAAAATTACATCTCATAATGAAGGCTCCTTCGATATGCAATTGCATTTCGTAATGATTTTAATGGGGTCTCGTGGCCGCGTGCCTGAGTGTCTGCGGTCGCGAATCTGGGGCACAAAATTGACCCCTGTGGTGCATTCTCCACTCCAATAATGAGTGCCAGTGAGGTGACACCTGGTAAACGTCTGCACGGTACAAATATGTCATCATCATTACCGACATCTGTGTACAAAGCAGATTGGCACACCTAGCAATGGGTAATATGCCGTGACGATATATTTATTTATTTTATTACATTTTCTATGGTATTTGTATTATTTGTTAATGCGTCCTTTATAATGTTTGGAATACTACATTGTTGTCTAATTGGTGAATATTTGTTACAGTATAATAATATATGTTCTACATCCATTTCTTGGTTAAAACTATTACATTTTTCTGGTAGTGTACGTGAAAATATATATTGGTGTGTGAGTAAGGTGTGACCAATTTTTAGTCTTGTGATGACAATTTTCTCTTGTCCATGTATCTATTGTTGATTTTAATCGTCTTAGTTTGTTGGTGAATGGTATTTGGCTCTTCTCATTACTCCATTTTTCTTTTTTGATTTCGGCGTTGATATCGTATGGTGGGATTTTTATTGTAGATCTTACACCCGTGTTTATTGCATCTTTTTCAGCTAAATTAACTTTTTCGTTGCCGTCTATTCCTATATGGGATGGTATCCAGGTTAGTGTTATGTATTGTTCTTTTTCGCGGATGGCTTCATGTATTAATTCTTGTGTTGCTTTTATTATTTTATCTTTAATATAGAGGTTTTTAATATTTAATATTGAACTTAGACTGTCTATGCATATTATATATGATTTTTTTCTATCTTCTTCTATCTTTATTATATTTCTTATTGCTTCTTTAACTGTATATGCTTCCGCGGTATATGTGATGATGGTTTTAGGTAGATGGTTTTTGTTAGTTTCTTCATTATTTATTATTGCTGCTCCTACTTCATTATCAATTTTGGAAGCGTCGGTGTATATAAAGTTAGAGTGTGAGTTTTGGTGTTTGATTTCGTTGAAAAGGTTTTTATAAATAATTGGTGTTGTACTGGATTTTGGTTACTGGGATAGTTCAAGGTAAAATTTAGGTTTTCTTTGTATCCAGGGAGGGATATTGTTAGTTTGATTTGTTTGAATATTTATTAATTGTATTTATAAATGTGTATAATGTTATTATTTGTTGCAATGGAGTATAGTTTTTTAAGTGTATTTTGTTATTTTGTATTTTCAGAAAGTGTTCATGTGCTGGATTTTGTGTTTGGGTTGCTAGTCTTGTGATATATGTCATTAATAATTTCTCACGCCTGTATTTCAATGGCGGTTCTCCTGCTTCGCAATATATACCGGGAATAGGGCTAGTTCGCAATGTTCCTATGACTAATCTGAATGCGGTATTATGTATATCAACATGCCTTAACTGATTATTTTTGACTGTTATGTAGATTTGGCTTCCATAATCTATTTTTGATCGAATTAATGATCTGTATATTATATATTAATAAGCTTTTCTTGTCAGAGCCCTAACATGATTTGATAGTGTTTTAATTATATTTAGTTTTTTATAGCAGTCCGATTTTAATGTTTTTAGGTATGTATTCCAGTTTATTTTTTTTTATCTATATACATACCAAGGAATTTAATAGTTGTTTTATAAGATATCGTTTGGTCGCATAATTTTAGTTGGGTTTTGATGTTTCTTTTTTCATTTTGTAAAAATGCATTGCATGTGTCATTGTGAACCAGTTTTCTAAGTTTTGTATAGCTGTTTGTAAATATTTTTGTACAATATTAATATTTGCTCCTTTTCCATAAATTGTAACATCATCTGCGAACATTATTATTTTAACTTGTGATGGTAAATTTTTTGTAATATCATTTATTGCAATATTAAATAGAGTTGGGCTAATTATAATTCCTTGAGGTAATCCATTTTCTTGTTCTTTTGTTTCGGATAATTGTCCATTAAATTTTACTTGACAGGTTCTATTATGTAAGAATTTTTTTATAAAATGTAATATATGTCCCCGCATTTCTGATTTTATTAATGATTTTATTATATGATATTTCCAGGTATGTACTATCAAATGCTTTTTCTATATCAAAAAATATTGCTATTAAATGTTGTTTGTGATTGAATGTTTTTTCAATATCTGTTGTCATACAAGTTATTAAATCGATTGTAGATCTTCCGTTTCTAAATCCACATTGTGTGTTGTTTAATGTAGCAATTTTTCTTTTCTAAGTGCCACAGTAATCTTTTATTTATCATTTTTACCTTCCGTCACCTTTAGGTAAGGAAGGTATTGTCTTTGGTCAAAAAATTCAATGATGAGTTTTTACTGAATAAGCACGTTTTAGGGTCCATATAATACGATTTTACCATTTTTACGATGATGTCTGTATGTATGTGTGTGTGTGTCTGTGTGTCTGTGTGTCCGTGTGTCTGTGTGTCTGTGTGTGTGTGTGACAAAAATTCCGGATCCCATAACTTCAATACCACGATTCCAAAAATTATAATTTTTTCGTATTCCTCAAGTTTACATCCAGAAGAACAACTGATTAGATTTTGGTTATAATTGGTCAACCGGTCAACCAGATTTAACAGTTAAATTTGATTTATTGACATTTAACGTTATTATAACTTAAAGAATATATTATTCTCTATACGATTTGATTAGAATTTATACTTCATATTCAATAGATACAGAGTTAAAGAATTTTAAAGAAATTAAATTTTATAATTCAGCCAGCTATGCCAAACTTGGGAACTAGTAATATATTCATATAATTCAAATTGACAGATGTCAGTATCAATAAAAAGTAAATTAATGTGGTAGATATGAGGATGTTGAAGTAGATATTGGGGAATACACGGAAATAACTCTAGTGTTACAAGTTTTTAGAAAGATACAAGAAAGACGATTACATTGGTTTGAACATGTCATGAGGAGAAATGAAGAATTATATTGGAACAAGAATGAATAGTTTAGCAATAGGACGTTAAAGAAACAGAGGAAGACCAAAGATAAGATGGAAGGACTGTATTGCGGAAGATTTGAGAGAAAAGGAACTAAATGAGAACGTCATGCAAAAATAGCGACCCCTAACGAATGGGAAAAGCTAAAGAAGAAGAAGATGCCAGGGTCAAGTGCAATTTGAATAGTTTGTTTATGAAATAATTTTACTGGAAATTTAGAATCTTTTGTAAGAAAAATTATGGAATTTATACATTATACACGAGAATGACGGAAGGTATTGTGCTGGCCACAACAGATTTTTTCCATTATTTTGCAAAGAATGTTCACTAGTGATATGGGTCTGTAATTGTTTGCATCAGTTTTGTTTTTTAGGAGTTTTAAAACGGGAATAATATATGATTTTTGCCATTCTTCTGGAAATGTATTTGATATCCATATATGATTATATATTTGAAGTAATATTTCTCTGGCTTCGTCTAGTAGATTCTATATCATTTCATTTGTGATGTCTGGTTATGGGCTACTATTAAGTTTGAGTTCGCTGATGGCAAAATCTAGTTCATCGTTTTTGAATGATTTATTTATAGCATTATGCTCATCATTTTCAATGTTAATTATTTTCCTTTCTTGTTGTAATTTGCACTCAAGGAAATTTTTGCTCTAGTTATTATATAAAATAAACACTTTTTCCACAATCGTGAGCAAAATTCATTATTATTCAACTGAAAATAGTGAGCAAAGTAGCATATTTAATCACAAGTGAGCAAAGTAAATATTTTTCTTCACAAGTGAGCAAAGTAAATAACTTTCTTCACAAGTGAGCAAAATACACAAGCGTATAATTGGTTGCATACTCTAAGCACCATTTTACATGATGGAACATTTTTTTTTTGTATTTATTTTTAGTTAATTAAATTCATTTGTAAACATAATGTACTTCTGAGTTTTTCATTAATAAAACAAAGTACAATGTTTTATTTTTTTGGGAAAATTGTATTTCAAGATTGTGGAAAAAATCATGTTTAGCACACGTGAGCATGTCTTTTTCTCACGCGTCCAGAAATTGGCCGCACGAGCGAAGCGAGTGCAACAACTGGACACTTGTCCAGTTGTCGCACTCGTTTCGCTCGTGCTGCCAATTTACAGACGCGTGATAAAAAGACATACTTTGCTCACTTGTACTAAAAATAGCTTTTTTCTCACATAAAATCGTATTTTTTCCACTGTTAAATTTAAGTACGCTGTCACTATTCAACAGTTTATTTAGAAGTCCAATAATTAGTAATACTGAATTAATGAAACTGTTTCTATAGTGATGCAGCAAAGAAGATAAGGTTTATGAAAATTAATTTCTTTATAAATTTTTATCTCTTAATACATTGAATATTAAGAATATAATGCAATGAAATCGTATAGAGAATAAAATAGTATTTAATATTTATAATAACATTAAATGTCAAAAAATGATATGTAATTGTGTTTTTTAAGAAAAACAGTTAAGAGCTTCAAATTAAGGTACTATCGGTTGATCAATTATAACCAATATAAAATCTTCATTTGAATGTAAAAATGAGGAATACGAAAAAATTGTAATTTTTGGAATTGTAGTATTGGAGCTCTCGCGGCTGAAATGATCATCGCACACAGACACACACATACCTACAGACATCCTCGTAAAAATAGTAAATACGTGTTCTAGGGACCCCAAAAACGTGCGTATTCATTAAAAACTCACCATAAAATGTTTTGACTAAAGATAATACCTACCTAAAGGTGATAGAAGATAAAAACGTAGAAATCAGTTATAATTCCTTCGTGAACCCCAATTATTCACTCATAGAATGAGTAATGTTGTGCATTCAAATTACCGTAGCAACAAGTATAGATATTATAAGTCGGTGTTGCATAAAATATGAAATATGCATTGATGTTTTAATAAATAACTTCTTTTCTTTCCTTTCTAAATATTTTACACTATAAATAAGTTCTAAATCGTTATTAATTAAATATACATCATTTGTAGTTTCTGTAATTATATACGTATATTCAAAACAACGAGGATACAAATTCAATATTTAAAGATGAAACTTGTACGATGTTGGAAATCTTTGTATTTGATGACAAGAACAAATGGGTAGATAGTGGTATCGAGTTCGTATCACACATACTTCACACCTGTCATCTCCGGCACGTAAGTAAGAAGCACTCAATAAATAACCTCGGACAGTTTGTCTGGTAGAGTAGTGGAGTTGGCAGGTGTGCATTGCAAGTGCTCAACACGTTATTCAATTTCTTACTCTGAAATGACATATATTGTTGGACAGAAGATATTTCAGCATCAGTGACAGTTATTGCAAAAAGAATGTTAGAGGCCATTCCAGTTTGCGAGAGAATTTTGAATTAACTCACGATTAAATATAAGTCGTTCTATTGGTTGGATGAGAATAATTTTCGAGTGACTTGTCTCTGCCCGTGAGTTAGTTACAAATTCTTTCGTTAACGTGAATAGTTCATGAAAGGATCTAAAATCACAGATTTATTTTATAAATAATTATATTTTAGTTTTTTGGTTAAAACCATTACTATAAAAATAAACCAAAACTGGCAACAAAAAATATTTTTTGAAATAATTTAGTTTCTCCCGAGGGATGTCACAAATGAAATATGGTGTACACGAGGAGGTTGTGACGTGAATTTTCTAAACCCTGAAATGGGTCGAATGGGTCACAATACTCCACCTGGATGTTCGGTTGGGAAGCCGCCAGCTTTGAAAATGGGCAGGGTTGAAAACCATTGGATTGGTTAGAAAAGGGTTGGTTAGGCCCCACGTAATTTTTACCCGGAAAATTACGAAAAAGACGTACACACGAGATACTAAAGTTTACTTTACTTACACAAATATAAAAATAACGTAAATGTACTCAGTACTGTTGTACCCTGAGCTCGTAACCCAATCGCGGCTACCCGCACTACACCTACAACAATCGAAATGGGCCCAGTACAACAGTGGGTCGTATACAAGCCAGTTGACGCAGGTAGACGTCGCAGGATCACAAGTTTCTTTAGCAAGGCTAATATACATAAAATAAATTTCAACAACAATATGATTATACTGAGCTGAAGGCTCCAGTTTACATATGCAGTTATAACAAAACATTTAATACTGAACTACAATGAAAGACGTTCTAAAGAGCGTAGCAAAAAGATTCCAATCAATTCAATGAATATTAAATAACAAATTAATCTTAATAATGAAACGCCAAATATATACTTACAGTGTGGACACTGCACTCATAGTCCTGCAAGGCAACAACATAACTTAACGTGCATGCGAGTTCTTCCTTGCAACAATAACTCAACTCATTAGTTGGATGAACGATGTAGAAAAATAAGGTACTTAACTCTAGTGACGCTCCGGGAACTTATGGGCGATGAGGAGTGTGTGGTGAACGGCGTAAAGAACTCCGGGTGGTATATGTTCCCCAGGAATAAAGATGCGGCGATTGAATGGCAAATCCTCACGAGGAGTCGACTTCCAAGACCAGCAAACGGGTGCACACAACACAACACGTGGACACCCACCACGGTACTCAACACTGGAAAGTCTCGGCAAACTCGATATCGCAACAATGCGTAACCATATACTGGTACTTAACAACTATCGAGCACTCTACGTCGAAGTTAAATCTAGCCACGTGCTAATACGGTGGACGCAAACCCAACCGTCCTTCAACCACGCTCGCACTCGAATTCCCAGATTTTCAGAATTTTTTTCCGGCCTAAAAAGGCCGCAGGAAGTGAGAGGCGCTCATACACGAAATAACAAAAGAAGAGATACATTCATGTGAACCACTCACAACAGAGGAATGACATTGAAAATGAACACAGAATAAATAACCAGATGAAGAATATTATTACTCAAATTCTCTGATATAGGATAACTTGAAAAACTATAATCGTAATCAACATGAAGGCTTTTACGAATAAAATAATATTTCAAAAAAAGTCTAACAAACGTAGCGCTTGTGAATAAACCGAGCTGCACAGACTTGTCACACAGAAGTTTAAATAAATTCTGACAAGGTTATAAAAATGAAATATTTAAGAATATAAAATAACTCAGAAAGAGGCATACAGTATTCGAAATAAACACAAGGTACGTTACTGAACTGTAGTGAAACATATGTTACATAGAATAATCCTTTTAGAAATACTGGATCTATAATCCCTAAAACAAATGAGTAACAAACCAAAGTTATTCATTGGACGAGAACGCAAGGAACAAACAGAATGTAGTTGACAAATTCAAAGATATAAGTGACTGACAAAAGGAAATAGTATTGAAACAGAGTAACCAGATTTATACAAGGCAAGTACACATAATAAAATAAGAATGTAGGCTAAAATATTGAAGTAAGATTTTGGACCGTAACAAGGTATTGCTGGGAAAATACCGGAATTAACAGGAAATGACGGGGAAATATAGGAAATAGGAGGTGATAACGGGGAAATACGGGTATTATCAGGAAATATTTGGGAATAACGAAGAAAATAATCATTTTTTACCTTAAGATTTCTCAAATTTTATAACTCTAAAGATCTATATAACCATAATTCTTCAATATGTAATTAATGGAAAGAACTGATTAGATTTTGATAACAAATTCATTTGATTTTATCTACAACCAAATATTAGAACAAATACTTTTGGGAACATTGTACTTAATAAAGTGTTAAATTACGCTCTGGCGTTTAACGAAGCAAGTTTACTAAATACTGTAAACTTTTTCTGGGAAGTACATTTAATATTTCTTTTTATTTATAATTAAATATTTTAAGTTATGATGTATATGTACATATACCCTTCGAATATCTTGGCAATTAATAGGAAGAATTTCGAATATTTAGAAGTGTATCGAAAAACTTCCTCATAAAATGAATAATAATAATAATAATAATTATCATATATTTGCTTATGATAAATATCAATACAAGTGATTGGTAACAAATATAGTTTCAGAATATAAAGACAATTTTAAATTAGTTATTTTAGTTATTGGGAACACACATGATAATAAAAGTAATACTATTACAACATACATTTCATTCGTTATATAAATATAAAGGATCTTATCTTCAAAGAAGTGTTGACAAAATTGTAAATGTCTTGGATTTTCCATTCATCGAGCTCGGATAGCAAGGCTTGTGTACGGTTCTGTGGTGGAACGTTGGCGATGTATTTCTTGAGGTATTCTTCCCTTGGTGCACACATTAACGGGCAGACGAATAACAGGTGTTGAAGATCGTCCTGTTCATATGTATTGCATAGAGTGCATATTTCTGCTTGACAGAATCTGTACAGAAAACCATTGTGGTAAATATGTAAATTACTGGAACTTGATGTACGGATTTGGCCTATTAAGCGAGCAAATTTATATGGGATGTTCAAGGAAAGAAAAGAGTTTGAGTAGTAATACTGTTTGAAGTAGGGATTGTACGAGGAATTAGCTATTCTATGGGTGTCTGTGGTCATAAGGAGATAATTATAATATAATAGGATATTAGGAATTTGTTGTTTGAGCAGTATGGAATTTTGTTGACTCCAAATTTCGTAAAAGTTTGTTTTATTTAGGATAGTTTCGATGTTTTTAGTCCAATTAAATCTTTTCTGCCTTTCTACAGAGATATTTGTCTTTTCTCCAAGTTTAATTAAGGCATTGTAGCATATTTTTACAAATCTGTAGTCCGGCATTATCAAAATTTTATACCACCAGGTTAATATCTTTTTGACGATTTTTAGTTCTAATTTATTTTGACCAGTTTCTTTCCTGATGACATAGTTGGGAGTAGTTTTCTGCCAGCCCAAGATTGTTTTAAAATATTTTGATTGTACTTTTTCCAATGCTTCGAATTGATTTACAGCCCATATTTCACTTGCGTATAAAGCACTGGAAATTATTGTGGTTACAAAGAGTGTTGTGATCGTCTCCCAGTTGAATGATTTAGTCTTCAGTAGCACATTCTTGATTCCGCCTGTAGCTCGGTTTGATTTTCGTAATTGCAAATCCACGTTGCTATTAAATAAACCCGATGGACTAAAAGTAACGCCTAGGTAAGTGTATGAGTTTGTAGTGTTTATTTCATGTCCTTGGCAAGTATAAAATTTATTATTTGCTACAGGGCGCCCTTGGTGAAAATGCAAAATTTTCGTTTTACTGGGATTTATTTCAAGATCTAAAGAATTGCAGTATTTTTCCATAGCTGTAAGTTTACGTTGGATATCTAAATGCGACGTGGCAAAAATGACTAAACATCCGCATATTGTAAGGATAAAATATCGGTATTATGGTTTACGAATATTCCTTCCAAGTTTTCATCTCTGAAAGTTTTTTCCAGTTCCGCAGTATACAGTGCAAATAAAATGGGACTAGTACATTCTCCCTGGAGAACTCCTTTGGTAACGTCTATGTTTTCAGTTAAAACATTGTTAACAGCTATTTGCATAGTAGCTTGATTATAGATATTTTTCAGGAACCTAGTAACTTTTCCACTCACTCCAAGATGAAATATTTTTTGCCACAGTTTTTCATGAGGTACTGAGTCAAAAGCCTTCCGAAAATCAAATAATATAGCATATGTGCCAGTTTTGTGTGTTAACATCCTTGACTGCACAATTGTTGTGAAAACAAACAAGTTATCTACGCAAGATCTATTTTTGCGCAATCCGGATTGGGATTCAGGAAGAATTTTGTTACTCTCTGACCATAGTTTTAAGCGGTTATTTATTATGAATGTTAGTAGCTTTGTAATTGTATTCAAAAGAGCTAATCCCCTGTAATTGGTGGGGCACTGTAGATCTCCTTTTTTATGTAACATACATAATTTTATCCTTGTCAGATCTTTCGGAAGTGTTTCATTTTCGAAATAATTATTGAGCATGTTTTTGAGATGTATTTTTCCATTTGGTGGTAAGTATTGGAGTTGTTTATTAATGATGCCATCGAAACCTGGATATTTGTTTGGTTTTAGTTTTGATAGCGCAAAATTTTATATCAATAATACGAGTATACCTTGAAATATAGACTTTTATTCATAAAAATAAATCATACATTCAAATTTAAAAATAAAAATAAAAGATTTAAAAGTATAATATATGGACTAACAAACTATTTATAGTATATGTATTATGGTGGACCTTAAAAGCGAGCAAGTCGAATTTTAACCGGGCCGCCCCCTAAAGTGATTCCAAATAAATAAAAAAAACTGGCAATGATTCCGTTTAATTTTAATATTTGACCGTTTAAATGCACTTGATTTTTCCCCATTTAAATAACATTCGGTTTTGGCACATTTTGGAACTTTATTTTTCTCCGAGATATTAAGAGGTTTCAAAAATCCATTCATTATTGGAATATATACTAGAATGACCCGAGAATATGTGTACAAAATCTGAAGTCCCAATTATTATTCTTAATTTGAATGGAGTATAGCTTTTTGGGCTTTTGTGCGATAGTTTAACCATCTACAGTTATCTTAATAATAATGATTAGGACTTCAAATTTTGTCGACATATTCTCGGGTCATTCTAGTATATATTTCAATATTGAGTGAATTTTTTAAATCTCTGCAGATATTTTAACTTGCAGTAGTGAATCAGCACAGCATATGGCGCGCCACGCCGTACCACACACAGCTAGATTACGATTCTACTGATTCGTGCGTTTTCGTACATAATCGGTTCGTTAGCTTGAATTTGCTTGAAATTGCTTGATCAAGTCAAGTAGTAACGATAGAAAGTCATGTCAAGTAATGAATTTTTGAAAAGCTTGATTTTCAAGTCATCAAGTAATTTACAAAAATATCAAGCTACTTGACTTGATGAAACCCTAACCAAGGTCTTTGACAGAAGTCCTTTTTTCAATGTGAACTCCAAGTACTGAATAATTAAAATTAATAACATTAATCTTCAATGTATAACGTAACCGAGCAGCATTTATTAATGTTAAATGCATGATTATTTCTTTCACACCACTGAACAAATATATCAATGTTTGCTTGTAGATAGTAATTTTGTTTTCAACGCACACTTTATTTTGAGAAGAAACATTTAAATATTTTCATTAATATCTCAAAAACTTCAAGTTTAGAAGGTAAGAACCCTTAAATTTTTTTAAAGAAAAAAATATTTTCTATTAATTAGTGCAATAATATACAAGGTATTCCATTTAAAAAAGTACAAATATGGCAATATCTACGAAAATTAAACTTTTTTTACCAAATTTATACAGATTTAGTTAGCTTAGTAAAAGTACTAGGAACTTTATTTAAACAATTTTTTGGTATCTATAATAAGTTTCGAGAAAAAAGGTGTTTCCAATTTCGCATTACATCCTGCATAGATCTCTATTCATCTAGAACATTCCAGTATATTTCCAGCAATGTTCGAGACAAAAGGTCAGGCGAACGTGAGTAATTAAGTTTATCTCGTTATTTGTTTACATAGCTGAACGCGCGCATCAGCCGTACGCAGCGCGCGTCAACTGCGTCATCGCTTTCGATGTTTCTGTTTTTAGTAATTTCGCTCAGTGGCGTTAACAGCGAGGTCGCTACAATATCTTTTACGTAATTTCTCGATAAATAAACAGAAATGGATATATGTTTTTCTATAGCATATTTTTAAGTGTACTTTGTTCAATTCAAAATTGTTGACTGAGTAGCTTTTTAACCAGAAAGATTGATAAAGTAAGTGTAGATAAAGAACTCTAATTTTTATTTAAATAAAAATGCATTATAAATTTTGCCGATTCGTATTAATTATATCTTCAATTATACATTTAATGTTACCACAAATATTATTAATTCTAGAAATAGATCCATAACTTGTATTTTGCTATACAGACGCATTAGTCTGATTTCTGCCGTATTGGTCTAATTTTCAGCCCCATTAAGTATTTGCTTCGATACAGCAATCTTATTGGCTACCGAATTTTCGATATAGGTCTCTGCCACGGATTAGGCTTTCCACCCACCCATGCGTTTGACTGTCACATTGACTATATATACTAACTTACACAGATGTTTCCTTGCTGTATTGACTGAGGCAACTACGCCACGCAGTCCATCGCTATTTGGCAGCACTGTGCATGTAGTTTGACGGCAACTGTTAGATGACAGTACTTCATGTCTGCGTTGCGGGTTGCGTGACAAGCTTCATGAGAAGAATGACATTCAGTGGTGTATCCAGAAATTATTTGAGGAGGGGACAAATTCCTAGAACCATAGGAATAATCACAAGTAAAATTTCTTAGGATTATACTATGCAATAGATACGGATTTTTTAAAATAAAACACTTTATTATAAACTGACAACATATTAAATCTATACATAAAAAATCTGATGTGGCCAGCACAATACCTTCCGTCAATCCTGTGTATTATCTTTGAATATATAATACAATACAAGAACGGCAACGTAATGTATTTAGATTAATTATTTCGAGAGAAGGTGCCATCTATTCCTTCATATACGAATTATTTCTGAGTTAGTTCAAAAAATACATAATAGGTGGATGATGCACAGTGTTGTTACGTAGCTAGATCAACAAGATAAGATTTTAAAAAGGTTTTTAAGTTTGCTACTGTAAAACAAGTATACATGTACATTGAAGATTCAAAATATATTATTTGGTTGTTATGAAACAATATTTTTGAATTATTGATTATTGAATACTTCTAACAAATACTATTTGGCAATGCTGTCAGCACGATTTATCGTAGTTCACAGCTTTGTGGTAGGAGTCACTAGATATCTATAATAATTTTGTGAATAAAAAGAGACAGATATAGTATCTTGCTAGGCCATATGCGTTGCCGTTCTTATATGTATTATATATTCAAAGGTATTATGTACAAATTCCATTCATAAAATGTCTTGCAAAAGATTATAAATTTCCAGTAATATTATTTCATGCAAATGGCACTTGACACTAACATTTTCTTCTTTAGCTTTTCCCATTCGTTAGGGGTCGCTATTTTTTATTTTTTTCTTCCATTCTATATATTTTGCTGGTCAGCCTCATGTCAAAATTTTTCATTCAAATTTTTTTTTTTGTATTTTATGATTCCTTTTCTCGGCAACTGAATTCCACACCCCTGATAATAAATATACCACATGAAATAAGAAAGCAGATTGGCACACCTAGCAATGGGTAATATGCCGTGATGAAATATTTATTTATTTTATTTTTATTTAAATAAGAAAATCATGAAATTTTGAACTCGCACTACACATATTTTTTTTGCAAAAGATCCTATATTTCCAGTTCAATTATTTCATAAACAAACTATTCGCATTGCACTTAACACTAACATTTTCTTCTTCTTTAGTTTTTCCCATTCGTTAGGGGGTCGCTATTTTTTTATTTTCTTCTTCCACTAATTTTTTTTTTGTATGTCGTCCTCATTCAGTTCCTTTTCTCTTCTTTCATATTATATTTGGTCTTCCTATGTTTCTTCCAACTTCTGTTATAAGCTATTCATTCTTCCAATATACTCATCTCTCCTCATGACATGGTCAAACCAATGTAATCGTCTCTCTTATATCTTTCTAGAAACGCCCAACACTAGAATTATTTCCCTTATTCTTCCATCATTTACTTTTTATTGATATTGGCATCTGTCAATTTGAATTACCTGAATATATTAGCAGTCTCCATGGTTAAGTTAGCACAGCTGGCTGGTTTATGAAATTTTATAATTTTTATAATCTTTATAATTCTTTAACTCCATATCTGTTGAATATGAAATATAAAATGCAATCAAATCGAATGGAGAATAATATATTCTTTAAGTTATAATAAAATTTAACTGAGTTTTTCAAGATAAACTGTTAAAATCTTCAAATGACGATGCTTCCGGTTGACCAATTATAACCAAAATCTAATCAAGTCTGCATATGGTTGTAAGAAAGAGGAATATGCAAGAATTGTAATTTTTGGAATTCTAGTATTGGAGATATCGTTGACGACCCGGCGGTCACATACACACACACACATACACACACACACACACACACGCACATACGAACACACACACACACATACAGACATCATCGTAAAAATAGTAAAATCGTATTGTAAAGACCCTAAAACGTGCTTATTCAATGAAAACTCACCACCGAATTTTTTGACCAAAGACAATACCTTCCTTACCTAAAGGTGACGGAAGGTAAAAAACGAATGTTTCAATAAAAATAACTCATCGGGGAGAACCAAAGACGCGGATATCCTTTTGTTAATTTCGGTGGGAATAATTGCCCCCTTGCCGGTAGCAGCATTATGTAAGTCATAGTGGCTGTCTTTTTACCGAGAGTAATTTTCTGACGTGCCTAGGAGTATATCAAACTTTCTTTTGAAAAAACTTTAAATGTGTTTTGACAATATTGGACTGTATAATATGACTAGCGAATGAAAATTGACGGTTATAGATGTGGTTTCTTTTCATAACTTTGCCCTGTGCCATATGATTTGAATTTGAAAGGAAAATGAACCTTCTTTAAATAATATTAGAATTGTACGAAACATTCAGGTATAAGAATTTTTGCAAGTACCCATTTAAATACTGGAGTAGGAAATCCCAGAAATAGATGTCTTGCTCAAAATATGTAGATGACTACGGTACCTGCAAGATACCAGAATAACAAGAAAGGGTATATTTAAAATATTTCATCATTCTTAGTTATCCATCTATTTTAAGCAAGTCATGGTAATGTATTTCTAGGATTTCCTAATCCAATATATGAATGAATACTTGTAAATATTCTCATACCTGCATGTTTCGTACAGGGTGCGGTAAATGTCCTTCCCTAGTTTTGAATCAAGCAGAGGTCGTGAAAGGGTGGGTATGGTGTCTGTGGGAGCAGGTGGATTGGAAATAAATAATAATATTTATTCAATTATTTCTCCTTTTCAGCTTTATTCGATCAATCAATGTTTATTCATAGTGAAGTCGAAGTGTTCACTCGCCCCCGCCCCTATATCTCCTTGTAGTTACGCCAACACCTGATTGAAGCTGTTTGCGAGTGTAGTATATACTGCTTCATACTCAGTGTTGTCCAAAATTTAAATTTTCCTAGATATTTTTTGAAAAATTCCCTAGATTTCCCTAAAAAAATATTTTATAAATTCCTTAGAAAATCTTATTTGGTATGTAACTAAATTTTGATTTTTTACATATATGATTTTACACATTTTTTAAATCGATTAATTATTTGTAGTTTATGAGAAATAAATTATTAAAATTTTGGAGAGAGGGTATCGTGACGTCATAGAGTACCGAGAGCAACAGATAGTACGCTAACGGTAGAGTAAATTCCCGAACACTCGCGTCATATTATTCCCTCTCCAAACATTCAATAGCAAATTATAGTAGTTAATTTAAAATATATTGAATATTAAAATTACATTATGGTCACATTTTATTTTCTTTATACAAAATAACTCGGAAATTCTCCAACGTGGAAGAACCTTATTTTATGTGGTTTGGTGTCTTAGTAGGCTATTATCAGAAACTGCAATACCATATCCATTTACTGGTTGAATCGTCATTGGTCATTGCTAGGTAGCCTATATTTTTGACGATTTGCGCGTGTATTCGCAAGATTAGTCAATTGCCTACTATATATTTTTAAATATACCTAAGCACAATGTTATGTGCTCAATATGATTACTAATTTCCCTAGATATCAATAAAAATTCATAAAAATTCCCCTTTTCCCAAACTAATGAAAAAATCCCTAGATTTAGAGAATTTTCCCTAGATCTGGCAACACTGTTCTTTCTTAACATCAGAGTACACTAGTGACATCCATTGATTGTAAACTAAACTTTAATTTCCAGTCGCGCCATTAAAAGTGTTCATCTGTATACGTTAGTATATACAGTTTGTCCCCGGATTGAGTTTACAAGAGGGAAAATATCTTTAATTTTCATTTTACAAAAACAATTTTATAGGAAGAACTTCTTTTGCTTGACTTGAAACACTTCTGTCCTTTACACCTTTAATTAACAATATTTTAATTCGATTTTTTATTTCCATCCTCAAAAATAAGAAAGTGCCTTTGATACATGGCTTGCTTAACCCACTTGCAACATGTCAAGTGTCATGTTTAATCTGACATGTGTCGTTAAAGTAATATCGCAAAACTTATTTTTATTGCAATATTTGTATGTAGTTTAATGTGGAAAGACAATATTTTCAAATAAAATGCTAACGTTCGAATAGATTTTTTTAAATAACATGTTATTATCTAATTTCATGGCTCCCGAGGAGCCCATATTTGACAATTACAGATTTTTATTTGTGGGGACGTTTAAAACAACTAGTGTATGCAGAAAACTTACCCAATGATGCAGAGGTATTAAAAAATCGTATAAGAGACACTATATCCGCTTTAACTTGAGAAAATCCAGATTAGCTTTAAAGAGCTGCGTCGGAGGATTGAATTATGTAGCGACGAAGGTGGAGGGTTAATAGAATAATTTAATATTTAATTTTTGTTTGAATGATTAAATGAAAAATTCCTAATAATTTTATGTTTTTACCTTCCGTCACCTTTAGGTAAGGAAGATATTGTCTTTGGGCAAAAAATTCAATGATGAGTTTTTAGTGAATAAGCATGTTTTAGGGTCCCTATAATACGATTTTACCATTTTTACGATGATGTCTGTATGTATGTATGCATGTGTGTATGTGTGTGTGTGTGTGTGTGTGTGTGTGTGTGTGTGTGTGTGTGTGTCTGTGTGTGTGTGACGAAAGTTTCGGATCGCATAACTTCAATACCACGATTCCAAAAATTATATTTTTATCGTATTCCTCAAGTTTACATGCAGAAGAACAACTGATTAGATTTTGGTTATAATTGGTGAGCCGGAAGTAGCCTCATTTGAAGATTTAACAGTTAAATTAAATTTTTTGACATTTAACGTTATTATAACTTAAAGAATATATTATTCTCTATACGATTTGATTACATTTTATACTTCATATTCAATGGATATAGAGTTAAACAATTTTAAAGAAATTAAATTTTATAAATCAGCCAGCTATGGTAAACTTGGAAACTATTAATATATTCATATAATTCAAATTGACAGTTGTCAGTATCAATAAAAAGTAAATTAATGTGGCAGAGATGACGATGTTGACGTAGATGTTGCGGAAGACACGGAAATATAGATAAGGAAATAACTCTCGAGATACAAGTTTCTTGAAAGATATAAGAGGGATGATTACATTGGTTTTAAAATATCATGTGGAGAAATGAGGAAGATAATAAAAAATAGCGACCCCTAACGAATGGAGAAAGCTAAAGAAGAAGAAGAAGATGTTAGTGTCAAGTGCAATTTGCATAGTTTGTTTATGAATTATTTTACTGGAAATTTAGAATCTTTTGCAAGAAAATTCATGTATGGAATTTATACATAATACACAGGATTGACGGAAGGTATTGTGGTGGTCACAGCAGATTTTTTGGATTATTAACCCACACCAAGTTATTATTGTAGTTTCAATTGCAGATTAGTTTCTTTAAAGTCTGTAAACTCAATACAGGGATGTACTGTATAATAAATGAATGTCAACAGATCAGCACCTGACTTTGCTAACATTGTGGTTGCAGAACAGCGGAAATAATGCCTAGTGTAAATTTTTAAATTTGGTAGCTTCAATCTTATACACATTATATATCCCTACAGGTTGAATGGTACACTTTTTCTGTCGATAGTTGGAAAACTTCTTGTGAGACACGGTTTTAGGACGCAAAGAGACATATTTTCTCACAGTTTCCATCACTCACTACACATGCCTTGTCGGTAATGCAAAATGACCGATCTTTCTTGGTATTGGTATCAGTAAGTGAAACGACCATAACCGATTTTCGATCAACATTAAAACCTTCTAACTTTTACAATTCATTTGTCCGGCATGCCCTATATAAACCCATTATAGCAACAACCTGTAATTCCAAACCCTGAATTACACATTATTCAAGTCAGTAATTCTTAAAATCTTACCTTCATGAACTGATATTCGTTATCTAAAATTTCTTTTAAAAATCTAATGACATCAGGTTCAAAGATTTTTGATTTTTTAGGCTAGTACCCATCATTTAATTTCATTCAATGTTTATATCAAAATACTAGGGAATTAAATTCAAAATGTCACTTGTTTTACACTAATTGTTTGTCCGCGTCATTTAATATAATAGTTATAACAGAATCATGGTTGAATGATTCAGTAAACAGTTCTGAATTATTTCCTCCAAATTATAATGTTGTTCGTTCCGACAGAAATTTTTCATTAGTTAGCCGTTGTATAGGCGGTGGAGTTTTAATTTCATTCATGAATGATATAAAATTTAATATTATAGATGTATCTAGTTAACGCCAGTTATTGATATAGTTGTGTGTAAATGTTATTTTACTAATCTTACGTTTATTATATGTACCATATACATACCGCCAGATATAAATATTGACGATATTAACACGTTTCTAGAAGCTTTAGGATTAATTCTTATTAACGAACGTTTACTCATATTAGGTGACTTCAATCTTCCTCATTTATATGATGATTCAGTTGACACTAAATCTCTCTTGTTTAAGAACTTCATGAATGTACTAAATCTAACTCAATACAGTAACGTACTAAATTGTAATTCAAAGAAACTAGATCTTGTTCTATCAAATTTCTTAGATTCTACTGCAGTTGAGCGATCTGATTTCGCCTTAGTCCCAGACGATAGTTATCATCCAACTCTCTCAGTTAAATTTAATGTTGTTTCAACGAATTGTAAAAATAAATTTCCATCAGCATTAAACTGCCAATACAATTTTCGCAAGGCTAATTTCAACCAACTTTACGATGATATGTGTAATTTAGACTGGTCCCATTTTGATAATATTGAAGATGTAAATGTGGCACTTGACACCTTTTATGAAACATTATACACTGAATTCAACAAATCAGTCCCAAAATCGTCATTCAATGATTTCCAATATCCTCCACGGTTCACAAAAGAAATTAAATATAATTTAAAAACCAAAAATTATTTTCGGAAAAAATGGATTAAATACAAAGAACAATTTTATCTATCTGAATTTAAACGAGTCCGTAAATTAATTAAAAATCAAATAAGTGAGGCATATAAAGCTTACATTATATCTATAGAAAATAACATTAAAACGAATCCATCTGAATTATGGAAATTTGCACATCAAAAACAGGGTACTTCTAGAATACCAGGAAAAATGTATAATGAAATAGGCGAAATTGATAATCCGCAAGACATAGTCAATGCCTTTGCTTCCTCATTTGTAAACTATTTTTCAACGAACTCTGAATATTATGACAAATCTGAAGAAAATCCTTATTACTCATCATTCTTTCTAAATTCGGTAACTGAGGATGATATTTTATCAGTTATGTCCACTTTTAAAAATAAGTTTACTGCTGGTGAGGATATGATTCCATGCTTCTTAATTAGAGACACTCGTTTTGCTCTTGCTAAACCACTTGCTTCTATAATTAATCTGTCTATTTTTACCTCTCGCTAAGAGAGGTATTGGATTCATGCTAAAAATCGCATATCCAGATTTTATTGAATAAGCACGTTTTAAGGTCCCTACAATCCGATTTTAACATTTTTACGATGATGTCTGTGTGTGTGTGTGTGTGTGTGTGTGTGTGTGTGTGTGTGTGTGTGTGTGTGTGTGGATGTGTGTATGTGGGATGTTGGAAGGACGGTTACTCAAAAACTATAAGACTTAAAATTTGTTTAACAACGTATTTCCCAATCGGACATTCATGGGAAGATCTGAAAAGGTTTTGGTAACAATTGGACAACCGGAAGTAGAAGATTCTTGAAAAAAAATCTTCTAAATATTATTTTTTGAAAATTTTTCTTGATAATATTAAAGAAAAATAAATTCTCTTTCTGATACATTTAAATATTTTTATACATATTTTATAGATTTAGAGATAAAAGGAATATAATATATAAAATAATGTAATTAATTTTACAACCGAAAGGATGCCATGAAAAATAGTTGCAAATTTAAAATATTTGTAACTGAAAGATAAATGTCAGTGTCAGAAATAATGAGTAATGAAAGAAAAATGTATTTGGAGAATCCCTTAATTCTTGATCTGTGACTATTATGGAGATGACAAGTCTAGGTTGAAGGACTTAAATTTGTTTCAAACATTATGGGACAATGTACACCAGTACTGTAGACTAGAGTAACTTTGAATTGCGAAAAAGCTATCAAATTCTTCTCAAGTAAGTTGTAAATATTGACAAAATTACACATCGATATAAGAATAATCGGAGTGCAATCTATCCGTCACTTTATTAAAGGGAATTAAGGTTATTTAGATATAACAAGTATGAAAAAATAAAATGTAAAAGAAAATATATAAGAATAGATGCACAATCCAGATATATACATTTTAGACCGCCCAAAATTAATGTTTTTACTAGAAGAATATGAAGAGAAAGTAAACAAAGTTGTTCGAATTGAAAATTGCTGTTACCAGCCTAATATTTATATATGGTAAACTCTACTTTGTAATTTATTGTAACATAATTTATGGTAAATATCTTTATGTTGAGACATGCTATTATTGAATAATAAAGAAGTTTATACGTCATAGATTTATATGAATATATTATTTGTATTTATAAAAATAATCTTTGCTTTATGCATACAGCCAGGTAAAATATACGGCGAGAGGTTATGTGCTGGCCACATCAGATTTTTTCTTGTATATTTCCGGAAAAGTGGAAGAAAACGAGAATTACACCGGTATTTAAAAAAGGTGACAAATTTAATATTTCAAATTATCGTCCAATCTCCATACTTAATAATTTCGCAAAAATATTCGAAATTATAATCCAGAAGTGTATTTACAGGCATACCAGCTCTATCATATCTAATGATCAGCATGGTTTCGTTAAAGGTCGTTCCACCACTACGAATTTAGCTTGTTTTTCTCAGTTCACTGCTGAAATTCTTGATAAACGTGGCCAGGTTGATGTCATATACACAGATTTGTCCCGTGTATTTGACTCATTGATCATGGAATCCTATTATCTAAAATAAGTACGTATGGAGCATCACCTAATATAGTCCAATTATTAGGCTCATACCTTAGTGACAGAACTTGTTACGTTTATTATAATGGTTTTTCGTCAACCAGCTTCATAGCTACCTCAGGTGTTCCCCAGGGATCCAACTTAGGTCCCTTGCTATTTGTCCTTTATATCAATGACTTACTTTCCATGTTTACTTGTCATGCATTAGCTTATGCCGATGATATCAAATTATTCATGTCAATAAATTCGGTTAATGATGCACAATTGCTACAGAATAATATTAATATTATATATTCCTGGTGTGAAATTAACAAACTCACCCTTAATGTTCAAAAATGCTGCACAATTTCATTTACCCGCAAAATTAATATTATGCAGTATTCTTATAAAATAACTAATTCAGTACTTGATAAAGTAAAATCATTTAAAGATTTAGGTGTCACTTTTTCAAGTAATTTAATTTTTTCTGAACACATAAACAATGTCGTGCGTGACGCTAACAAAATGCTTGGTTTTATTATAAGAATCACCAACATTTTTGGGAATACGGATGGAATTAAATCACTTTTTCATGCCTACGTTTTAAGTAAATTAGAATACGCTACCCTCATCTGGTACCCCTATTACACCTACCAACACTTGGCGCTTGACCGTATATATCGCAGGTTTTTGAAATTTTTGTCCTTCAAAATAGATAGTTTATCCTCCAAGGGGTGTAGGTCATCAGGCCCTCCTTCAACCTCATAGCATGCCATCCCTGGCGACCCGAAGAGAGATGAGCAGTGCCAAATTCCTTTGGCTTCTCCTATGTGCTGAAATAGATGCACCTTTCCTCCTGTCGCGTGTCCAGATCCATGTTCCACGTCAGGCAGCCAGGTTCTCTAGGACAATTCAACTTCCCTCATCCCATTCGGACGTACTCAGCGTGCCCCCATAACAATTATATCAAGAAATGCGAACAATCTTTATATTGATATATTTTTGTAATCTTTGTCTAATTGTTTTTTTTCTTATGTTTTTTATGTACATACACACATATATATATATATATATATATATATATATATATATATATATATATATATATATATATATATATGTGTGTATGTACATAAAAAACATAATTTATATTATGTATTGTCCTGTAAATGGTCTAAACTGTTGGGCAATAAATCATTATTATTATTATTATTATTATTCAACATTGCAATCAGTTTGCTGTATCTGTAAATATTCGATGATGTTATTTGACAGCGACAGCGCTTAACTAGGCCTAATTACTTACTTTGTAATGTCACAATTTTTATTCACAAAACAACGTACACTTGAGCATCGAGTAATATGATCATAATGTTGATGACTTGACTTTTTTGACTCTCAGAGAGAATTATGCCAGAAGCTTATTTTTATTCACGCTATTAATATTCTTCGTGCTTTTCCATTTTGAAAGCACTCATTTTTTTTTCATTTATTTTTTGTGATTTTGAGGCAATAATTTATCTGATGCATCTGATACCTCTTCTTTCACATCATATGAATGTTTCCTTCTTGAAATTACATTTCTTGCCTTTTTTGTACACAAAATCACGGAATAACAGTATGACAGAATGAAATGAAAATTGTTTTCAGACAAATTCCATAACAACCCACCCTACTGAGGTTTTAAAATTGTTCTCAAATAATAATTTAATTTACAGTCGGTTTATACAGGACAATAAATTTAAATTATCGGCTCGCGAAAAATAATTCACTCACGAAATCGCTCGTGAATTAAACATTAGGCTCGTCGATTAAATATAATTTTATCGGGTTGTATAAAAAATAACTATTTCAAGAAATATAACTAGCATTTAAATTAAATTTATTAGTTTTAATAAGAGTCTTTGAATTCTATTAGTTAACTTGTGAATGTCTCTCTTCATTATATTTATCAGTTTCAATACAGCTATCTCATTTCCATGTATGAAATAATGATATTTCTGTACTGCAAAACAGATACCTTAAAAGTTCCTTTCCTATCATCTTGTTCCGCTGCTCGGCATCTCTGAGGCTTTTCGAAACGAACGTTACTGGTTGCATCAACAGATTGTCTTTCGAACGCATATTGATATTCACTAGTCCAATTCTAGGGCACTTCTTTCTTTAACAGATTGCATAACGGTCCAGTTATTTCACTGATATTAGGTATAACTTTGTTTAGATAAGTTATTACCTCCAAAAAACTTTTGTAAAATATTTTTATTTTTTGGGTCATTTAACACATGAATTGCTTTCACAAGTTTGATATCTGGTTTTATTCCGTCTATAGAGAATACGAAACTTAGATATTTTACTACGTCTATTTTAAATTGAAATTTATTTTATATTCACGAGCTCTTCTAATTATTTTATTTAATATTATATTATGATTTTCAGTGCTTGTTGATATAATTGTGTCATTCTCTCTTTGAAATATTAGAAATGGAAGACGATCGAAATTGTATTTCCCGAATAGAGTATTTAATGTACATAAAAGACTTGAAACTGAATCTAGATAAATCTGGTAGAAATTATATTTCATATCTAATATAGTAAATATTTTCCTACCACCCAGATTATATGTTGGTTCTTCTAATGTTGGTATATGAAATATTTCACTCTTAACATATTTATTTTATTCAATGGGATAACTTTAAACGTAAATACATCATTTCCACAATTACTAAATCATTCATCCAGTTCGTAGGTTTTGTTACCTCGGGCATGATTTTTAAATTTTCCAATTTATTTAATATTTCTTTCAATTTCGGCTTAATTTTCTCAGGTACTGTTCTGGTAGGCTTCTCTAATCATAATTTTATATTTAAGTAGCAATTTTCTAAGTCTCATGAATACATGTTTGCTATTTCTTATGAACGTATTCTTTTTCATTTTCATAATTTATTGGACCCTCATCTGCTATATCTGTTTCATAAATTATTTTAATTAAATTTAACTGCACACACGTATTCAAATACAAAATTGGTTTTGATTCGGTATCAATTATGACAAATTTAAATTTAACTTTCTCTCTGTTTTCTGGAATGCACATTAATTAATTTGATTCTTTGTGTCTTTTGCCGGAACTGTGTCTATTAAACTGGACACGTATACTTTTCTTTGTGACCAAGTCATTTCACGCCAAAATTTATGAAAAATTTTTTGATGATCTTCTTCACTAAACAATCTACATTTTATTTTTGTATCCCTTGCGCTCTGTCGGCAATTGCACATTGGTTTCAGTTTTCTGGCTTTTCGTTCTTTAATTGGAACCCACTTTCCACTCGAATTTAGTCCCATTCCCTTATAGTCAAAGCCTTTTTCTCTTCTTAATTTATTTTTTTCTTTTGTCCAAGTTTTTTGGTTTGATTTACGACTTCGTTTTTGTGTAACGCTTTTCTTACTGCTTTCTTCTTCATCGTCAATTTCACTATTATTTGTATTTGAATCGCTGGATGTGGGATCATAGTCTTCATCATTTTTTGTGCTTTCGGCGCTGATTCGATTTTGCTCTTCAAGTTCATTTTCTTCCAGACTCATCTCTTGACTTTCTGGGATTTCATTATAGTTTTCCTGATCGGTTATTACAATAAGTTCTTCGAAGTTTATGTCCTTAATTTGATCAATATGTAGGATATCCTCTTCATTTCCTTCAATAGGCATTATTGTAATTATTTCAGCAGCTTTGCTTTCTTCGGGTCCATGCTTACTGGGCTCCCTTATTTGTCCAAAAACTGTATCATTTTCTGCAACCATAGACGTGATCATAACACAATTTTCTTCACCTTCAACTACATTTCTCTCAAGACTCATCACTGTATCTTGACTTGCATGATTTTGTTTATTTTCTTCATGGCTTAATACTAGTAATTCCTCGTAGTTTATATCACTTTGTTGCTCGCAGTATACGACTTTGTTTTCATTTTCATCGCGTGTAATTTTACTTTCGTCGTATTCTGCATCATGGTTTTCTAAATTGGGTTTTATTACTTGATTATAATCTATTTTATTTCCTGTTTTATCTGTTTCATTCGTATCTTCTGTACTTGCGGTCTTAATCAAAGATATAATGTATTCTCCACGACAGGAATATTTACTCTGAAATCAAATAATTTTATAGGAAACTAATTAACAATAATTTCGTTTCTATACTATTTCAAATTGTTTTAGTTCTAATAATTCTAAAAGCTAAAATAAAATCGTTCAATAGTAAAAAGCTCCTAAGTCTAAAGTTGCTGTAGTAGGCAGTGAATGTAAAACCTCTTAAGTCTTCTATGTCTTAAAAGGTTGTGAATATTGCTAACTATAGTGAATGTTAGATCTAAACTATTCTTAAAATTAGAATCATACCTTAGTCTTACCTTATCGGTTTGCTTCTTACTCATACTGCTTTAAATTCAACCAAAAACACTATTGAAATACAACATAAAACATGCACCACACCTTGTCAATGGTTACATTGAGACAGAGGAGTTTTTAGTTCCCGGATCTCACATTCACGACATAAATGGTTTTGAAAATATCCAATAGATGACTCTAAATTCAATTTTATACTTAGAAGGTTTTGCAGTACTATTGCGCAGCTATTTAAGACCGTCAATATGATAAAACCTCCAAAATCTCAAAAATTGGACTTAGGAGGTTTTGAAAGTAAGCCGACGAATATAAAAATTATATCTTGGAGCTTATGCTTTAAACACATCTCCGTGGTTACATAGTACAGCTCAGATGTATGTAACTGACAGATAAATATCACTGTCAAAAAAATAATCATTTCAAATTAATAATAGTAACGTTTTAAAAGGAAAATTGTAAATAGAACAATAGTTTTATGGAAAGGAACTTAAAATACATAATTTCTAGCATAAGTAAATATGCAAGTATGTATTTAAATAAAGAAACAAATAAATATATTAACACGGCGTATTATCCATTGCTGGGTGTGCTAATCTGATTTATACAAACATTTCGGTAATGATATAATGACATATTTGTGCGGGCGTTTACCACAAGGGTTAATTTTATGCCATTTAAAATTCGAATTATTTGGCGTTGATCGAGATCGAATCGGATTCCCCAGATTCGCAACCAGACATCAGGCACGCGGCAACAAGACCCCATAGGTAAATGGCAGGAGGTATTGTGTTGCTCACATCAGATTTTTTACCTTCCGTCACCTTTAGGTAAAGAAGGTATTGTCTCTGGTCAAAAAATTCAATGATGAGTTTTTACTGAATAAGCATGTTTTAGGGTCTCCATAATACGATTTTACCATTTTTACGATGATGTCTGTATGTATGTATGTATGTATGTATGTATGTATGTATGTATGTATGTATGTATGTATGTATGTATGTGTGTGTGTCTGTGTGTGTGTGACAAAAGTTCCGGATCCCCTAACTTCAATACCACGATTCAAAAATTATAATTTTTTCGTATTCCTCAAGTTTACATCCAGAAGAACAAGTGATTAGATTTTGGTTATAATTGGTGAACCGAAAGTAGCCTCATTTGAAGATTTAACAGTTAAATTTGATTTATTGACATTTAATATTATTATAACTTAAAACATATATTATTCTCTATACGATTTGATTACATTTTATACTTCATATTCAATAGATACAGAGTTAAAGAATTTTAAAGAAATTAAATTTTATAATTCAACCACCTATGCTAAACATGGAAACTATTAATCATATAATTCAAATTGACAGATGTCAGTATCAATGAAAAGTAAATTAATGTAGCACAGATGAGGATGTTGAAGTAGATGTTGGGGAAAACACGGAAAGATACGGTAAGAAAATAACGCTAGTATTACAAGTTTCTAGAAAGATACAAGAAATATGATTACATTGGTTTGAACATGTCATGAGGAGAAATGAAGAATTATATTGGAACAAGAATGAATAGTTTAGTAATAGGATGTTGAAGAAACAGAGGAAGACCAAAGATAAGATGGAAGGACTGTATTGCGGAAGACTTGAGAGAAAAGAAACTGAATGATAACGACACGCAAAAATAGCGACCCCTAACGAATGGGAAAAGTTAAAGAAGAAGAAGATGTCAGTGTCAAGTGTAATTTGAATAGTTTTTTTTATGAAATAATTTTACTGGAAATTTAGAATCTTTTGTAAGAAAACTTATGTATGGAATTTATACATTATACACAGGATTGACGGAAGGTATTGTGCTGGGCACAACAGACTTTTTATTTTTAATTTCAAGATTTTCTACGTTCACGTGGATAATTTGACACTAGGACTGTGGAATTTACTTGTAGAGGAAAATAGGCCACATGGAATTAGAAAATTATAAAATATGGATTGAAAAATTAGAATTTTTTGTGTGTACAAGAAATGTTAAATACAATACTTATATAACTTAAAACGGAAATGGTGAGAGGTATTGTGCTGGCAACATCAGATTTTTTTTCATAATTTGTATTTCTAATCATTTTTCACGTGTCAAAAATGTCGATTTCTTGTTTCATTCCTCAATACCAAGGTACAAGTGAAAACTGCAAAAATAAAATTGCGAATTTCTCCGTGAAACAAACAATATAATAAAAATTACAAAGTTACGTCTAGTTTCACCAGTTTACAACTTCTGAGTCAATTCCAATGGAACTATCGTCAGAAGTCGGCTAGCGCAACAAGTAACCACAGACGCGTTTCGCACTAAATGGTGCTCATCAGTGTGGTGTAACCTGTTACCTCTGTCCGGTCCACAGTGACTGGACTCCTGGAGCAGAGACAACGACTCATTGTGCTGGCGAGGATCAAAAATGATCATCTACGATGGTAAAAGCCTGTAGAGGTATGTTAGTACCCGTAGACCCATCTACAGAGAGATACTTTGACTAAAGTCATATAATACAAGTGTAAACTTCAAAAAGCAAATTGCGAATATCTCCGTGAACTGGTGAAACTAGACGTAACTTTGTAATTTTTATAATACCAAGGTACTTAATTCATTTTTAAGACTAGTGTTAAAAGTAACAATAATCTATCATTTTTAACACTGGTGTCAGAAAAAGAGACATTTTTAACCCTAAAATCAAACATTAAAAAGCCTAATTTTAATAGATTTGTAGAAGACAGCTACATACATACGTATTTGAAATAAAATTGGGATCTTATAATGTACGAGTAACTAATAAAATATATAAAGTAAAACATAAAGGGCTATTTCATTATTCATTCAAAATTTCTCAGCTTTCAACGATAACAATGCAATTGCAGATCTGTTAAGTCTACAAACTAATTCTTAAAACAGTTTTTAGCTATACTTGCCATATTTTTAATCTTACTATTTAGTAATTATAAGTGATGGCAAAATAATACCTAACAATAAATAAAACGAAATCGAAAGTTTCCATAATTTATTTAGGCAGTTTTATAATGTCTGGAGGTTCTATTCGGAACTGGTAAAGTCGTTTGCGTTTAAAACGTATGTAAATAGCCAATTCAAATTCAAGACATAAAGTTTGAAAGGCAATAAAGCCGGCATTTTTTATTCTGATGATTTGAAACGTCAGTTTGTAATACATACGCATAAAATCGTTATTGTCACTATGCCACTTTAATATTCACGGCTCATCATAACCTACCTATAGTATTACAAAGGACAAGCAGAGAAAGGAACATTCTCTAAGTCGCATACAGGATTGTAATAACCCTTCCTCAGGTAACATAAACCTACCTATACCTGCGAAGCTGGCGGATATTAGAGTAAACAGTAAATTGTGCAACAGAGATGCCAACAGATATAAGGATGAAATATTCAAATATAGTCCAAGTTGTTAATAATTTAAAAAAATATAAAGTTGCAATACAGTTCTTCCATCTTATCTTTGATTTTCCTCTGTTTCTTCTACCTTATATTACTAAGCTATTCATTCTTCTTCCAAAATATTATTTATCTGTCCTCATGACATGTTCAAATTGATGTAATCGTCTCTTTTGTATCTTTCTAGAAACTTTTAATACTCGAGTTATTTTCCTTATTCTTTCATTACTTACCGTATCTTTCCGTTTCTTTCCCATCATATATCTCACCGTCCTCATCTCTGCCACATTCATTCAATTTTCATTGACACTGTTATCTGTCAGTTAGAATTTTCTTAATATAGTAGCTATTTCCATGGTTATAGCATAGCTGGTTGATTTATAAAATTTAATTTCTTTACAATTATTGTTTAACTCAATATCCATTGAATATAAAATTTAAAATGCAATCAATTCGTATATGTGTAAATAATATTTAACAGTGTTCTTTCAAGAAAAACTATTAAAATCTTCAAATGAGGGTACTTCCGGTTGACCAATTATAACCAAAATCTAATCAAGCCTGCATATAGATGTGAGGAAGAGGTTTACGTAAGCATTGTAATTTTTGCAATTCTAGTATTGGAGATATCGCGGTCGAAACCGCGGTCACACACACACGTACAAACGCACACACACGCACAAACGCACACACACACACACACACACACACACACACACACACACACACACAGAGACATCATCGTAAAAATAGTAAAATCGTATTGTAGAGACCCTAAAACGTACTTATTCATTGAAAACTCACCACCGATTTTTTTGACCAAAGACAATACCTTCCTTACCTAGAGTTGACGAAAGGTAAAAATGTGACTTTGTTTCAAAACAAAAACTATTGTCTTGCCCATAATAATAGGAGCTACGAGTTTCGTTGACGATGAGTTTCTAAAGAACATTGAAATTATGCCTGCTAAACATGATCCTACTGATATCCAGAAAAGGCAAATATTTGGAACAGCACATATCCTAAGAAAGGTGCTAACGTAGACACCCATGTTCAAGTTGCTTGGTAAGCTTCCGGTTGGACTGGTTCTTCCGAACTGCGGTATACATATTTGTACAGATTATCGGGACCAACAATAATTTATATTTTAATTTTCTAATGTATAAATATATGTATTAGCAGTTTGTGAAATAAAGAGATAATAATAATAATAATAATATTGAAAAACGAAGACTGGATATTCCTCAAGCTTGGATGTTTTTGGAAATGTGCTTTTTTGGCTTTCTTCGAGGAATGGAATTCAAATAATTATTTAAATATCAAGATACGTGAACGCCTACTCTATTACCGTAACAGATTACACGGCGAACATGTAAAACATCATTGTGACACGGGCCACAATTTTAATTTTTCTAAACCAGAAATTATAAAACAAGAACCCAATAAATACAAAAGGTTAGTTTTAGAAAGTTTATACATTAATTTAAATAGAAAAAATACAGTAAATAACCAAACTGATTATGACAACCTTTTGAAATATGCGGGCCCCATGCTTCAATCACTCCAAACATAAATAAACACTAAAGTTACAAGGTTCAGACAAAAAAGATACGTAGCCATCTTGCCAACCACGTTTTTGCAAACATCATGTTTAAATAAACCAATCTTCTTACATTCATGATCTAATTAAACAGTGTTATTTGCATTATTTTTATACGCCAACATGTCATATTTTTGAAAACATTTCAGTCGATGGGTACTTCGTGCTTTGAAAAAATTGTATGAGTCAACAGGTGTTTTAAGTAGAACGACGGAAAATGACTTTTCTAAAAAAAATTAACTTTAATATCCGCAACTTCTTGAACAAAGCAGCCCTATATATTAAAAAAAAAACCATGTAACGAATATAGGTAAGTCTTATAATATCAAATATGATTTGAAACTTAGTTAAGTAATATATTGGCGACGAAATATATTACTTAAAATTATAGTTCTTATTTGTTGTGGCAATAAGGTTCACTTTGCCAGACGTATTTACCGTTACGACAGTAGTTTAAATGAAGCGCGCTGCCTGTGACTAGTTGCTGAACTAGCCTATTCCCTGGCACAAAGCAGACGAAATATATATTTCGTATAAAAAGAATATACACTTTGTTTACAAAGTTGCAAAAATCTTACAATGAAAACACATTTTGAAATTCAAGACATTTTATTGTTGCGTTGTATAATGTAAACTGTAACGAGCAACATGATGTTATTAAAAATATTTTTCATCTAATACCGCCCTAAAAAATATGCCGCCTGAAACGTTCGCTTCACTGTTTCACCCCACGCGCCGGCCCTGTTAACCATTTTATATCTTAAGTCCCCGAGCTTCCCTTCCACGACGTTTTTCTGAGACACTCCGCGGCGCCTGCAAACTTTAAACTCAGCTAAAAATGATCTCCTTTACAGTTTTGACACTCAAATAACGATTTTAAGAATGTACGTTTATATAAAAAAGAAACAACATATCACTGAAATTTTGCTACCACTTATTGCACAAGATCAGTGGTCTACAAACCGTGACTCCTGAGTCGCATGTGGCTGATTTAATTGATGTTTCAAAAAGTACCAAATTTTTGGTCGGATATTTCTTTGCAGTGTCTGCCAACAGGACAGAACACTTTTAGATAGCAAAATAGCTATTTATATGTTTAGTTGCAAAATGGTTGTTTTTCAAACGAGTTCGATAACATGTCATGTGCGAAAAATAATGTATCACATACAAGGATTTTTTAAATTTCATTTTGTTTCGACATTTCAAGAAAAAATAATGAATTATTATGATGTAGAGGTTAGCTATTGCTTTTTTGCATTAGTGTAAAATTGTGACAGGCTACTATCACTGTTTGGTTGATTTGGTCAATATTAGATTCTAACTGTTGGTTAAATTAACAATATCCAATTGAAACGAAATGTCAAACGACATTCAAAATGACAAATAAAAAGTGGATATCATGAAATAGAATTACTAAAATAAATGAAAGGGTATGGTTGGTTCTTTTATCTTTGAAGTATTTTATTCGTTTATGTGAGTAAACATCATTGATGTAGGTACATATTTGTACGTTTCTTTTACCAAAATTTTACTTTTTATTGCTATTATTCTTTACTTATGTATACTACCTACATAGTTCGTAAGTTCGACACGAATAAATAAATCCTAAAGTTTGTTACCCCAAAAGTAGAAAATTTATTATTTTCTATATCAATATGATGATATATTATTAAAAATGTACGAGGGTCATTCAATAAGTAAAGAGACAAATTCTATAATTTTAAAACTATTCAATGAATGTGTACAATCTTTTCAGGGGTGTTAGTTGGCAACCTTGGGATATACTCTGATCAGCTGTTTCATCATTTTATGTCAACATAACCTCAAAATTTTCAGTTCACCATGGCAAGTTTACTAGAAGATTGCACCTTAGAAGAGCAGCGCTGTCATTAGATTTTTAGTCGCAGAAGGTGTAAAACCAAGTGAAATTTTTTCTAGAATGTTAATACAGTACGGTAAAAGTTGTATGAACCGTGCGAATTTTTACAAGTGGGTTGATCGGTTTAAAAGTGGCCGAACAAGTGTAGGTGATGAACCCCGATGTGAACGTCCAGTGGAAGTTGCTGGTCCCTCGTTGGAATCGAGGATTGACGGACTTATTCGTGATAACAGAAGAATTACTGTTGAATAGCCAATACTACTCTGAGATGCTAGAACACAAAGTTAGACCAGCTATCAGGAGCAAACGTCGTGGACTCTTGTCAAAAGGAGTCATTCTTCAGCACGATAACGCCCGCCCTCAGACAGCCCAGCTGACCCGTGATAAGCTTCAAGAATTGGGTTGGGAGGTCTTACCTCATCCTGCCTACAGTCCCGACCTCGCCCCATCTGATTTTTACCTGTTTGGACCACTCAAAGACGCCCTACGTGGAAAAAGATTTGCTAACAATGAGGAAGTTAAGGAAGCGGTGCAAAAGTGGCTTCGGGGTAAATCGAAAGAATTTTTCGCCAAGGGAATTAGGAAGCTGCAAGAAATATGGGACAAGTGCATAATTGTGGGGGGTGATTATGTTGAAAAATAGCCTTAATTTTAAAAGATTGAAATAAACCGTTTTTGAGCTATAGCCATTTGTCTCTTTACTTATTGAATGACCCTCGTATGTTAGACCTTCACAATGTAGTAGTATTTGTAAAAACCAGATTTTTTTATTATTTATCCCATTGTGCCAAGTGTGCTGGTACGCCGGCACGTTTTTTACCTCTCGCTAAGAGAGGTATTGCATTCATGCTAAAAATCGCATATCCAGATTTTATTGAATAAGCACGTTTTAAGGTCCCTACAATCCGATTTTAACATTTTTACGATGATGTCTGTGTATGTGTGTGTGTGTGTGTGTGTGTGTGTGTGTGTGTGTGTGTGTGTGTGGATGTGTGTGTGTGTGTGTGTGTGGGATGTTGGAAGGACGGTTACTCAAAAACTATAAGACTTAAAATTTGTTTAACAACGTATTTCCCAATCGGACATTCATGGGAAGATCTGAAAAGGTTTTGGTAATAATTGGACAACCGGAAGTAGAAGATTCTTGAAAAAAAATCTTCTAAATATTATTTTTTGAAAATTTTTCGTGGTAATATTAAAGAAAATTAAATTCTCTATCTGATACATTTAAATATTTTATTATATATTCCATAGATTTAGAGATAAAAGAAGTATAATATATAAAATAATCTGTTGTAATAAATTTAACAGCCGAAAGAATGCCATGAAAAATAGTTGATAATTTAAATTATTTGTAACTGACAGATAAATGTCAGTGTCAGAAATAATGAGTAATGAAAGAAAAATGTACTTGGAGAATCCCTTAGTTCTTGATCTGTGACTATTATGGAGATGACAAGTCTAGGTTGAAGGACTTAAATTTGTTTCAAACATTATGGGACAATGTACACCAGTACTATAGACTAGAGTAACTTTGAATTGCGAAAAAGCTATCAAATTCTTCTCAAGTAAGTTGTAAATATTGACAAAATTACACATCGATATAAGAATAATCGGAGTGCAATCTATCCGTCACTTTATTAAAGGGAATTAGTGTTATTTAGATATAACATGTATGAAAAAATAAAATGTAAAAGAAGATATGTAAGAATAGATGCACAATCCATATATACATTTTAGACCGCCCAAAATTAATGTTTTTACTAGAAGAATATGAAGAGAAAGTAAACAACGTTGTTCGAATTGAAAATTGCAGTTACCAGCCTAATATTTATATATGGTAAACTCTACTTTGTAATTTATTGTAACATAATTTAGGGTAAAATATCTTCATGTTGAGACATGCTATTATTGAATAATAAAGAAGTTTATATGTCATAGATTTATATGAATATATTATTTGTATTTATAAAAATATTCTTTGCTCTATGCATACAGCCAGGTAAAATATACGGCGAGAGGTTATGTGCTGGCCACATCAGATTTTTTTTTTGTTACGTGTGGGAAATCTAGCATAAACTTCGTATAATGTACAAGTATATACGCATACAATACATTTAAGTTTTATGTTTTATTTTGGAAAATCGCATTTCATTGTAAAAATAAAGAAAAGTACGGCACTGGTAATAAATCATGACTTTTTTAAGCTCCGTCTAAATGTTAAGCGATTGTATTTCTACGTAAATTAAATATGAAAAATAATCTAAAAATTTTTAAGCATTTTTTGTTTAAAGTCTATTTATATTAGCGGAATTTTTTTTTATTATTGAAAGATGGATATGACTCCAGACCAGAGGTGAAAATTAGGAAATGTTTATTGAAGGTTTTTATGTAATAGTTATATATTTACAATGACCTGTTTTATAAAAATAGTAATTAGTTAACTATCAACTCATAGTTTTTACTTCGATTCTTATTTACAGAGGTCAAAGTATTTTATTGATATTAGTTTTAAGTAAAAGAAACATTGAGCTCTGTTAAATAAAAATCTTATTAATTAGAATCTAAATTTACATTATATTTTAATCTCAGTTTGCAACTACTGTGTTTAAACAAAACAACCTGGTAGTACGGTCACAGACAAACTATGGTGAATCGTTGCGATTGGCCGCTACTACATCAGCTCAGCGAAACCGTACCTTAACCCGAAAATCCTAATATTTTACTTATTTATGTCGAATAATAGAAAATAATTCAAGTAAGAAATTAGATAAACGTCAGACTGAATAAATTCCTAAAACTCTAATACAAACGTAATACTTTCTGGATCGAAGTTAACTTTGTTACAGGGGTTCAATTCCTTTATTTATCGCTCAAATAAATGCTGCACAACAGGTAAAACTCTTCTCATGTTAAACGCAGCTAATTTCTCATCCATCAAATACTTATTTGCTCACGAACCATATTTCTAGATCAGTATCGTGTCATCAGTGTTAAATGTACAATTTAAAATATACAGTAATTTTAATTTGAATGGCTTTAAAATTGGCTTTCAATAATATGTTTTTTGAAATGGTAGAATCCAATTTTAACATTTTCATGATGGTATCTGTGTGTATGTGTATATGGATCCTCTGTAAGCTCTAACTCAAATATTATGGTTCAGAAAATTTTGAAACCTTGTATTTCTACCTTACTCTTTATGGAAAGATGCCATTAAATTTTGCTGTAAATCAGATAACCGGAAATGGCACTTTACTGGAAGCTCAAAATAGTTTTTCTTCGAGGTTTTTTATTATAATTTTTTTTTTTTTAATTTTCTATAGGTTTACGTGTTTGTGCTATTTAAAATTCGAAATATTTGGCGTCGATCGGGATCCAACACGGTATTTAAATTTAATTTAAAGTATTTACATGAATAAAAAATACGCCCATGGTTTGAACATAAACAGTATTTCATTTGACACCAGCGATAAACCCTTAAAATAGGGAGTTACTGTGCAAGTGTAAATAAAACTGTTACAAGAGGAAGTGAAAGTGTCATGTACAGTTCAAATGAGTATAAAAGTGTGCCGGTAAATATTGTAATACTAAGTAAACAACGTGTGCGACGCATAGTGAGGTTAGAATAACATCAGCTGAGTCAAGGCGCGCTCAACAAGATTAAGCGTAGTGCGCAGGCGCAGTCGGGAGTAACGTCTAGCCAGTGGCGTAGGTGCAGACAAATGAGTAAGGGACCTAGAGATCGGAGTAATTCTTTAGAAAAAAGGAAAAGGGAAGATATTAACAAAGAGGAAGATTATTTATTCAAGAAAAGTAGAAAAACATTGAGATCGCCCGTAAAAACAGGACAAATCAAAGAAACAGAAATGGATGAATTATTGAAAACGATGACGGAAATGTCGGGAAAGATTACGGATATGAAGGCACAGATGGAAGAGTCATCACCAGTTATCCTGGTAGAAATAAAGATTTACGAAGACAAGGTTATAATTATGAAAAACAAAAACAAACTCAAAGGAAAAGAAATATATATATAGATAATGATTACACTCAGAATGAAAGGAAAATGAGAGCAGCAATTAGGAGGAAAGCAAAAGAGGAGCGAGAAGAAAATAAAAACCAGAGGGTAAAATTTTTTTATAACAAATTAGTAGTAGGCGATAAACAACTATTTTGGAATGATAAAAAAGAAAGTCTGGAAGAACGAAATACAGCTGAGCAAGAGGGGTCAAAAAACTAAGAAAAGACCAACAAGGGATAGATGTAAGAACTAGATTAAATACGAAGCCTGAAATAAAATTAAATAAAGCTAAAAGGAGTAAAGAGAAAAATATAAATTTGGGTACATGGAATGTGCAAGGGACAAATGCACCTGGGACTTTTAAAAATTTAGAGATAATATTAAAATAACATAGTATGGATATAGTGGCATTGCAGGAAACTAAGCAAAAAGAGAATAATGTGTTTGAAATGGAACATTATGTAATATTTAATAGTGGGTGGGAAACTAGATATTTTGGAGTGGGCTTTATGATAAATAAGGAAATTAAAGATTCAGTAATAGAATTCGAAGCAGTATCGGATAGAATATGCCGTCTAAGGATTAGAGGAAAGTATAGAAAAATTAATATAATAAATGTACACGCTCCAACAAACAAAAAGGAAGAAGAAGAAAAAGATAAATTCTATGAAGATTTAATTAGAATTTACAATAATCTGCCAAAATATGATACAGATAGGAGACTTGAACGCTCAGATAGGTAAGGAAGAGAGCTTTAAATATATAACGGGAGGAAATAGCTTGCATGAAGTGACAAATGAAAATGGAATTAAGTTATTGGAATGTACTTGATGTAAAAGTAGTGAGTACAATGTTTATGAAGAAAGATATCTACAAAGGAACATGGAAGGTACCTGGAAGAAACATATGCACACAAATCGACCACGTCCTAATAGAAAGGAAACATGCGACATCCATCAAAGATGTTAAAACTAGAAGAGGGGCAGTACTAGATTCGGATCATTTTTTAGTTGCTACTAAATTAAAACAAGAACTTCCTAAATATAACAGAAACAATAAGGAACGCAAAGATAAATATTATATTGAAACATTACAAAATGAGCAGGAAAAGAAAAATTTTTAAGAAGTAGTGCGAGAAAAGCTAAGACTCTCTGGAGAAATTGTGGACATAGAAAAGAAATGGGGAAATATAGAGGAGACAGTAAGTAAGGCGCCAAAGCAAATTTTGAAGAAAACGAGAAGGGAAAATGTTAAAAATTGGTATGACGAAGAATGTAAACAGGCATTGAGCAGGAAGATTATAGCCAAAAATATACTGACCCAAAGGGATAGTGCAAGCAATAAAGTAATCTATTTAGAAGAAAAGAAAAATTACTAAAAAATATGTAGAAATAAAAAAAGGATGCAAATGGAAGTTGAACTTGAGAAAATTGAGGATAATTACAGAAGCAAATATATTAGAAATTTTTATCAGGAAGTGAAAAGTAATAAGACAGGTTATCGACAGAAGGGAATATATTGTAAAAATAAGGAAGGAGAATTGCTGACAGGTGGAAGGAAAATAGACAGATAGAGGGAATTTTTTGAGGAACTCCTGAACAATGAACAAGATAGTGAAGATGAAAGTAGTGTAAGTACAAACGAAGATTACGGATCATATGAACATGATGGCGAAATGGAAATAAGAATAGAGGCACCGGAGAGTGAAGAAATTTTAAAAACTATATATGAATTGAAAAATAATAAGAGTGGAGGAGAAAATGGCATTGTGGCAGAAATGTATAAGAACGGAGGTGATGAATTGCAAGAAGAAATGTGTGAAATAATCCAAAAAGTATGGGAAAAAGAGCAAATATCCATGAGATGGAAAGAGGCAGTAATCTGTCCAGTATACAAAAAAGGAGAAAGAGAAAAGTGTAGTAATTATAGAGGAATTGCCTTATTGGACATAGCTTATAAAGTATTAGCCCAATGTATAAAGAATAGAATTAAGGAGATATCAGATAAAATCTTGGGGGAGTACCAGGCAGGTTTTCGGCCAAACAGATCAACTATGGACCAGATTCATACATTAAAAGATATAATAGCTGACAGCTATGAGCATAAGCTACCACTCAACATTCTGTTCATCGATTTTAAGCAGGCATATGACTCGGTTTTAAAGACAAAGCTGTATAATATATTAAAATATTTTAGATATCCTACGAAAATAATACGTCTCATAAAATTAACCCCGAAAGACACTTCATGTAAAGTACTTGTGGATGGGAAAACTTCCGAAAGTTTCGGAATAAAGAAAGGATTGAGGCAAGACGATTCCATTTCACCAATACTTTTCAATCTGGTTTTGGAGTGGACATTGAGAACAAGTAACACTTACACTAAAGGAATGATAAATAGACAGCGACATCAAATATTGGCTTATGCAGATGACATAGCAATTATCACCAGATCAAAACTGGAATTAGCAAGAGTTTTTTCCAACATCGAAAAAGTAGCTAAGGAAACTGGTCTAAAAATTAATGAGGACAAAACCAAATTTATGCAAATAGGGGAGGAATTTAACGGAAGTCTTACAATTAATACAGACAGTAAAGCGTACAGTTTTGAAGAAGTAAGTAGATTTACTTACTTAGGAGTCAACCTTACGAATAATAATGACGAGGAAACGGAAATCAATGCTAGATTAGCAAAAGGAAATAGATGCATAGGGTCATTATATGGTATACTTAAATCCAAGAAAATATCGAGAGGAGCTAAAATAAAAATATACAAGACAGTCATAAGGCCAACAATTCTGTACGGATGCGAAAGTTGGGCATTAAACAAGAGGGATCAGTGTAAAATGGAAGTATGGGAGAGAAGAGTCTTAAGAAAAATATTCGGAGGTAAAAACGAAGGAAGCATAATAGTACGCAGAACAAACAACGAAATAATGGACTTATATGGTGAACCGGGCATAACGGGTATCATAAAGGCCCAGAGACTAAGGTGGTTGGGGCATATAGTGCGGTTGCCGGACAGTAGGACAGTACGAACAGTTTTGAAAGGTGGAACGCAGGGTAGGAGAAGACGGGGTCGACCAAAATGCAAATGGCACACGGCAGTTAGGAAAGACATGGAGCAGCTGGGAGTACAAAATTGGGAAAGGAAAGCAATGGACAAAACCATATGGAGAAGAATTGTTCATCAAGCCAAGGGCCTGCATGGCCTGGAGAGCTAACATATATATATTATATATATATATATATATATATATATATATATATATATATATATATATATATATATGAATAAAAATTAAATTAAACGGGAGGTATTGTGTTGGCTACATCAGGTTTTTACCTCTCGCTAAGAGAGGTATTGCATTCATGCTAAAAATCACATATCCATATTTTATTGAATAAGCACGTTTTAAGGTCCCTACAATCCGATTTTAACATTTTTACGATGATGTCTGTGTGTGTGTGTGTGTGTGTGGATGTATGTGTGTGTGTGTGTGTGTGTGTGTGTGTGTGTGTGTATGTATGTAGGATGTTGGAAGGACGATTACTCAAAAACTATAAGACTTAAAAATTGTTTAATTACGTATTTTCCAATCGGACATTCATGGGAAGATCTGAAAAGGTTTTGGTAGCAATTGGACAACCGGAAGTAGAAGATTCTTGAAAAAAAATCTTCTAAATAATATTTTTTGAAAATTTTTCTTGGTAATATTAAAGAAAATTAAATTCTCTATCTGATACATTTAAATATTTTATTATATATTCTATGGATTTAGAGACAAAAGAAATATAATAAATAAAATAACGTTATAATAAATTTTACAGCCGAAAGGATGCCATGGAAAATAGTTGACCAGTTGAACTGTTTGTAACTGACAGATAAATGTCAGTGTCAGAAATTCATAGATATTACTAAAGAGTTTTTTCTGGGAAGTACATATACATTATATTATTTCTTAATGTATTAGTAGTTAAATATTTAAGATTATAGGTCTATTACATATATCCTTCAAAAATACAGTCAATCCTGACAATGAATTGGAAACATTTCGAAAAATTAGAAGAGGACAAAATTTCTTCATATAATGAATTTAAAATTAAACAATCTAAATATAAGGAATAGATATATGTAAGAACAATTTTTGGTGTAGAATGTAGGTATACAAGAAATGTTAAATACAATAGGGCGCCTTGACAAGCAGATATGGGGACTCATGTCAGAATGATAGCTAGTAATTATGTATATAGATGTATCATAATTTCTCATTCTAAATTTAGTGATTTTCCAATTCCATATGGTTTATTTTCCTCGACAAGTAAATTCCACACTCCTGGTGACAAATTAACTATGTGTATTTAGAAAATCTTGAAATTCTGAATGAAACATACTGACTAATTATCATTCTGAAACGGGCCCCCACATCTGCTTGTCAAGGCCAACAATGTAACATGACTGTTCGCGCCCTATACTTATGTAACCAAAAAAGGAAGTGGCGAGAGGTATTGTGCTGGCCACAACAGATTTTTTCATTAAGATTTCGAAACTTTCTTTTTTGAAATACTTTTACTATTTATTTTTAAATTCTTACCAAACGCAGAACAAAGTCAGGTACACAGATAATGTAGTGTAATAAACTAAAATTCCACCAGTGCCACCAATGTAATAAAATAGAAATCCCACCAAATCACCAAATGTAATAAAATAAAGAATCAAACTGTGTTAAGTTTTTTTTTTAATTAAATTAAAATTTTGAATTTTTAATGAAAATATTTGATTATAAAATTTTAAGAAGTTATAGTTGGACTATGGGTTCGTAGCCCGGGGTTTTATTGAAAAGACGTTTAATATTACACACTAAGATTTATTCTAACACACTCAACACTTTCTACATAAATTAATATAACCAAATAAATTTAAAAGTACTTACAATTAAGGTAGTTGTCTTGCACAGGACTGGCACTTGAGAATATTTTAAAATAAAATTTAAATAAGATTACTAAAAGAGTATATGATGCAAATCGAATCGAATCTTTTTGAATCGAATTCTTTTTGAATCTCTTTATGAGCGCTGGTGATGCGCTTATAAACAGTTTGAAGCGGGAGTGGGGGCCACTCTCCTAGAAAAAGATTTCTTCTTAATCTTTAATTTAAATATTCAATTTTTACCGGGTTGTTACAGTAGCATAGCATGCATTGTAATCTACGGTTCCTATATGCCAAGCCTCACAAATTTCATGTATCTTTATTTCTAAAGTTATCCCCACCAACGTGGTTACATTTCAAATAGCCTAATACTACAAGTGCTAAATTGGGACGTATAGGGAAGGTATGGAAACTTTTCTCAGTGGTTGAATAGAGACGTAATTAAGGTATGTTTAGGAAAATTTACAATCTGCTTAAGACATACGCTAAAGGATTTAAAATAATAATAAACATTTGATTTCAGTATTAATAGTACGACCATAGTTTAATACACGGTATACAGGTGATTCATGAAGGGTATGCCTAAGTTAAACCATTATTGGGGGGAATAATTTTGGTTGAAAAATTTTACGTGAGAATATTTTCGGAAATGTTTCGTTACAGAATTGCAGCCCTTTCAAGGTACACCTCATCCACATATTTTTGTTATTAACTCTGGTACTAGTTGTACTAAAATTGAAACTTCGTTTGAGGATACTACTTATTTAGGTGCATATTTATGTTTTTTTTTTTGTTTCTGTATCTCAGCCAGAGTCGTCTCATTTGGGGAAACTATGAAAGTTTTCATTGTTTACCTATTAATATTTTTCCATTGTAACGTTCAATTTTTTTTTTATTTATTTAAATTCATTATTTTTGAAATAGTTAAGCGCCTTACAATTTATTTAGTACGCCCCTGGCATATACGGTCACTTAATTGGACGTACGCGTGCCGAACGTTTTTGCAAAATTTGGGTCTTGGCGTTTCTGCCGTGAAACAAGAGGGTAGTTTTTTTTCTTGCCACACTCACGTGCTCTAATAAAGTCTGTGCCACTAGTAGTGCCGTTTATAATAACTAAGTTGAGTATCGTCGATTATCGTCACTACCGAAAAAATAGAAAATTTTGTCTCAACTAAAGTTCTCCGCGAGTGAGGAGTGAAAGTTTTGCACACGTGGTAGCAGTATTGTCTGTGTGCGCCCATCGTCTCGACCTATTGTAAAATTTTAGTGTCGGCCGCCCAGATTTTTCTTGTATTTTGGGGAGTTAGTAAGACTTTTAGTGCCGTGAACCGAGTGATTTTCACTGTGCGTCTAAACCACGCTACGTCGAAACCAGCCAATTTTGGGCCGCGATCTCTACCAAGGTCCATTGCCGCCGCCAATTGTGTTGGATTTGGACATCGTTCGTTGGCCACTCAGCACCCCAGATGAGTACTACCTACTTTTTGTTTGAAGCGCTATTTTTGCCTCACCAAGTTAATTTCCATCATTTTTCTACGTGCATTTTGTGTTGTGCGCATGCGCGTTTAGTTTTTGTCAGTGACGCACTTACGGTGTGCCGTGCAGATACAATTTACACTATTTTGAGTATTGATAATATTATTCTGTGCTCTTATTACTGTCAGTTTAGTCGTAAGCATCATTATTATTTTTTTTCCTTGTAATAAATTTTGTGAGGCTACTGCCTTGCAGCAGTAATATTTTGTTCTTATTTTCTTTGGTGGCCTGCCCTACGCCACTGGTTTGTGGCGTGTTAATCTAAAATAATTTCATGCGCACATCTCACCTTCCCCCTTCATCACTTCATTTTTCATTACAAGTTAAATTATGCCAACCATTGTTGCAAGGTTTTATTTATGTTAATTAATAAACCGTGTTTGTCGAAATTTATTCACACTTTTGTTATAAACAAACCTAATTTAACACGTAACCCTTGTCTTAAAATTTTATCCTTTGAACCCCCTTATATTTTCAGCTTGAGTTATTATTTTGGTATTTTTCGTGAATGAGGTTCATTGTTAAAATACCTGGCGCCCTTATAAAAGTAAGTAAGATACAATTTGTGATTTACATTTACAACCCCTCCCCCTCTCTGCCAGCTAGCCGGTGTCATGTGTGGGAGGTCACTTTTGCGGTAAGTGCCCATATAGTTTATGTTTTGCCAACTAATGATAATAAATTTTATTATTTGGAAAAAAGGTACGTGGCACCATTTTTACTTATAAAATATTACATACAATGAAAATTTACACATAAAGGCAAACTTACTAAAATTCATAAAAACAGTAGTTTTTGAGATATTTTCCTTTTCAGAAAAAAATTAAGTATCTAAAAAAATAAGGTAGGTAACACTCAAGCAGCATTCAAATTCTTATATCTAAATTCATTATTGGGTGGGTATATACATCGATATTCTTGGAGCATACAACAGCCATTACAATTAGAATATCCATAGAAATAAACACCGTATCTCCATATTCACCAGCACTAATATTTTCCGCTTATTTATTAATTAACAGAAAATTTTATCAATAATAAGGTAATTAACAAGAGTTGAAGATTTGATGTAAATAATGATGTAAGTGCCATATTTGTGAAACTTTTTTTTCTAAAGGAATAATTATGTACAAGGTGACACTGAAAAACGGGCCTCTCAAAATAACTTCTTTACTCATAATTATTTTTTCATTTTCTTTATATATTTGTAAACTAGGCTTAGGGGCTCACAAATCATGGTATTTTGGTATGCTGGTATCGCTCTCGGTTTATTCGGAAGTGACATTAACTTTTATATTTCAAATGAGACGCCGTCAATATTTTTATACATTTGGAATCTACGTAAAATTACGAGTACAATTATATGCCTGAAGTGCATTTTTGGTGAAGAAATAAATTACAAAAACCTAAGAGAATATTATAAAAAATTAACCTGCTAAGTTGTGATATTAGGCAGCCTGTAAAAACAGTTGAGATAATATGGAGTAATATTTAAGTTAATTGTTTAAATAGTAAGTTAATTTTGTAAGATTATACATTTAGTTACAAAAAAATGATCAATTTGTTATCACAGCCTACCTGATTGGGCTTACCAGGTTAATTATTCATAATTTCTCTTATGATTTTGTTATTAATTTCTTCAATTATAAATAACTTTATACATATCGTTGAATTCATAATTTTACGTAGATTCTAAATTTATGAAAATATATAGGTATCCCGTTTAAAATATGAAAGTTAATGTCACTTTCGGTTAAACCGGACGCGGTACCATCATGCCAAATACCATGATTTGTGAGCCTTTAAGACTAGTTTACAAATATATAAAGAAAATTAATAAATAATTATAAATAAAAAAATTATTTCGAGTTGCCTATTTTTCAATGTCACCTTGTAGAATAATATAAACCTCCCATCTATAAGCACCCAACACAACGATAAAGAAACGAGTCTGGACTTCGATCCTTATTTATGTTATAGGGCTAGGTATTTAAATTATTATTCCTATACTTCAAAGGCTTCAATTATAAACAGATTTTTTTATTATTATATTTTCTATGATAACTGATTGTATTTTAACTGCTAACTAAATATTTTGGATATTTTTTTCTTAATTAAAATATATCAAAAACTACTGCGTTTATCAAATTTTAACAAGAGTACTTTTTATATATTTTTGCATTTTATGTATGCAAGTAAAAATGAGAAGGTATCAATAGGTAAAAAAAAAACGATAAAAACTTTGAAAGCTTCCTAGTGAGACGCCCCTGGTTGAGATACAGAAATAAAAGAAAATATAAACATGCACTTAATGAAGAAGTGTTCTCATACCAGATTTCAAATTTTTTAGTGTAACTAGTACCAGGATTATTAATAAAAATGTGTATGATGTGATTCACCTTCAAAGGGCTGTAAATCTATAACGAAACGTTTTCGGACATACTTTCATATAACATTTTTATTCAAAATGACTCCGCCAATGTACGATTTTATGTACATGTATATCCGTTTATGAATCACCTGTATGTTATAATAACGAATTTTGAAATTCATGTTACATTGTTAAAGGTTAAAGTTTATTTCTGGATAACATGTGGCAGTTCACTGACTGTGACTATTTCACCGAACTCGTGAAATAAACCCGGTATCGAGATACAAAGATACATTGCATTTATATTACTGACAACTGCAGGAATTGTACTTTCCATTTCCACTCGAATAAATATGAAAATTTGAACTTCTTATATGGACAGATGCCAAAGTTAACCTGCCTGCCGCAATGCAAATTTAATATAAAAGTTGAATAATTTATTGAATTTTCAATAAAATTTCAATATTTACTACATTTTTACCAATATTTTATATCGGTGCAAAATAACTTTTTCAACGTGGGATCTCGAGAACTATGAGCGATACGAGATCGTTACGTTGCCACTTTAGAAGGCTATTTTAGTTTTGTATATGCATTTTCGAAATAATACATAGGCCACTTACTGAAATATATTAAAGACTGGAACTCGCATACTCTACCTACCAGCGTACGCTGAACTGAAGGCCCATTGAACAACAATTAATTGCTGGCTCTGTTCGCGCATGTTCGTGTCGAATCAAACATGGCCGAATAGTCGTATACACTCATTCCTACTACTCATATTTAAAACCTGCGCCATGGCAACTAAACGAAGTAATTTTCGTCAACTCACGAATTATCTCGATGTTTGCGATTCCTCCAACAATACGGGGTAACGCTAGAGTTATAGAAAACAAGAAAATTAAAAAGGCCGTGGAAAATATTGCTCTCTTATTTTAAAGAGCTATTTATCTGTCTTTTTAAATTAAGTCAAGTGAGAGTTAAGTTAGCTACAACTTAGGTAATACGTGTTTTAAAGTATCGATAAAGATTATTTATTATTTTTCGTGTCCATTTTTAAACATAAGCCAGCTCACATACATCTGGAAGAATGTGGTTCAGAATAAACGTAGTATGATGGACTTCATTATATATGAGCGATTGAGGAGTATGGCTGTAGATAGTCGTGTGAAACGAGGCACTGAATTGGGTACGAATGATCTTTATTTGGTTATGCAAAAGAAGTTTGTGGTGAAAACAGATTAGGCTCTTGTCCAAAAAATGTATGGTGGAATGATCAGGTGCAAGAAGCGATTGCTGCAAAAAAGAGGGCATATTTGAAGTTTTTAAATGTTATGGATTCGCCTGGGCGTTTGCGTGTAGAATGTTTATAGTATAGAAGGACGAATAATTGGGTGAAGCAAGTGAGAGTGAGAGAAAGCAAAAAGCGATTTGATGACTTGTTGAGTGAAAGGTTGACAAATGATTTTAGTACGAATAAGCGACTGTTTTGGTTGAGTGTGAAAAGACTGCGGGGTGGAAGTGGTCGAGTTGTGAAAGCTGTGAGAAATGCGAATGGAGAGTTATTGTGGAATGAATCAAATGTAAGGAATAGATCGTGCGAGTATTTTAAAGGTTTGTATAGAGGTAAGATTGAGAGAGATAATTGTAGCAAAACTTGCAGTGAAAATGATAATGAAGATGATTATGATATAGATGAAAGTGATGACTGTGATGCACTGACACGTGTAAGGAATGGTAAGACTGCTGGTCTGGATGGGATTACAAATGAGATGTTAAAATAAGGAGGAGAGAAAGTTTTTGTATTGTTAATTTATTTATTTAGTTTTTGTTTGAAACGTTGTGTGGTTCCTGACGATTGAAAAAAAGCTGTATTTGCCCATTATTCAAAGGCAAAGGTAATTCGAGTAAATGTACGAATTTTCACGCGATAAATTTGTTGAGTGTAGTAGGGAAACTTATTGGTAAGGTTTTAATTCATAAGCTCCCTACTACACTCGAACCTTAACTATTTAAAAAATTAGCGACGTTCAGGGTGGATTTTTGCCTGAGAGGGGATGTGTCGATCAATTGTTGCTTTTCGTATGATTGTTGAAAAATCACTTGACAAGAACGAGAAGGTGTTCTGTGGCTTTCTTGATTTAAAGAAGGCGTATGATAGTGTTCTTGGAGATACTTTGTGGGGTGTAAGTGTAACTCAGGCAGTACGGCGTGAATGGAAACTGATTGAGAGCGATTCGCGCGTTTTATGAGGGTAGTGAGGCTGCTGTGAGAATAGATAATAGGTTGATTAATTGGTTTCGTATAAATGTTGGTGTGAAACAGGGCTGCGGTATGTCTCCGTGGTTGTTTAACATGTATTATAGACGTGTTGTTGCGGAGAGCGTTGAGTGAAATGGATGGTGTACATATTGGTGAAAGTATTGTGCCTGTTTTAGCGTATATGGATGATGTAGTTGTTTTAGGAGAAAATGAAGAGCAACTCGGAAGAATTATAGAGAGAATACATGTAAATGGAAGAAGTATGAATCTGGTGTTGAATGTTAATAAATCCAAGATGTTAGGATTTGAAAGGAATAAATTGATGACAGAGTGCAATGTGTTGGTGGATGGAGTGAAACTGGAGCAGGTAAATGAGTATGTATATTTGGGTAGCATCATGTCGACGGACGGTCGATTTGATCGAGAGACTGAAAGGAGATTGAGTGCGGGATGTAAGGTAATGAGTGCTCCGGCTACGTTTGCACGAAACGTTAACGTATCAAGGGATGGTCTGTTAAGTGTATATAATTGCTAGTGCCTGCTTGGATGTATGGCAGCGAATGTTGCGCATGGACGGGAAAGCATCAAAAGAAAGTGACTGCCGTGGAAATGAGGTACTTACGTGGTGTATGTGGGTATGTATGCAATCGCATGAGGAATAATTTTGTATATGAAGAATGTATGATTAGGAACAATGTTATTAAGAGAGTTGGTGTGAGTCAGTGGAGATGGTTTGGTCATGTAGAGAGAATGGCGCGTGAACGGCTTGTTAAGTGTATATATCTTGGTGAAGTAGAGAGTTTTCGATTGCGTGGCCGACTAGTGTGTAAGTGGATGGATGTGGTTGGTAGGGTGCTTAGTGACAGTTTCCAAGTGTGAAGAGAAGAAGAGCATGTATGAATGCGATTATGAGTATGGCCGAGACGAAAGAAGTGTGCTTAGACAGGAATGTGTGGCGAAGGATGATTTTTTCATAACTATTATTGTGATCCGGATGCGCTATTTCGCTATCGAAAATCGATCACTTTAATAAGTTAAGAGTGAGGATTTGTTGTATGATGTTTATCTTATTATTTTAACCAGAGAGCATATTGAAACAATAATTTATTATGATTTTAGAAAAGGTTCAAGTGCTTATATAATATAATATGTCTATTTAACATAAAGTTCTTTAATTTGTTTTACTTTTTTTATTGTATTACCTACCATTTTAAGTTCTTTATTCTAGTCACTTCTATCATTTATAATAACTAATATATTTAGTTTTATTTGTATTAAGGAGTAGTTTATTTAATTCCAACCAACTAATAACACTATTTAATTAATTTTGCAATATCTCTAACCTATCATCTATAGATTTTGCGTGCTAAGAAAGTTTAAAGAACAAGCGCCTTCTTTGGCTACAATTACATATTTGATATGTCCTACTGGCAGCCATTAATTTAATTCCATAAAATTCCGCTGATGTCGCATGCAATATTGTGGGTCCCAATTCCAAATGGTTTCGTCTTAAAATATTTTGGTATGTCCGTAACCTTCAATTTGAGGAGCTGGAAATGCCATGTTGATTTGCTGTTTTGTGAGATAATATACAAACTACTGTCCTGCAAGGCTGTAGAATGTACTTGTATACATTGTTTAACGAATACATAAAAAAATCGCAAATTAGACATCTTTATTAACAAAAAATCTAATTGAAAATTACTTTTGAAATTTTACATTTCAAGTAGATTTTTTTTACCTGAGTTCAGTACATTATGTTTAATAATTGGTTCGAGATTGGTAGTACTGTGTCGCATGTCAAAGAAGTGAAAATTTTGGCTCGCAATAAATTTCTGCTAAAACTGTTCTAAAGTGCAATTTAATAAATAAAAAATCTGATGTAGCCAGCACAATACCTTCCGTCAATCCTGTGTATTATGTACAAATTCCATACATAAATTTTCTTGCAAAAGATTCTAAATTTCAAGTAATATTATTTGATAAACAAACTATGCAGATGGCACTTGACACTGACATCTTCTTCTTCTTTAGCTTTTCCCATTCGTTACGGGTCGCTATCTTTTATTTTCTTCTTCCATTCATTTCTGTTTTGCGAGTCGTCCTCATTCGGTTGCCTTTCTCTCAAGTTTTCCGCAATACAGTCTTTCCATCTTATCTTTGGTCTTCCTCTGTTTCAAATAACAATATCACGAAAACCAAACCAGATATCAACAATCCAAGAACATATGCTTATAGAGGAGGTTAAGCGCAACGCATTGATGCATATCTCTAAATATCTCCGTTGGCACGTAATTCAAAATGTTCGGTTATTTTCTAAACACACCTCGTATCCATTAAATATGAAATATAAAATGCAATCTACTAGAATATTCTTTAATATTTATAATAGCATTATATGTGTAAATAATATTTTACTCACACACACACGCACGCACACCCACATATATACAGACATCATCGTAAAAATAGTAAATTCGTATTCTAAAGACCCTAAAACGAATTTATTCATTGAAAACTCACGACCGAATTTTTTGACCAAAGACAATACCTTCCTTACCTATAGCTGACGGAAGGTAAAAACAACATAACACAAAATATGTTGACATTACATACTATCTTTATTAAGAATACCTAAAATAATAATTCATATAAATTTAAAACCGAAGTACAAAAGTTCCAAGGCAATTAATTATAACCTCACTTTGTCATTATGGCGAGCATGGAAGATAAAATTAACGCAGTATACAAGAAAATATAATATGTTCTAGATAAAATCAAAGAAAATATTGAAATGATCAGATCAATCCTGATCAGCGTTGTACAGTTACTAAACTCAAATACTAAAGGAATAGAAACCCGCGAAGTCTCTGTGAAATCTGATACACAACAAATAAGCGGCCTATCCAAATATATTAAGAAGAAAAACTTTGCCTTCGGAATACAAGAAGGAGAAAATAATAAACTCGAATTGGTAAACACTATAATCTCAATTTTTCAAAAGCATTTAAAAATGACTATTACAGTTAGTCAAATGAAGACGCATACAGACTGAGACGAAATTAAAAAAAAATAGTCCAGTTTTATTAACACTAATGGGCTAGCTCCAAGGGCTCACATATTTTCGTTTACACGAACATAACAAATGTAAAAACCTTATTGAGAAAGTCAATGAGCTCCAAGCATAGAACATAAATGCAAAAATTATACGTAACTAGATCCACATCATCGACAACAAATCCGACAATAATGCTGGGTACAAGAGGATCAGGGAATCTTCTGAGGACTCTCCGTCGGACACCGTACAACAAAATAAAGCTATTAAAAGTAACTCCCAGCAAGCAGACCGACAGCAAGTAGGTCACCAACAAGCAAATCTCCAGCAAGGCAACAATGCAGGAATGAACTCAGGGATTTTTTTTACCCAAATCGAGATTGCTGAGAATCCCAAAGAAGACATTTCCCCCCAGGCGAACAGTTGCACCCTTAGTATACACACAGCAGCCTTCATTAAAAAAACATGTTAAAGATAAGTATACGTATAACTTTGTTCTTGATAATTCTGTTAATACTTGCAATGACAACGTAAATATTCATGTTAGAAACAATAATTTAACCTTACAATTTTGGAACATTCATGATATAAATTCTCTTTTTAAACTAGATCCCAAAATAAAAACTAAAATTACTAACGCTGACAATCATTTTAAGGATCTTCTACTTCCGGCTGTCCAAGTATTACCTAAACCTTTTCAACTCTTCCCAGTAATGGGAAAATGAGAAAGACGTAGTTAAACAGATATTAAGTATTACAGTTTTTGATATATCGTTATTCCAACATCCACACACATACACACACACACACACATATATATATATATATATATATATATATATATATATATATATATATATATATATATATATATATATATATATATATTCTTTTAAATATTTTTTTTGAAAATTTCTGTTCTTATAGAATTAAATTCTCCAAATATTTTATTATATCTTTTATAGATTTAGAGAAAAGAAATATGATATACAAGATAATCTGCATATGCGATTTTTAGCATGATTCCAATACCTCTCTTAGCGAGAGGTAAGAACTACTCGATATCGTTGATAAATAATGAAAATAGCAAGGGACTTAATATTCTCTCTTGCATAACTCCCCGTGCAACTTTAACTGAGTTGGAGATTTGAATTAATAATTTGATTTGTATGAAAGCATTATTGTACAAGTTTTTTAAAAATTCTGATTAGCTTAGTACTAATCCCAGCCCCAGCTTGGTATAATTTAGACCAAAGAAGATTATGTTGCACCGGGTGAATTTTTTTTTTGAAATTCACAAAAATTGCATATATTTTTCGACGCTTTAGTCTTAGTCTAATATGGAGATGAATTAGTTCGGTTAAGGTAAAAATACTATCTAAGGTACACGTTCTTTACGAAATCCCATTTGAAATTCTTGCAAAGCGCCATTTGAATTTATCGGTGATTGTAAACGATTTGAGTAAATAATTTATACAAAGAAACAACAAGCGCGATCCCTCTATAATTATTGGGGTCGTCTTTATCACCGGTTTTATAAAGCATAGTCACATGTATTGTTTGCCAAGATTTTGGTATTGACTCGGAATCCATTATTACATTGGACAGATTCAATAAATAATGTCCTCAGTGAGGTGGTAAGTTCTTCGGTATTTCATCGTTAGTTGCGGCTTTGTGTAACTTATAATTATTGAAGCTAGCTTTCAATTCTTGAGGTCTGATTTTATTGTCTAAAAAAGGGTGCAAGTAGTCGAAGTACTCATAATTTATAAGTCTGCTGGAAAACAAATTTGATTTGAAAAATATATTTCCAATTCTCTTAAACTGATTTTATTATATAATTTGGTTCTGACTTTTTGAATTGCTTGAAAAAATTGTTGGGAGTTTTTTATATTTGAAAGGTTTTTATTAAGTTTCACAAAATACTCTTTCTTGGCTTTACTTACAGCTCAGGTATGTTACTTTCTGGCGACGATGTAATGTTCAAGATATAATAAAGTGCTTCTGTCCGATATCAAACAAATTTTAGCTTGTGATTTAAATTTTCTACATTCCGCGTTGAAACAGGGTCTGTTTAGAGGTTTTTCTGTACGGACTTTAAGCATGTCCACTTCACTTGCTGCATTTTTTATAGTAGCTATTTATTTAGATTGTCTACTTTATTGCTATTAACGTAGATGTTATTCGATTTTTCCATGAGTACTTTGAATTGATCTATATAATGTTCAGAAAACTTAAAACTAATTTTGTAGTTATTTTGGGTTTTGGTTCAATTGTCCGATTTTAAAATTGAAATCATCTAATAATATAAGTCTACACTTACTATAAGCACCCAAAATAAAATTTATTGAATATATAACAAAAATCTGTATCGAGAGCAGGTTTTAAGTATACAAAACCAATAATGTAGTTTTTTAATTTAGTATTAATATTAAAAAGTGCCCAGTATTATTTTTCTCTAAGCAATCGAAATTAATGTTTTCATTACTTTTTACAGGGATTAAAAGGCCTCCGCTTGCTTTACCTTTTTCCTTTTCTTTTATTGCTGCAATAGAAATTATTATTTTAAAATCAACCAGATTGCATTTTCACAACTTATCCAAGTTTCACAAAAAATGATTGTCAGCGTTAGTAATTTTAGTTTTTATTTTGGGATCTAGTTTAATCATGAATGTTCCAAAATTGTAAGGTTAAATTATTGTTTCTAATATGAATATTTACGTTGTCATTGTAAGTAGTAACAGAATTATCAAGAACAAAGTTATACGTATACTTATCTTTAACATGTTTTTTTAATGAAGGCTGCTGTGTGTATACTAAGGGTGCAGCAGTTTTCCTGGGGGGAACACACACATATATATACATATATATATATATATATATATATATATATATATATATATATATATATATATATATATATATATATATATATATATTATACATATTCATTAAAATTTGGATATGCGGTCTTTTAGCATGAATCCAATACCTCTCTTAGCGAGAGGTAATAATGAACGATTTATTTTACTAGCCGGACTAGAGCAATTCTCCCAAGTTTGAATATTGTTAAAAACTAATAACACCCTTAAGTTCTTGCATAAGTGTATCACTATATGAAAACAGATTGAATTATTTAAATTACAACTAATTTGCAAAATATTATTATTTTATTATGTATATTTTTCTCTCTTTGATACATTTTGTATATTTAGCACATTTTTTTTCAACTGTCTGAGATGTGTGAAATTATTGCAAAATAATATTTACCTTTGTAATATGTATATATTCTTTTTTAGATATTTGATATACCTAACACATATATGTACATATCTCAAATTCTTCACATTTTTATCTCCCGCTACCCTTTGTAAAGGGTGGTATAGGGATTGTGCTAAAAATTGCATATCGAGATTTTAGTAAATAAGCACGTTTTAAGGTCTCTAGAATCAGATTTCAATATTTTTACATACATGTGTGTGTATGTTTGGGTGTGTGTGTGTGTGTGTGTGTGTGTGTGTGTGTGTGTGTGTGTGTGAATCCTCCGAGCGCTTTAAATCAAATACTGTTATTCAGAAAAATTTGAAACAATGTATTTTGTACCTTACTTTAATATGGAAAGGAGCTGTTGAAATGGAGAGGAAATGCAAGAGAAAATATAAAACACAAAATACAGAACGGTAATATATTTTCAATATCACTTTAACACAAAAATACAGAACATCCAAATTAACAACTTATTATATCTAAAATATTAGAATCTGAATAATAAAAATGAAAGATTATGAATTTTTTTATAGGTTTGCATTAATACTTTTTCTATATATTTTATGGATAAATTTATAAAATAACCTATAATTTAAATTCCGAAGCCTATTCCTTAAATACAACTCCATGGTTACACAGTTCACCTCGAATGTATGTCACTGTCAAAAAAAAAATCATTTCAAATTAATAATAGTAACGTTTTAAAAATTGTAAATAGAACAATAGGTATATGGAAAGGAACTTAATATAGAATTAGTAAATATGTAAATGGCGGGAGGTATTGTGTTGGCTACATCAGATTTTTTATAAACAGCATGATGCGTAAACGCATCACTGGTCTGATATGTGAATCAAATATTAAACAACCCAATATGATAAATGAAATGTTTAAATATTATTTGTTGTAAAATTCTTCATAACAATTAGCATGGACATGTACATTATATTTTTTTTGCACACATATATTGTTGCACTGTGACAAACTCTACATCCCCTAATTTTTGTAGCTTCTTGATTGATCACATTTCCAACTTTGTTAGTTTGTATTTCATTTGGTTTACTACTCGGTACATTTTTTATTTTCATCACTTGCAATTTTTAAAAGCCGGTAAGTAATATATGACAGAAATGTATAAGGTATTTGACTATAAGGCTTCTTTTACACGACAGGCGACTTTGTCGGTCGGTGATTTCGCCGTTCGGTAGAATAACCGTGGAAGGTTTGACAATTCTTCATTAAATGAAGCTTTGGATAATAACCAGCAGCGACACTGTCGTTACAGGTAATATTTCATTATCGACGGCAGAATCACGGCTGCCGGTCGGCAAAAAACCGTTGTATTCTATATATGGCAGTGGCGTAACTATAAAATGGAAGCCCCGACGCAAAATTGACTTGAGGCCCTCATTTATCGATACTTCAGTTCAGAATATATAGTAGGGTATTAGAAACAATTTAAATTTGAATAAAAATATGAGTATATTGAGTAAGTATATTTACAAAATATTTTTACCTCTCGCTAAGTGACGTATTGGATTCATGCTAAAAATCACATATCCAGATTTTAGTGAATAGGCAAGTTTTAAGGTCCCTAGAATCCGATTATAACATTTTTGCGATGATGTGTGTGTGTGTGTGTGTTTGTGTGTGGGGGGGGGGGTGTTTGTGTATGTATATATGTGTGTGTGTGTGTGTGTGTTGATGGTACGATTTCTCAAATTTTATAAGACTAAAGACTTGTGAAGCTAGCGATTCCTCAATCTAATAGTAATGGGGAGAGTTGAATAGGTTCTGGTAACAATTGCATAACCGGAAGTAGTAGTATTTTAACAAAAAAATCTAAATATTATTTTTTGAAAATATATGTTATTACAAATATTAAAAATCAAAATTCTCTATCTCACACATTTAAAAAATTTATTATATCTTCTTTAGATTTACGTCAATGAATTGGAAGAACCTCCAACATTTAGAAGAGTAGGATAAAATTGTATCTTCTAGATTCCCAATTCGAGGGGCTTAGTTCTTTTAGACGTTTGATTTCATTATTTCGAGTGCGAAATAATTTGTGTAGTTGTATATTTTGTTTTCATGTTTCCTTGCGAATAACTTTATTTGCTCTTTAACTGATTTGATTTGTAAGGTCGTTGTGTAAGGTTTCATTTGACACGTACCATGGTGCATTGGCAATACGGAGACACTTATTTTGCGCACGTTGAATAATATTTATCTTCGATGGTTTTGCGCATCGCCACTGCTAGATTCCGTATGTTCAGATTGGTATAATTGCAACTTAGTAGATTAATATTTTGTTTTCAAGGCTTAAATTCGATTTTCTGCCGATGCCAGTAGAGTTTTTTATTTTTAGGTCTATTTGTTGCCTCTTTGCTGTTATGTGTTTTTCTATGAGAGTTTGCTTCCAAATGCATTCCTAGATATTTTACTTTATCTCTTTTTTGCCAAGGTGCGATTGTTGATGTTAACATTTTGACATTGCACTTGCTTATTAGTAAATATATTGTGGATAGATTTGCTCTCGTTGATTTTAATTTTCTATTTTTTATCCATTCTTTAATTTAATTTAATGTATCTTGAAGTAACCCCGTGGTGGCAATAGTGTCGTTGGTAGAAGATAGCACTGCTGGGTCGTCTGCATATGTTGCAATAGTTAATTATTTAGGCAAGGTAAGTCTTCTGGGAAAAATTTGATAGTGTCGGTCCCAAGACGCTTCCTTGTGTCACGCCTGCAAGTATTAGAACCTTCGTAGACTACTCGAAATTGTTTATTGGAGAGATAAGATTTTGTTAGAAGGTAGTAGTTGCCTTGGAAGCTTTTTAAATTTTATATACGAGTCCGTGGTGTCATACTCGATCAAAAGCTTGGCTAATGTCGAGGAATGTCGCCGAGCATATTTTCTTCTCTTCTTTACTACTCTGTGTACTTCTACTGTGAGTGTTGTGTCTGTTTAGAATTATTTTTTCAAATAACTTTGATATTCCCGGTAACAAAGAAATTGGTCGATATGATGAAAATTCATGAACCGGTATTCCAGGTTTTAATATGAGGGTTATTTGCGAGAATTTTCATTGTTTAGGAAAGTAGGTATACTGCAGTGTTAATATTGCGTTGAAGATATGTGTTATAGTAATAATCCCTTTCTTCGGAAGGTTCTTTAATATTATGGCTGTTATTAAGTCGTGTCCTAGGGCCTTTTTATTATTTAGATATTTAATTTCCTCATTTAGTTCAGATAGAGTACAGCCTTATCGGCAGAGAGAGTTGTGCGGAGAATCCATGATGTTTATGATTTCGTCATCATTGGGTTCATGGAATAGGGTGGAAAAATCTCACTGAAATATTGTTCAAAAGTTCTCGCCTTTTCGGCATCGGATCTTACCCAAATATTATCACTCTTTCTAATAGGTTGTATATATTGTTTTGGTCTTTTGAATTTTCCTGTAGCTCTCTACAGAGAGTAGTCCGTTTCAGCGATACGTGATTAAGTACTAATATATTCTTTAAATGATTCGTTTTCGACATTTGCAATAAGACGTTTGAGTTTAGTACTGAGATTGTTAAGAATAGTTTTATATACTGTATGTCTACTTAACTGCCATTTTCTTCTATAGCTTTTCGTTCTCATATATATATATATGTATATATATATATATATATATATATATATATATATATATATATATATATATATATATATATAATACTTATTTGTTGGAGTACATGGCTTGGCAGATTGTTGTTAAGAGTTCGTGAGTTGTTCGACAGCTTTGTCAGACATTTTCAGTTGTAAGTGGAATTTGTAGATTTATTTATTATTTACAGTTTTTCTATACTTTTCCCAGTTGTTGAATTTATTGTATAAGAAAGGACTTGTTTGCTTCTCGATAATAGTTGTACTGTCTGTGATTAAAGCTAGCGAGTGGTCAGAGTTCAAGTCAAAGCTTTCTTCTATCTTAATAACGTTGGCGGAGATTCCTTTTGTTATGAGAGGGTCTAAAAGGTCTGGTATTTTGTTTTTATCTGATGGGCAGTAGGTTGGTTTTTCAGTACTTATGGGGTATATAATTTTTTGAATCAATCGTAGAATTTAGTTTTCTTCCTTTAGAATTTATTGTTCGAGAGCCCCAACTGGTATGTTTTGTATTGAAAGCTCCTCCTGCGATAAATCTGTTTCCAAGAAGACTGAAATATTCCTCGAAATGGTTATGTTTTACGGCATGTTTTGGTGGACAATATACAGCGGCGATAACGATTGTACAACATGTATTTTTAATTGTAATATTAGTGCCGTGTTGATAATCTTTCTCGAAATTACTATTCATGGTGTTTATTTTTTTTTCGCTATTACTGCAGAACCTCCATGGGTATTCCATGTAGGATGATATGTGACAAATGTCTTATATATGTAGATGTTAAAATAGTTTATTTGAGTGAAATGCGTGTCAGATACTAACAAAATATCTATTCTCTCTTGTCTGAAAAATCCTTCGACTTCTTGTTGATGCTGTGTCGATGCTATTCGTAATGAATTAGTCATTATTGATTAGATGTTTAAATACGGTAGATAGCATATTGATATTAGCCATGTTCCTTTGGACTGTGATTGTGATTTTGTGGATTCTGATTAGGGTAATCGTGATCCTTTTGAATCATGATTTAAAAATTATATCAAGAAAACAACTTGAATAATATAAACACCATCTAGCGTCAAATATCATATGCAGACCAATGAAAACAAGTTTATTTTATTTTATAAATAATGTACTGTCGAATGTTATAGTAAACACATCAAAAAATGGATCATATAGAAATAAAAAAAATGTTCTTGATATCCTATGAAGTATGTTTACTTAAAACAAATCTTTTATATAACATATTTTCTTTGTTTTTAAAAGTATGGTGGTGTTTTTGTAGGAAAATCGTATTTCCTTTGCATCAGCAAATCCCACATTGATAAATTTATATGCTCGAAAAGCTATTGTCGTTAGGCATTTTTAAATTTCGTTGATGATTCAGAAGGGAAAGGTTGTCGAGTGATCACAAAATGAGAAAGTGCGGACAACGAATAAGAAACGAAAAAACATACATCTTCTTCATCAAGATCACTTTGATAATTTAGATTGTGAATCACAGCCCGAAGGAACACGGCTAATATTACGGTTTTGGTTCGTTAACTGCACATACATGTTTTGAAATTTATTTAAAAACTGTTGGAGCGAAATGTCATTGTCTTGTCTACTGTTCTGAGTTTTAATTGTAGATCGATTATTATTTGAGTGGTTGTCAATCATTAGTGTTTTGTTATTTTATTTTTCTTGAGCTTTGGTGTCTCTAGGTATTCGGAGATCTAATCTATTCTGCTGTATTTTTTGTCTTTGTAGTATTGCTGTATATACGGGACAACCCTTATAACTTGGATATGGTCCATCGCACAGTGTACATACGGGTGCATCGAACAGTGTACATACGGATATTATCTTTGTTCTTAGGACACTTTTCTGTAGAATGATGTTCGGTACACTTTACACACCGGTATGGTTTGATGCAATATGTTCTTGTGTGCCCATACTCCTGACACCTTTTACATCGGGGTATGTCTCTTTTCTTCCGTAGCGCTTCGTTTGTTATCTTCGTTCCTAAGAGATTATATAAAATAAAATAAATACAAAATAAAAAATAATAATATAAATTATTATAAAAAGACATTCCAAAATAAATTTTAATTAAAAAGTTTAATAAATCTTAATTTTTCATACTATTAAAGTAAGGTTACTGAAAATCAATTCACCAGAAACATCTTGTTGGAACAAAGAATTATGTAAGAACACGGAATGAAAAATCTAAAAAATTAACACCACCAAGGGAGTACTCGACGAAGCAGTAAAACAAACGAGAAAAGAAGCGCGACACCACACCATCGGATATTTGAAAATGGAAAAAGTAAAAGTTTTAGAGCTTTGCCACGCAGGCGATATGGTGCTTATAGGCCAAGACGAAGAAACATTAAATAAAAATTTAGAAAACATCTCGAAGGGTTAAACATGAAAATTAATATCAACAAAACTAAAACGATGATCCTAAGAAGAAGTGATAAGAAACATGTAAATAAACTAGATGAAGTAACCCTGAAACAACTAAACAAATTTAAATATCTAGGCGCGGTGTTAACGAGTGATAGAAAACTTGACGAGGAAATAAAAGAGAGGGCCGGAGCGGCAGAAAACTGTTCAACTGTATAAATAATCCCATCTTAACAAAAAAAGAAATACCTAAGGAAACAAAACTACAAGTATATAAAAAAATATGATGTGGCCAACACAATACCTCCCGTTTAATTTAATTTTTATTCATGCAAATAATTAAAAATTAAATTTAAATACCAGGTTCGATCCCGACCGACGCCAAATATTTCGAATTTTAAATGCCACAAAAATTACCACTGTGGTGTTCTTAAGGTGACTCCTGGTAAACGCACGCACGGTACAAATATGTCATCATCGTTACTGAAATCTGTGTACAAAGCAGATTGGCAGACCCAGCAATGGGTAATATGCCGTGATAATATATTTATTTTATTTATGCACCACAGGGGTAAATTTTGTGCCATTTAAAATTCTAAAATATTTGGCGTCGGTCGGAATCGAACCTGGTTCCCCAGATTCGCGTGAAATGACGCCTGGTAAACGCCCGCTCGGTACAAATATGTCTTCATTATTACTGACATCTGTGTACAAAGCAGATTGGCTCACCCAGCAATGGGTAGTATGACGTGATGATATATAGGTACGTTATCTTACCTATATTTCTACATATTTCCTTATGTTGGAAACTGTATAGGTTCCTTTCCATATAAGTATTGTTCCATTTACTATTTTCTTTTTAAAATCTTACTATTATTTTTTAAAATGATTAGTTTGTTGACAGTGACATATATCTGTCAGTTACATACGTTTGAGATCTGAACTGTGTAACCATGGAGTTTTAAACGTAGGCTCCGGGATTAAAATTATAGATAATTTTAGAAATTTATCCATAAAATATATGCAAAACGTATTAACGTACATTTGTAGAAAAATTTAAAAACTTTAATTTTTATTATAACAAATCTCGAAAAAATAATATTTAAAGGTATTTTTCGAAGGAAAACTATTTTGAGCTTCCAGTAAAGTGCCATTTCCGGTTATCTACAAATACCTACCTAATAATAGTAGGTCCCGAATTTAATTATGGCGTCTCATTTGTGACTGCAGAAAAGATCGTCATGAGGTTTCATATCGTAGCCAGAGTGTAACCCCGTCTTTTAATAAAACGCGGCCAAATTATCAAACTTTCATTGGTATAGCGATGTTTTACAATCTGGCTAGTTGATTGTTTCCTAGGCGATTTATAAAATGACAGACAGCGTACTTGCATGGCTTATATATTTCTCAAAATACGTATAATTGAAAGAAACTCACTTTAACTCACAAAAGTCACGCCTGGAAAATTCGGGCCAAGTTTTGTGCGTTAGTTTAGATATGTTATTGTGGTTACATTTGAGCATCGTTTTTGTATTTTCTTTTTCTTCCATGTTTAATTATTCATCTAATGAATACCATGAACATAGTACGAAAAATAAAGCATTAAAAATTACTTATACTTTTAAGTTATAACGCGAAACCAATGAATATATAACTTGGGGTATTCCTCTACATCTTCTCTATTAAGTATGGAAGATCTATCACTTTAAGTTTAAGCCAAGCAAAATGCTGCTGTCATCAGACGCCATTAGTTACTTGTTCGAACGTCAGATGGCAACAGAAATTAATTTAACATCAGACTTATACGAAAGTAAAAGGTTTCTTGTTTCTTATTATTATTATTTTTATTTACATGAGATCTCGGGGCCCCTTTGCGCCGGAGGATCCTGATCGGCGTCGCCTTGCACGCCGTATTATGCCACTGGTCTATGGGTGTTTGCACAGCGACCGGAAATTCTAATCCTACTGTTAGTTTTCTGTTCAAACGTGCAGTATCTCATTAGTACTAGGCCGCATGTAAACAAATATAAAAATGGTCATGCAAGCATTTCTGCAGTGGAGGAAAGGCCAGTAATATAGGACAAAACAAGCGATCGAAACTGCTATAGTTTGGTTCACGAAAGATGGTTATTCAAGGTTATTTATAAGCCGTCTGATGTAATATTACTTGCAGATAACTTCAATGCATTTCGTATGCATAGGTATGCAACATAATATATTTATGGATTCATTTTAACTGAAAAAATAAATGTAATTTATTTGAAAATTATGTTTTTTTTTAATAATGCCTTTCTCAAATATTTATATGCTTCACCTATGTTTGCTTTCATAATAGTGTCTGGTTACAATTGCAAATATAATCTGTTATGTTGCAATAATTTTAATCGACTGATGATTTGGAGAAATAGTGGAGATTTAGTCCTTGGTTAAAATATTATTGTAACGTTTTTATTTATATGGGTGAAGTGTACAAATAACAGAAATATTAATAATTAAAAGAATACGTTTATTAAACGATAAATAAATATTAAAAATATAATTAAAAGATAATAAATTTAACTAACACTATGATAAACAAATATTAACATTAATTTAAAGACTAAGAATATTATAAGACAATTAAATACTAAGATTATTTATTTAAACAATTAACACTACTATTTATGTCACTAATTACATTTATGTTCACTTCTTCTCGACTGTTTGTTTATATCACCAACTATTCACGATGCTTATTTATATCAGACTTATTTACTCGTTGCTTATATTTCACAGACTGCGTTCGCTGGCTTTGGCGACGGGTTATATACTTGGCGACTTTAGTTCTAGAACTTCCTAGAGAACTTCTCGAGGTAAACAGCATGCACAATAGATCACGTCACCGCGACCTGTCCTAACAAGTCCGCTACGCGCGGACACACCGGCGCCAGCTATGGCGCGGCGGCGGCGGCGGCGGCGGCGAGGGCTACGGAGCGGTGGTGTCGGCGACGTTACTTATTTATTTAAAAACTGTTCAGTTTTATAATGAACTCTGATAAGAATGTACGTGTTATTTATATTTTTATAGTTTGACGACATCTACAACCTCCTTCTTTTTTACCTCTCGCTAAGAGAGGTATTGCATTCATGCTAAAAATCGCATATCCAGATTTTATTGAATAAGCACGTTTTAAGGTCCTTACAATCCGATTTTAACATTTTTACGATGATGTCTGTGTGTGTGTGTGTGTGTGTGGATGTGTGTGTGTGTGTGTGTGTGTGTGTGTGGGATGTTGGAAGGACGGTTACTCAAAAACTATAAGACTTAAAATTTGTTTAACAACGTATTTCCCAATCGGACATTCCCGGGAAGATCTGAAAAGGTTTTGGTAACAATTGGACAACCGGAAGTAGAAGATTCTTGAAAAAAAATCTTCTAAATATTATTTTTTGAAAATTTTTCTTGATAATATTAAAGAAAAATAAATTCTCTTTCTGATACATTTAAATATTTTTATACATATTTTATAGATTTAGAGATAAAAGGAATATAATATATAAAATAATGTTGTAATTAATTTTACAACCGAAAGGATGCCATGAAAAATAGTTGCAAATTTAAATTATTTGTAACTGACAGATAAATGTCAGTGTCAGAAATAATGAGTAATGAAAAAAAAATGTATTTGGAGAATCTCTTAATTCTTGATCTGTGACTATTATGGAGATGACAAGTCTAGGTTGAAGGACTAAAAATTTGTTTCAAACATTATAGGACAATGTACACCAGTACTGTAGACTAGAGTAACTTTGAACTGCGAAAAAGCTATCAAATTCTTCTCAAGTAAGTTGTAAATATTGACAAAATTACACATCGATATAAGAATAATCGGAGTGCAATATATCCGTCACTTTATTAAAGGGAATAAAGGTTATTTAGATATAACAAGTATGAAAAAATAAAATGTAAAAGAAGATATATAAGAATAGATGCACAATCCAGATATATACATTTTAGACCGCCCAAAATTAATGTTTTTACTAGAAGAATATGAAGAGAAAGTAAACAAAGTTGTTCGAATTGAAAATTGCTGTTACCAGCCTAATATTTATATATGGTAAACTCTACTTTGTAATTTATTGTAACATAATTTATGGTAAATATCTTTATGTTGAGACATGCTATTATTGAATAATAAAGAAGTTTATACGTCATAGATTTATATGAATATATTATTTGTATTTATAAAAATAATCTTTGCTTTATGCATACAGCCAGGTAAAATATACGGAAATTAAATTCTCTATCTGATACATTTAAATATTTTATTATATATTCTATAGATTTAGAGATAAAAGAAATATAATATATGAAATAATCTGTTGTAATAAATTTTACAGCTGAAAGAATGCCATGGAAAATAGTTGATAATTTAAATTGTTTATAATAAATGTCAGTGTCAGAAATCCGAAGACATTACTGAAGACTTTTTCTGGGAAGTAGTACCATACATTATATTTTTTTTTTAAGTATTAATAGCTACATAATTAATATTATAGGTATATTACACATTCCTTTCAGAAATACTGTTACTTCCGACAATTAATTGGAATCATGAATTTAAATTTAAAAAATCTAAATATATGGAATTGTTGGGGCTTGCCGCGCTTTTCCCTCTCTAGAGAAACTATCTGCGTGTACGCATAGGGAAGCCATCTGCGCGCACGCATGAGAAGTCATCTGCGCGTACGCATGTCCAAGGGGACGTTCGACGTTCGACAGAACCTCACCCGGCCTTGTGTTGGGCGGATGTAAAACCATTTTTGTTGAGTTATTACTTTATATTTTCTTCATTCTACAGTACAATAAATAATAAATATTATTAAATCTAACAGAAATAAATATAAATAGAATTTTTGGTGTATAGTGTAGGTATACAAGAAATACATTAGGGCGCGAGCAGATATGTGGCTTTGTTGGCCTTGACAAGCAGATATGGGGGCCCATGTCAGAATGATTTTAAATAACAATAAGAGAGAGTTTGAATTAGAGAGAGTCGACTGTAATCTAATATTATTTGATTAAAATAATGTAATGTATACAGGTTTCAATAAAGACATTAACATATTAAATTAGAATACTTTTTATTATTTTCGTACATAGCAACATATATTTCTCATTTCTTGGTAATGTCTTTAATAAATTATCTATTATGAATCAATTCTTTTATTAATTATATTATCAAGAAATGCAATTTATTTTTCAGAATAATTTAAAATGAATTCTTATTTCCCGCCACCTTCTCGGCTGTTAAGTATAGTTCTCTGACGTTTTTATAGACGGCACTAAAACTTATCTCGTTTTATAAGGGAGGTACCAAATCATCTACTAAAGCCGCTTTATTTTTACCCAGAATATCAACTCCGAGTAGCTACCCAAAAATAGAATTCCGCGTTCTTTTTAAATGAGGTTAAATGATCTTGTACTACTCATTTTTTTTCGTCCCTGTCCCGCAAAGCACCACGATAGAAACTGGATTAAATTGATTCTGAATGTCAATGTCACGTCAATGTGACTGACTGCTATGTATTTTGTCTTGTTTATAAGTAATTGATATTAATGTAACTGAAATAGAAGAAATCAATTAATTTGAAACGTAATATTATGTTTCATGGCCTTAAGAAATACATCCATATTTAAACACTCAAATGCAAAATAATTTAATTTGTCAAAAACAAATCACATATAGGCGACGGGAAATAAGCAATATGACATCTGGTGGTATTTTCGGAACTATAGTTGCCGGGATAAATTATACACATGAAATTTTCTTGCTTGTATAAACACAAATGTTATCTAGTATGTTTATAATATTTACGTTTACATATGTAATATTATACACTTAATGCAAAAATACAATTAGTAAATGTCAAATTATCCCGTTAACATTAGTTCCACTTTAGCGCTGTGATCTTATTTTCCTTCGCCTATACAACAGATTATGGCTACAAGCTGTTGAACGTTGTTTAAATAAATTGTTTTTTGATCGGACTGCCTGCTTCTTCCAATATATAGCAATAGAATAGAGCTTCCTAGCTTTTGGGGTCAACTCAAACTTCATTTTAACTGCACTGACCGAAGTAGGGATTGCGTCTAATTATCTGAAAATAAATATGTTGCTAAATTTAATAGGTACGCATATTTTTAATTAAAAAATAGTTAAATTTGTGAATAACATCTAAAATAAATAAGAAAAAATATATATTGTAATATAGTGCTTTTTCTTTCTATTGACGATGGGCATAACATTCTGCATTCTATTACGAAATTAACTCTTATCAAATCAAAATTCGGTATTAGGTACATTTGCGTCAAGTGCGGTACCTGAATTTAATGAGTGAACTAAACCTGTAAAAATTTAATCGTTACAATGTAAAATGACAAATAATGTCACAATTCGCGCAAACAAGTGAAAAAATGACACACTAACGATACTGGTGTCGCCATCTCGTGCATGGAAGCAAAACTAAAGATGCCATCCCATTTGCGTTTCCCGGGCCTGATGCCAAAAATTGAAATTTTTACTTATAAGCAGATTTTGATATGTACGTCATTGTGACGTGCGTGTACTCTATAACATAGATTAAGGAAAATATATAGTAGAAGATTGGGTATCTCCCTTATAAACCGTGATAACAAGTTTTAGTGCCGTCTATGAAAAGGTCAGAGAACTAAATTTGACAACCGAGAAAGTCGCGGGAAATATGAATTCATTTTGAATTATTCGAAACTAAATTTTATTTCTTGATAATGTAATTAATAAAAAATCTATCGAAAATAGATAATTTATTAAAGACATTATCAAGAAATGTGAAATATATGTTGAACTATAAAAAAATACAGTACTTAATATGTTAAAGTCTTTATTTTAAAATATATATTACAAGAGGACATATTATTTCAAAAAAAGGATGTTACTTTAAATGTCTGCCAGAAATGCACTGCTTCATTGACCTCGTTACCGATGTTCGTCCACTTTTTAATAAATCTACCCTCTTCTATACTCATTTTTTCTTAAAACTGACCCATAATACTATTTCAACATTCTTTGATGAAGCTTCATGTCCTTTCGCCTAATAATGTAATATTTTGCTGCTCTTCTACGGTGTAAATATCTAAGAGCACCACCATGATGTAAATTCTCCTCGTCCACTTACATAAACCATTTCTTCTGCGAGAATGTGTCTTCACTATGCAGGAGTTACAAATATTTCATGTGATTTTTTTTCTGAAATATTCTTAATTTGTTGTTATATTTTATATCAACCCCGTATAATAATGCTAGTATGAAAATAAATATACTTACCTAAAATATATTGAATGATAAAGTAATATATTGCAATAAAGATACAAATTCACAAATAACAGTTTTAAATGTCAAAGAATTTCGAAAGATGCAATAGAGAATTGTGGGAAATTTACAGCAGTTCTCAAACATATGTTACCTTTTTATAGTATTTTGATATTGGCAAGTATTGCTAAGCGATATGACATCTGGTGGCAAAATAATGAACTACTGGTTGACTTGGTATTAAAAGTATAATATTAAAAATTTGTTAAATATTATACGTATTTGTGTATCTAAATTGACATATATATTGTAATATGAGTAACAAATATTGCTGCTTACTTGAGTGCACATTGTCCCCTTAGAAAGGCAATAAATTATGTTGTCACGAATTCCCGCGTAAACGAAAAGTTCGTATTTACATTAAAAATATGCTTGACAAGATGAAAAAAGATAATAATACAGTACGTGGATCAGAAAATTATAAATTAATATATCCCTCTTGTATACTTTGAAGATTTATTCATTATATTTCAAAGAAAACGTTGTTTCAAAACGAGGTTAGTTTTATAAATGTTCACAAAAATATCATTTAAGTTATCTTCACTTCCACGAATACATCCTATTACTAATGTTTACAAATGAATACGAAATATAATCATGAAATTTTGCTATTTTAATTATTTCTTTGAAGATATCATCTAAAACAGAAGTGGTTATACAATTTAAGTTAAAATTTTATAAAAATGTACTGGGAATTTACATTAATTTACCCTGAATGGATAATATAAAACCTATTATAAAATAATATAAAAAGACAATTAAATATAATACAGTACTCTGCGAAATACACAATTCTATAAGTTATGTGTTTGCCCATTTGACAGTTGGTTAACCTCATATTTCATTCAACCTGTAGTTCAAAACTTGCCACCCCAGCGCTGCGATCATAAAAATACATGTCAATTAAAGTTTGAGAATCCCTGTAAAATCTGTACTACTAAAACCATCTATGAAAGGGTCAGGAAGTATTTCCAAACGCTACTAGATTGAAAACTTGTTATCACGTTTCTGTATGCAGTTTCACTCCCCTGCTCTATAACAACGTTATAACCTATAAATTTATTTGTTGAGAGCTTAAAAATGTCATTAAAATGAAAGCAGGAACGGTTTTAGAACTAGAAAATAACTAGAGTTTTTGGCCATATTTTAAATTAAAATATGAATTATTTGCCGTCCTTGCATTAATAATGTACGGAGCGTACGGAAACATGTTATTATTTGGTGTTTCTACGACAACACCTTTTCTGTTGATAATGTCCAAATAAAAGTCTCACCCAGGTGATGTCAAAAATCAATCAATCAAAGTACTGAACTTTTTGATATTTCACTTGAATTGAAAAGACAATTTAAAGAATAATCCTATACTAAAAGAATTATAGACTAATCAAATAGGGCAGCAGCTGCAATACCTTCAGAAATGTAAATATGAAATGTAAATTAATTTCATTTTTCTATTAATTACATTTAAATTTATTTCAGAAAAAAAAATATTTCAGAATCAATAGAATAAGGATTCTAATTATAATAATAGTTCTCTTAATATCTGTTAAACGTATGTTTCTTATAGTTTCAATGATTGTACTTTATTCTAATTTTATATAAATAATTTTAGAATATAAAATAGTTATGAGAGTGAAGAAAAAGTCTAATAAGCAAGAAAGTATATATCAAAAAAACTACAAAAGAAACTTGCGGAAAGATGAAGAATACAAAGAAAAAGAAAAGGAAGGTAGAAAAAGAAAATTTCAGGATAGTGAATATAAAGAAAATGTGAATAAATTAAATAATAATTATAAAAAGCAAAAAAGAGAATATAAGGATTATAAAGAAAATGAAAAACAAGGAAAAAAAGAAATGATGGAAACTCGAAGAAAAAATATAGAATATAAAGAAAAAGAGAATGAAAACAACAAAGAACATATGAAAGTACTAAGAGAAAAAATAGAATATAAAGAAAAAGAGAATGAAAACAACAAAGAACGTATGAAAGTACTAAGAGAAAATATAGAATATAAAGAAAAAGAGAACGAAAACAATAAAGAACATATGAAAGTACTAAGAGAAAATATAGAATATAAAGAAAAAGAGAATGAAAACAATAAAGAACATATGAAAGTACTAAGAGAAAATATGGAATATAAAGAAAAAGAGAATGAAAACAACAAAGAACATATGAAAGTACTAAGAGAAAATATGGAATATAAAGAAAAAGAGAATGAAAACAACAAAGAACATATGAAAGTACTAAGAGAAAATATTGAATATGTAGAAAGAGAATATGAGACCCATAAAAACTACTTAAGTGATTTAAGAAAGAACTCAACATATAAAGAATATGAGGAATTAAAAAATAAAAATAATATGAAGATATTAAGAGAGACCACAGAATATCGAAAGAAACATAATGAACGTAATAAAGAAAATATGAAACTATTACGAGAAAGTGCTGAGTACAAAGAGCAGGAAACTGAAAGAAATCGACAAAATATGAAACTATTACGAGAAAGTGCTGAGTACAAAGAGCAGGAAACAGAAAGAAATCGACAAAATATGAAACTATTACGAGAAAGTGCTGAGTACAAAGAGCAGGAAACAGAAAGAAATCAGCAAAATATGAAGATGTTGAGAAGAGATACAGAATACAAAGAAAGAGAAAACATCAATAATATGGAAAATATGATGAAAAGGAGAGAAAAAATATCGTATAGAGAAAAAGAAAGAAAAAATGATAAAATTTCTAAACAATTGTCTCGATGCAATGATTTATTAAAATTCAGAGAAACTTTCTACAATAATTTATTACGTACAAATTCAGAATATTCAAAATTACTTCTGAGTTTTATCAAAACGCGCGGACTTCTTCCCGACATGGTGTGCTGCTGCTGCGAAGGACTATTTTTCCCACATTCTGTCGTATCCTTCAACTTGTCTAAATTGAAAGAATTTTTTTCTGAAGAATTTGTTGCAAAAATTTTTAATTATAATTCTGTTTATATATGCCGTACATGTCAAAATTCTGTACTTAAGGGTATGGTTCCAAGATTAGCAACATCAAACGGCTTAAAATTTGTCGATATTCCGGAATGCATAAAAAAATTAACATCTTTAGAAGAAAGAATGGTGGCGCCGTATATAAATTTCATGCAAATTAGACCGTTAAAATCCTACGTTTTAAATCCACAACTGGGAATTAAAGGGAGTGTGGTAAATATTCCCGTTGAAATTAACGACATGTTGAAAGTCTTACCCAGAAATTTTAATAACATGGCAACGATTCAAGTAAAATTAAAACGACATATGCTTCATTCATCACATTATATGTACGATTCTATTCGGCCTTCATTAATTTGCGACGCATTAAATTACTTACTTGAAACACCACTCTATAAAAAACACGAAATTAAAGTCGACACGTTTTATTTCAATCAATACGAGAAAGATTTTGACACCGAAATTAATTTTATTGTGGATAAAAATGATGCAGACAACTTAAATTCTTCAAATTCTAATTTAGACGGCCTAAGTGTAAATGATTTCCTTTCCCTGGAAGAGGAAGACAAAATTGATGTTGAAGATGAAGTGGATGATGAAGTGTTACTGGTGGATGGGAATAAGGAAGTAACAGATAAAATTAGGATAATTGCTCCTGGTCAAGGAAAATTTCCTGTTCCCTGGCATATGGTTGAGGATATCGACGAATTATGTTTTCCGAAAATTTTTTGTGGATATAAATTTGATATTCCTAATTTTATTTCGTACACAGATCGGGCAAAATCAGAAAGTAGAAGATGGGATAGAAGATCATGCAATCCAACAAGAATTTTATTCATGGCCAAGAAAAAATTGGAGCAAACATGTTTGGCAAGTATAAATGTATGTCTCAGAAAAAATAAGCGCACAGACGGCATAAAGGTAAGAAATATTTTAGATCAAAATTTTCTTCAAAATTTAATTAAATTAGACACCGGTTATAAATTTTTAACTAATATTCGATCATCACCGGCGTATTGGGAAACTAAAAAGAAAGATTTAATGGCAATGATTCGTCAACTGGGTAAACCAACAATATTTTTAACTGTTTCTTCCGCTGAGAAATGGTGGCCGGAATTAATTAAAACATTATATAAATTAAATAATAATAAAACCATTTCAAATAATGAAGCACTAAATTTAGAAGAAAATGAGAAAACGGAATTAATTCGAAATGATCCAGTAACATGCGCGAGATATTTTGATTTTAAAATTAATAAATTGATGAGGCTTTTGAAACAAAATTCTAGTATTTTTCAAAATTATTATGTTGAAGATAGTTATGAAAGGGTGGAGTTCCAAATGCGGGGATCACCCCATGAACATATATTCCTTTGGTTGAAGGATGCTCCAAAATTTGATTCCTTTGACAAAATTAATGTTCAAGAGTGTATTTCATTTATCGATAAATTTATAACATGCCATTATAATCCGGAAGACCCATATATGGCCGTACAAAAACATAGACACACCCATACTTGTTACAAAGGTACCAAAAATAAGAATAAATGCCGATTTAGTTTTCCAATACCCGTAATGCCTAGAACTATGATTCTAGAACCTTTATCAGACAATGAACAAAATTCAAAATTAAGTGAAACATACAAAAATATTAGTAATTTAATGAAATTTTTTTATACTAAACAAGAAATTATTACTTTTGAAGACATTTTGTTGAAGTTAAATTTAACGGAAGAGGAGTACATAAATTCAATTAGATACACATTGAAAAGGCCACAAGTATTTTTAAAAAGAAATAGTTTGGAAGTTGGGCTAAATTGTTATAATAAAGACATTTTGCACCTTTTTGAATCAAATATGGACATGCAATTCATTTTGGAGGAATACGGAGTAGCTTCTTATGTCATAAATTATGTGGGTAAAGTTGAGGCAGGTCTATCAAAATTATTGCGAGATGCAGCTGTAGATATTAGAAATGATAATAGGAACGTCAAAGAAAAATTTAGAAAAATTGCCAACTTATTTTTAAACAGCAATTTAATGTCGGCTCAGGAAGCAACATATCATGTACTTTCATTGCCATTATCGAAAAGTAGTAGGCAGACAATTTTCATAAACACAAGTCCTATGAAAGAACGTGCGCTTATGCTAAAATCAGCAAAAGAATTAAGAACACTGGATAAAGATTCTACCGACATATATATGCAGGATATAATTACAAAATATAGTAACCGTCCACAATCTTTAGATAATGTCTGCCTTGCAACCTTCGCTTCAAAATTTTATAAAAAGAAATGTGAAAATTCTGAAAATGATGATGACGAAGATCAATTCAAAACACGAGAGAAACCGGCCATTTTACGTTACCGACGTTTTAAGTTACTCCAAGATCCTCAAAATTATTATCGAGAACAAGTGTTATTATTTTTACCATGGAGAAATGAGCAAAATGAAATAGAAAATGAAAATTGTGAGTTACTCTACAATCTAAATTTAATAATTATCGAAGAAAATAGGCGTACTATATCGGTTATGGGGGACGATATTTTAGAACAAGCTTTGGAAATAGTTCAAAATCAAAATCAATTTGCAGACGAAGAAGACTTTCAAAATTTAGTTGCAGATCAGTTACCAAACGAGCAACAAATAGATATTTTAGATCAAGAAGGAAAGGAAATTATCAAGGACAAAAGAAATTACCATTTTTTGTGCCCAAGACCCATTTCGGCAGTTGATTTATTCAAAATTATGTTGAATTTAAATTATAAACAAAGAAAAATTGTGATGCATATTTTAAATTGTTTTAAAATTGGGAAGTTACCATTACGGATATTTTTAAGTGGTTCTGCAGGCGTCGGTAAAAGTATGGTAATTAATTGTTTGTATCAACTAATAACACAGTATTTCGATGATCTTCCGTCATCATCAAAAGACCATTTAAAAGTTTTGCTTTGTGCTCCATCAGGGAAGGCTGCATTCTTGATCAATGGTATTACTTTGCATACTGCTTTTGCTTTACCAGTTTCGCAATATGGCGGCCAGATGCCAGAACTGTCAGTAGACATAGCTAACAAAATTCGGGAAAAATTAATACATCTTAAACTCATGATAATTGATGAAATTTCGATGGTCGGTAGCACTTTATTCAGTCGGGTGGATACAAGATTACGACAAATTATGGGGATAAATAAATCATTTGGTGGCATTTCGGTAATTTTGGTAGGAGATTTAAATCAGTTACCTCCTGTTATGGATTCTCCTATCTATAAAGCATCAAAATTAAACAATATGGGCGAATTATTAGATCAAAATCCATTGTGGGAAGAATTTAAATTTTTTGAATTGACAGAAATTATGAGGCAGAAGGATGAAAAGAAATTTATTGTGGCATTAAATAATTTAGCAACTGGGCAATTAACTGAGGAAGACATAAATTTATTTAAAACAAGACATGCAGAGGAGAATATTGTTCCAGAAAATGCAATTAGACTATATTCAGATAATAAAAATGTAAACACATATAACGACAGCAAAATTCAAAATCATCCCGGCGATTTAATAATTTCGGAAGCAAAGGACACGATTTTGGGAAAGGTTGCAGAAGCAACAAGGAAACGGGTGCTGGAATCATTGAAACATAAATCTACCTCCGATGTTAATGGTTTGCCATATATAATAAAGTGCAAAATTGGAATAAAATACATGCTAACCTCTAATATTGACGTAGAAGATGGTTTAGTAAATGGTGCGTGTGGTATTTTAAAATTTATATCAACTAACTCAGAAATAAATATTCCATCTAAACTTTGGATTGATTTTAATTCCAAAATTATCGGCAAAAAATTAAGAACTCAATATTTGGACTTCATGGAAAGAGAAAATATCAACAAAATTTTAGTACCAATTTCGAAACTTAGTCTTTCATTAAATATTACAAATAAATTGCAACATCAAACCATTAGAACACAATTTCCTCTAGTTCCAGCAGAAGCCATCACTATCCATAAAAGCCAAGGACAAACATATGAAAATATATGTATAGATCTTAATTCTTGCAAACGACTAACACGACAGATGCTATATGTCGCTTTTAGCAGAGTCACAAAATTATCTGGTTTATATATTTTAGGAACTTTTAAAACACCAAAAACTTTAAAAACTATTGATCCCATTAGTGAGGAAATAAAGAATTTAAGAACTAAAAAGCAACTACACCTTTCGTTTAATACTTTGGAAAATATCAATGACAAAATTATAGTATATCAAAATATTTGTTCTTTATCTTCAAAACTAAAATATATTTTAAAAGATCAATGGTATTGGGAAGGAAATAAAATTATAATATTATCAGAAACTTTGACAAAATCTAACTACAAATTCCAAATTCCAAATTATAATATCATATTTAGGTCGGACGTGAAAAATAGTTCTCGTGGAATTATATGTTTGGCAAAAAATGGTATGAATATAACAAATGTTAACCATATTTTGGAATTTTATAACAACTCCTGCATTTCATCTCATACTGAACTCTTCTGGTTTAAAATAGAAAGTTTTTGGATAATTTCTGGATATAAATCACCTTCTTTTCCAAATAGTAATTTTGAGAACATTATATGTAAAATTTTTAAAACAAAATTATTGGAAAACATTATTGTTATGGGAGATTTTAATATGGACGTAATGTGTGAAAATTCAAACTTACTTAAATTTTTTGAAAAATATAATTTTAAATCCTTGCTTTTAAAACATCTACCATCTACAAACATGAACACCCAAATTGATGTTATCTTCAGCAATAAACCAAATTTACTTTCTGGTATATATGAAACGTACTTCTCTTACCACAAACCAATCTTTGTTAATCTAAATGAAGACCACCAGCAAATTAAAGACTGTTCACAATCTGCTGAAAAAAGTACAACCAATATTATTTCCCAAGTAACATTTGATTCTGTGATGATCGATAATGATTTAAAAGATGATATAATTCAGAAAGAAGATGAAAATATAACAGACTCATCTTTACAAATCTTAAATAAAGACTTTCTTCTGTCTGTCATCATTGCTCTTCAACAAATTTATATTTTAAACACAAATTTACCAAGCAATGAATTTAGAGGAAATTTACAAATGATATGTAACAGATATGAAAATTTCATATACATAATTAATAACGAAATTGCTGCATCTGAAAGCGCCATTTATAGGAACCAGACTATTGACAGAATTAGAAATAATAAAATTTATTCTTCTTTAAAACAAAGAGCAGTAGTCCTACGTGCTAAGGGAGATGGGTCCTGTCTCTTCAGATCTCTTTCTTTATGTCTGTTTGGAACAGAAGAATTATATCCTTGTATTCGTTTGTCTTGCTGCTTCATTTTCCTCAAATATTTTGATTATTTTGAAAACCCTGATAGAATGAACTTCTTATATGAATACGACACAATGCAAAATTTAATAAATGAAACTGCATCACAAAATGCGTGGGGTCATGCAGCACATATCAAGGCCATTTCTGTAATTTCGAAACGAAATATTTATTTATATCAAGCTATAGAAGAAAATGATTTATATAAAAACATTTCGTTCGATGAACTACAAAATTATTGTAATTCTGGCATGATAAATACTATGCATGTATGGTTTTCATATAATATTGAGGGACAGAATTTAGATGAAGAACAAGAAGGAAGCACAAAGAAACCGATTGCAGTACTACTCACTGATCCTGGAACGAATGCAAGTCATTATTCTGCTGTAGTCCCACGAGGACATGAATACTGTATATTGAAACCAAAATATCGTGGAGATTTGCGAGCAGACCAAAATAACACCAGAATAATAGACGTCATAGATATCAACGAGTAAAAGTTCTTTATAAATTAACATCAAAATTATTTATTGCCTGGCTGGACGGAGAGACAAAAATCTCTCCTTTGGATCAACATATTCCTTTCTCATTTGGTATTAAAACAAAAATTTAAATTATCTAAATAATTTTCCATTCACAAAATATATTCAAAAAATACAATTCAGTGTTAAAGTAAAAAGCCAATTTCAAATAAAAATATATAACAAAAGTAGCATACACATATATTTGAATTGAAAGTTATAATATTGTTACACGCAATACGAATTGTATTACTTAATAAAACTTGAGAAATCCTTCATTATGATTCAATGGAAATGCCACAAGGTTGCTAAACAAAATAAAACATTGTAGGAGAAGGTACACTCACGTATGAAATGAAAAAGGGGGGAAATAAAATTTCCTTGTCTTATTCACACTGTTTTATAATTATATATATAAATATATAAATAAATTATAGAACAGTAAATAAGACAAGGGAATTTTATCCCCCTCCCCCTTTCAAAATTCAACATGCCCAACTACAAATTAGGGAGACTAAAATTTATGTAACAGAATTTATGGAAATAATTTTCCAATGAAACGTTAAAACCGCAAGGTGCATCGAGAATTTCAAATATTATTGGTGGGTCGGAACTATTATGTTTCGAGTCATTGTCCCTGTTACATAAATTTTAGTAGCAAAATGGTCTTAGAATGAAAGAAAATAAATATCAGTTACAGTAAAAATTCTGAAAGATGTCCGACCAAGGTCGTCTACGAATTGTATGAATTCATATTTTTGCTCCGCCCATTATGACAAATTCAGGAGTGTCGTTTGCTTAGTTTTTATGAGGGTATTTAATTCTGTTATTTTATTATAATAAAAAATATAATATATATACCGGGTGGAACATCATACCTGTGTACATAGGCGATTCATATGAGAAAAACAGTTTTTTCGTGCGCATTGCTCCCCAAATTATTTTAGACAAAAATGCTTCAAATAGAGAGCATAAAATTCTGCATCTAAATCAATAAACAGAATTTTACATGCTTTGTAACGACACAAATTAAATAACAAAATATTGAAAATTACGTTGAAAATATCAAATAGCCATGGAATTGAAACAAAAATAGAAACAAATAAATAGGTAAATTAAATTCATACAAAAATCTCCATACCTATTATTACGACAATTGTACATTTCAATGAAATATTTATTTTTTATGGGATTTATTCATTTTGATATTTTACCGTCAAATTAGTTATTTATCTGTCAAACGTCAGACATTTACTTGTTTCTATTTTTGTTTCAATTCCATGGCTATTTGATATTTTCAACGTAATTTTCAATATTTTCTTATTTAATTTGTGTCGTTACAAAGCATGTAAAAGTAATTCTGTTTATTGATTTAGATGCAGAATTTTATGCTCTACAACATTTATTTGCAGCATTTTTGTCTAAAATAATTTGGGGATCAATGCGCACGAAAAAACTGTTTTTCTCATATGAATCGCCTATGTACACAGGTATGATGTAAAACCAAGTATGTTAAAAATAAGATAATGACACAATGTCAGTGTCAGTGGCTCTGACGGAAAATAATGTATTCGTACGGCTATGAATCAAGGTAATATATCTCAATTAATAAATAAACCTACGTTAGAACGAAAGTATTATCAACAACTTGCATCGTTTTAAAGTGGAATATCTTAACTTAGTTGAACCAATATTCATTTTTGAAAGATAAGCGTGTTATATCCATCCTTATCGCACACTCTTATAAACTTTGCAAAAGAAAGAGATAAATATATGCCCATATCTTAATTTATTCGTGATACACGTGACCTTGATAGGACATCTTTTAAAATTATTACTGTACATGCTCTTTATGAATTTCAAATTAAATAAACAAACATCTTTCTCATATTATAATTAACAATAAAATAACAAACAGACCAAAAACCCTCATAAAAAATGAAAGAGCTGATAAAATAACTGATTTCTATGACAATAATTTTAATAATTAATCAGTTAAAAACCAGCTCCCGACAATGACTTGGAACATAATAGTTTTGCGCCCGAAACCAATAATATTTGGAATTCTTGTGCACTTTGCAAGAAACAAAACAAAAGTGTGGTTAACTGAAAAAAGATCGCGAGCATGAGCATAAATTTATTACATAAGCTCGCGTCCGATTCATGTTTCAAAAACAAATCCGCACAGCGATAGATACATACATAAAAGTGAATAAAAATCGCAATGGTATGAATGTGCCTGTATGTGTATGAACGTATGTGTGTTTTTATTTAAAAAATCGAGTTTTCAGATTTTAGGATTCCACCGTCCTTTTCTTATAAATTTAATTTCAATTTAAATTTTTTAATAAAGTTAATTTGTTAAATCAAGTTTTTTAAGGCGGTGGTATCTACTTTTCAACCATAAAAATCTATATATTTCATTTAAATAAAATATATTTTAACTTTATATAGTTGTATTGTAAAATTTATGGCAACTAGAATCATTTTAAATTTTAAAAAAAGTAAATTATAAATCAATTTTTTTTTCTAATACATAATTAACATAATAAACAAATAATAAGTTGAAAATAAATCATTTTTAATTTCAAACAAATAATACTTAAATTTTAAAACAAAATACAAAATTAGTAAAAAATAATTCAAAAATGTTTCTACAAGAGGTAATAATTACAAGGATTTTTTTGTTTTAATAAATACAATTTGTTTTACAACAGGAATAACCAAAAATTCAAATTTAAAAAATTCGATAATTCGAGGAGAGAGTCCACAAACCTTCACATCTACATATGTGCGTTTACGCTGAAGAACAACTGACCTGTCCTTGGCCATTTCTTTTACTCTTCCCCAGCTGGCATTTTTACTCGCCAGGATTGCCCCACTAATATTCAATGAACATCTAGGTCTACTCTTTAACCTTTTCCCTACACTCCCATTTCCCACATTTTTTGAACATTGTTCTATTCTATTATTTAGCTCAAATTCCATATGGCCCCCATGGTCTAATTTAGCAACGGGAAACATGAAATTCTCCACTTGATTTCACATAATATTTCCTACTGTGATATTATGGGTTTTCCTCAAATAATCTGTTCCACAAGTGTAAGGATTGAGCTTGCTTCACGTACATTTATTGATACTTCTCGGACTAGATCATGTAGGTATTTAAAGGATAAATAGTAAGGAACTTAGGATTCTACTTTTTAATAATATTTACAAGTTTTTTTCAAAATTACATTAATACAATTTCTTTTTCAATAGGATAAATCATAGCCATCTCATGCATAAATCCTAGAGTCTATGGCTTCAATGTACATTCGGAGGACTTCACAAATCTTGATATCTGGACGAGAATTACGAAAAAAAGTATGTTTAAAAAACATTATTATTTTCTATTAACTAATCTTCAAAATTATTATGTTGTTTGTATTATAATTATTAATATTTCTAAATGGCATTACGATTCTACTGACATTAAAATGTCAGTGTATAAATATATGGATCTTTATTATTATTTTCATTTATATTAGATGTAATTCCAATATTGCTATCGAAATTAAAACCTAAATACATATTTACACTACAAAATACAATTTCACTGCTAACTTAATATCTATTTGAGACTGCCTGAAACTGTTTTGAATGCATCTTAATTGTTCTATTCGTATTATTAAAAAGTCAAATTTTTATTTTTCAGTTTAGTTACATTTAATTTTTAGCGACACATATTGCTATCTTTTTAAAACCAGTTTCTATAGTAGGCTGCGCGAGAAACAGCAATAGTGTGATGTCAAATATCTATATCAATATTTTAATTGTTACTCAACAGTTCATTATATAATTACGAGATCATATCCGAATTTTACTATCTAAACAAAGACCTTATACGATTTTATTTTGTGCTTCCCGTGTTTTTCATAATATAAATCAATTAACGCACTCAGCCACGCGTAAATATACCCCTTAATATCATATTAATAAATTTCTTAGGTACCCGAACTCGAAATAGCTCAAGAAATTGAGCTAAAAGTCCCAGATACTCAAAAGGCTGAAGAATAGAATACAGCCACTCGAATGTTCTCATTTTGTTTGACAACTAGTAGAATCTGCGAATAATCCCTTAATTCAAGATAACCCTAAATCTCTGAAAAGGTTCATACCCACGCCAGAACCTTAAAATCTCTAAATCAACCAAATAAAGTTAATAGTGGGATCTCATTCGTTAAACAAAAGGTAATAATTAATTTTGTAACACTTATTACAATTTCTTTTATAATAGCAAAATCATTTTAGTCATTAGAAAAATTTGAAGCATCGACGAGATAATGTACAAACCATGGCTTCTATAAATGGGAACACACACTCTGCAGATAAACATAGCTAATGACGACTAAGGGGAGAGTAAATCTGGTTAAAAAAAAAATCCTGGTAGAGGAAAGTTTTAATCACATTTAAAAATACAGGTATTATGTTATTTGAAAGGGTAATTTTTTTTTAATTCATTTTTTTTTATAATAGAAATGCCTTAATAAGTTACTTCATTGAAAGAAAAATCCAGCAAAAAATGCGTCATCATCGGTAAAGGACCAGAAATTCTAAATAAATGTCCTGCTTTTCAAAGTTCTGTACAAGAAAATATCAAAAAAAGGTACAGTATATTTCAATAGATAAATCAGTTTGGTACTTTTGTAATTCATTTACATAAATAACGTTTAAAATTATCTCTTTGTAAAGTATTATTATTATTATTCTTTACTTAATTCGTGCTTCATACAGCATTGAATTGTTAGGCAATTATTTACATTATATTTTGTTTGATGATACTACTTTACATACAACATATACATTGTTCAATTTAAATCTAATTGAAAGTAAAGTAGGTACATAGCATTGTTAGCCATTTGTAAATTTTGTTTATTTTTCAATACAATCTTCCTTAATTATAATTAATGAATTTTTAATGTTGTTTTTCTAAATGCGTAGATAGAAGATTAACATGGGAAATCAGTTTTTTGCAGACTGTTGCCCCCGTTTTGATTCTCAAGTTATAGGTTAAAACGAATTGTGACATATCTATATTAATACGAAGTTACAAAAATTCAACATTAAAATAGACATACTTTATATTTATTTGGTATCATTTGATACAGATTTTTTTATCTTTTACACTTTGAAAAAAAAACACCTGTTTTAGTAATTATTGTTGTTAATTATAATTTTTTTCAGTTTAAACAAAATCCCTTCCAAGTAAATGGTTCTTCACGAAAATTTTACACGAACGTAATCAAGTGTGATCAAATGTGGACGTTCAATATATTTATAAATATTTTCAAGATTCAGATTATGAACAAGATGAAAGAAGACAGGAATTGAATGAATCATTTTCCCGAAAACTGACTTGTGATACACGTTTTACACAAGCTGAAATGACGGTTTTATTTCGGCCGAAAACATAAACTTGTAATTTTTTTACGTTTTTCAAAATCCAGAAGAAATTTTCTGCAATACAAATATGAAATCTAATGAAAACTAAACAAATCACGGCTACTATAATTTCATAACAAGAATTAAAATTTGTTCTTCATTATTCTACATTGAATGTCAAAAAATCCCAGATTATTGTATCTTAATTTTGACCAAAGGAAAGCAGGTAATAGATTTTTTAATGTTTAATAATTTCATAATTAATAATTTACAAAATTTCAGGTGATGAATTTTTCGTATTTTTATAATAAAATTGAACAAATATGGATTCAAAACTGTTTCACCATTTTTACGCCCACATGGTATATCATCATCCTTACCGACATCTGCGTTCAAAGTAGATTGGCACACCAAGCAATGGGTTAAATGCCGTGATGAAATATATATTTCTTCTTTATATCTGCTTGCAATGTGAGGAGATTTTTTGTTCCTTTTTAATACGGAAGTAAGTATTCATTCAGGTATTTTTCAAAATTATTAAATAGTACAATTCTGTCATTTAAGATCGAAGAGACAAAGTAATTTATTTGTCACAATATTTGATTTGGCACCACACCGAAACGATAGTTGACCCAAGCCAGTCAAGTAGAATTCTAACAAAAACATAATAAACATGTACAAATAAAATCTATAGAGATGTACGGATATGTATGATATACATGCTCCTTTAAGGTAATGTTCAATTACATATTTACATGTTATATTTTTTCAAATTTAATCTTATAAAAATGGGCTATCATTAACAATGCAATTAACAATAATTTGTTTAAAAATAGAACAATATCAAACGCCTCCAATGGCCAAAAAGAAGAATAATACACGAGAGAAGATTTGGCTAAGGCAACATTAGCTGTTCTAAACTGTGCTATTTTCTGGAGGAATACAATTTAGCTAGGCCATTTCTCTGCCAGTTTTTGCGGACGGTTTTTCCACTGGCGTGAAGGAGGGATCCTGGGAGAAGATGCATCCTCGCCGTCCTAGTTAATGCCTGGCGATGCATCAGGCCTAATATATTGTATTAATGTCACATTTAGCGATGTTTGTATTAGTTCATTTTGTATATATTATGCCACTCTATATATAAAAGTCACTCATATCCAGCATAAACTATAACAATTGACTTTAATTTATTTGCAAATTCGTATGTGACTAATAGGCGATAGGAAATAAGTGATGACATCTGATGGTATTTTTCGAAATTATAATTGATGTAATAAGTTATGCACGTGACACGTGACATTGTCTTGGTTGTATAAACATAATTGTTATCTATTATGTTTGTAATATTTTGGATAAGAAGAATAATATCTCTCGCAATTAGTAAATGTTAAATTATTCCGTTAACATTAGTTTCATTAAAAGCCAGTTTGGCGCTACGATCTTATTTCCCAATACCTATTTTTTACTATATAATAAAATATTATATTTGTGTGTTTTGTCAGATTTATTTTTATCTTTAATTGTAATATTGTATACGCATAGGCATGTTATTAATGTTATGTTTATCTTTTTCCTATAATTGGGGCATTTTGTCCTGTTTGATTGAATCTGTAAATGATTAGTTTCGATTTATTCATGTTATTTTAATTATTAGCATTTATTCATTCTATTATTTGTATATTTAACGAAACGCCGCTAATGTGGAACTAAAATGTCCTTCTGCAGCCATTTAGAATTGGTAAACTACGTAGAGTACATATATAATGATTATACTCAAGGTATGACAATGACGTACCTCGCTTTTCGTCCGCCATTTGCGGACCACTGTCATATTCATAGTTGTGCAAATTATTATGTATTTTCGTGTCTACTTTATTTTAATACAAAACACATTTAAATATACTTCTAATATTTATTGAAATTGTAAGCAATACTTTCATTTTATTTATATGTGTATTTTCTTAAGATACTCACTACGATGACCCGAAGGGACATCCGCCAATGAAGTGAAGACACCGTCGGCCAGGCGGGCAGTGGTGCCGGTAGGGGAGGAAGGGGAAGGGGGCGCGGCCGATGGAGGGGGCGGAGAGGACGAGGGGGCAATTGGCGAGGGCGAAGAGTAAGAAATATGTTCACATAAATTAAAAACTAACATTATATTTAAAAAATGTTTCTAGGGTCAGTGCTGGGCCCTCGCCAACATGCTGAAAACTTCTAATTCAGGAATATAAAAAAATAAAAAAATATTTTGAAATTTTTATGTGTATATATATATATATATATTAATGTTATGATACTGTGATCTGTTGGTATTTTGAGTGGATAGCTTGCGTACAAGTTATTAATTTTAACCAGTCACTTATTTTACATTTAAACTAAAGATATAATAATAATAATATATTTATTTACCAAACAGCAGGCCAATTACTTTAAACGTGAAATGCTAACGCTAACATTTTCATTTGTACAAATTTCAAACAAAAGCCGGTCGACCTGTCAAAATTTTGACACTGATACCTGACAGCGCTTTACAAGATCACTGATTTGTACGCAAGCTATCCACCCAAAATACTAACGGCCGAATTCACTATTCCTTAATCATGAGTTGATTCACAGATCAACGCTGATCCTAAATCAATCCAATTCACCATTACAAATCAAGCTAATCTACTAATCAAAATCAATGATCAACTGATTCGTCATATTCCATGAATCAAAGACTGATCACACCTTTGAATCCCAATTTTAACATTTATAGCTAAGTTAGGATTCTGGCTGTTCTACCCATTTGTAACTTTAGCGCATCCTTTTTCTTTATCTTTATTTAGAATCGCATTGGTTTTATTATTTTAATTCTACTTTCACATCTTTCATTTTCACTATATTTAAAAACACTCCTTTATTGGAATCAGTGTAATTTCTACCTATATCGAAATAAAAATATAATATTATTATAGGAAAATTATAAAATATATTTTATAAATAAATGCAAAAACTTACATATCAATACCTTTTTAACGGAAAGTACAATTACCACGAATAAAATTCCATGACAGTTACATTAACAGTCAAAAACCAAAACAAAACTGTGAATCAGTTGATCATGATTTCTTGATTCAGAAATCAAGTTGATGAATTAGAAGATACGTTGATCTACAGATCAGCTTGATTTCTTAATCAACTGATTATTAATCAACGGATTAATGGTGAATTCGGTCGTAAGAGAAATGAAAACTTATCACAGTATCATAATAATATATACACAAAAATTTGAAAATATTTTATTTTTTTTTAAAATCATTTAACAATTTTCCAACCATATTGGCGAGGGCCCACCACTGACTCTAGAAAAAAAATTTAAATGTAGTGTTTGTTTTTAATTTATGTGAACATATTTCTTACTCTTCGCCCTCGCCTATAGCCACCTCTTCTCCCCCGTCCTCGACCGCGCCCGCGCCCCCTTCCTCTGCTTCCCTCGCTGACTTCCGGTTCTATACATAGTGAAATAATACTAATTATATTTAGATAATGTCTTGAATTCTTCTTGTACTTACTTGCCTCCACCACCATCTGATCCCCCCCCACCTTACCCTCCACTTTTTCCCCCGCCGCCCCCTCCACTTTTTCCCCCGCCGCCCCCTCCACTTTTTCCCCCGCCGCCCCCTCCACTTCTTCCCCCGCCACCCCCTCCACTTCCATTTCTTGAAAATAAATTAATTGTAAATAATGTCTTAATATGTGTAAGAGTAAGGAATATGAGTGTGGCCGAGGCGAAATATGTCTGCTTAGATAGGAATATATGGCGAAGGATGTGTGTTTCCTAACTACTATTGTGATCCGGATGCGGTATTACGCTACTGATAATCGGTCACCTTAATATGTTTAAGAGTAAGGATTTATTGTATGATGTTGTTCTTATTGGATTTGTGCGAATCCTCTAATGGTGGCTTCCCACGGCGTGTGATTTCACGGGCCGCGCCGCGCCGATTTGTGCGGGCGAGCACGCGCCGCAGGCGAGCCCGCGCTGAACTCTTCCCATGGCGCGTGTGGACCCGAGGCATGATGCTTAGTTTGGTTTGAAGAACTATTCCAAAATGTCGCGAGAAGAAAGCATTGCTGTTGCTGCAGCCGCTTTTGTATTATTCAGTGGACATCATTTACTGAACAAAGAAAAAAAGAAGAAAAGACGTGCACGTCGTTTCTATTTTTATGCTCTGCTTTTTTTGTATTCCATAAAGCTGGTTCGTTTTCATATAAAGTCAAAAACTCAAAAATAGCCTCGTTCGACCACTGCATATTGACGTATGACAACATGAAGGTACGAATGAAATGAAATGAAGAAGAAATGACACGCTCACCAGCAACAATCCGCGCCATCACGGGCCGCCACGCGCGCGCTCGCGTCGCGCCGTTTCGCGCCTTTGAAATTACCGACTTCCAGCGGATCGGGCGCGCCCGCACAGGCCAGGCCGCGCCGCCACGGATGGTACCCTTCCCACGGCGTGTTGGTGCGAGCTGGCCCGACGCGGCCCGCAATATAACGGGCCGTGGGTAGGGAGCTTAAGTGGGACACGCGTGATTTTATGTATGTATGTATGTCTTAAATATGTATTTTACTTACTATTTTTATCAATTTGTTCTGCCATTTCTGAAAAATACAAAAAATAAATTATATATAATTGATATTTTAAATATACCTTGTACTTACTTTGACATTTGAATTTTATTGAAAACATTTTTGTTTTCCAAGGCTTTTTTTACAAAAAAATTAAAATTCGCATTTGTTTTCCAAATTATATGTTAATCTTATATCGAGTGGTGAATTTGTGTGCTATATAGGAAATACAATGTTAATTTTTTAATATGTTTGTTGCTTCCCTTCACAATATATGTATGATTTTTACCTCTCGCTAAGAGAGGTATTGCATTCATGCTAAAAATCGCATATCCAGATTTTATTGAATAAGCATGTTTTAAGGTCCCTACAATCCGATTTTAACATTTTTACGATGATGTCTGTGTGTTTGTGTGTGTGTGTGGATGTGTGTGTGTGTGTGTATGTGTGTGTGTGGGATGTTGAAAGGACGGTTACTCAAAAACTATAAGACTTAAAATTTGTTTAACAACGTATTTCCCAATCGGACATTCATGGGAAGATCTGAAAAGGTTTTGGTAATAATTGGACAACCGGAAGTAGAAGATTCTTGAAAAAAAATCTTCTAAATATTATTTTTTGAAAATTTTTCTTGATAATATTAAAGAAAAATAAATTCTCTTTCTGATACATTTAAATATTTTTATATATATTCTATAGATTTAGAGATAAACGGAATATAATATATAAAATAATCTGTTGTAATTAATTTTACAACCGAAAGGATGCCATGAAAAATAGTTGAAAATTTAAATTATTCGTGACAGATAAATGTCAGTGTCAGAAATAATGAGTAATGAAAGAAAAATGTACTTGGAGAATCCCTTAATTCTTGATCTGCGACTATTATGGAGATGACAAGTCTAGGTTGAAGGACTTAAATTTGTTTCAAACATTATGGGACAATGTACACCAGCACTGTAGACTAGAGTAACTTTGAATTGCGAAAAAGCTATCAAATTCTTCTCAAGTAAGTTGTAAATATTGACAAAATTACACATCGATATAAGAATAATCGGAGTGCAATCTATCCGTCACTTTATTAAAGGGAATTAGTGTTATTTAGATATAACAAGTATGAAAAAATAAAATGTAAAAGAAGATATGTAAGAATAGATGCACAATCCAGATATATACATATTAGACCGCCCAAAATTAATGTTTTTACTAGAAGAATATGAAGAGAAAGTAAACAAGGTTGTTCGAATTGAAAATTGCTGTTACCAGCCTAATATTTATATATGGTAAACTCTACTTTGTAATTTATTGTAACATAATTTATGGTAAAATATCTTTATGTTGAGACATGCTATTATTGAATAATAAAGAAGTTTAAACGTCATAGGTTTATATGAATATATTATTTGTATTTATAAAAATATTCTTTGCTTTATGCATACAGCCAGGTAAAATATACGGCGAGAGGTTATGTGCTGGCCACATCAGATTTTTATTTATGTACAATTCATTATTTTTCAACAAATCTAAAAACATTTTAAACATAACCCTGAGGATAGTCCAATTGCGACCGAAACTTCGGTATTGTTTTAAATAAATAATATTTTAACCAAGGACTGAATCTCCATTATTTCACCTCTCCAAATAACCTGTTATACCTTAATATTTGCAATTTTTTTTGCTTCATTGATTCATGTTTAATGGTTTACATATTATATATTTTTACCTCTCGCTAAGAGAGGTATTGGATTCATGCTAAAAATCGCATATCCAGATTTTATTGAATAAGCACGTTTTAAGGTCCCTACAATCCGATTTTAACATTTTTACGATGATGTCTGTGTGTGTGTGTGTGTGTGTGTGTGTGGATGTGTGTGTGTGTGTGTGGGATGTTGGAAGGACGGTTACTCAAAAACTATAAGACTTAAAATTTGTTTAACAACGTATTTCCCAATCGGACATTCATGGGAAGATCTGAAAAGGTTTTGGTAACAATTGGACAACCGGAAGTAGAAGATTCTTGAAAAAAAATCTTCTAAATATTATTTTTTGAAAATTTGTCTTGATAATATTAAAGAAAAATAAATTCTCTTTCTGATACATTTAAATATTTTTATAGATATTTTATAGATTTAGAGATAAAAGGAATATAATATATAAAATAATGTTGTAATTAATTTTACAACCGAAAGGATGCCATGAAAAATAGTTGCAAATTTAAATTATTTGTAACTGACAGATAAATGTCAGTGTCAGAAATAATGAGTAATGAAAGAAAAATGTACTTGGAGAATCCCTTAATGCTTGATCTGTGACTATTATGGAGATGACAAGTCTAGGTTGAAGGACTTAAATTTGTTTCAAACATTATGGGACAATGTACACCAGTACTATAGACTAGAGTAACTTTGAATTGCGAAAAAGCTATCAAATTCTTCTCAAGTAAGTTGTAAATATTGACAAAATTACACATCGATATAAGAATAATCGGAGTGCAATCTATCCGTCACTTTATTAAAGGGAATTAGTGTTATTTAGATATAACATGTATGAAAAAATAAAATGTAAAAGAAGATATGTAAGAATAGATGCACAATCCATATATACATTTTAGACCGCCCAAAATTAATGTTTTTACTAGAAGAATATGAAGAGAAAGTAAACAACGTTGTTCGAATTGAAAATTGCTGTTACCAGCCTAATATTTATATATGGTAAACTCTACTTTGTAATTTATTGAACATAATTTATGGTAAAATATCTTCATGTTGAGACATGCTATTATTGAATAATAAAGAAGTTTATACGTCATAGATTTATATGAATATATTATTTGTATTTATAAAAATATTCTTTGCTTTATGCATACAGCCAGGTAAAATATACGGCGAGAGGTTATGTGCTGGCCACATCAGATTTTTTATTTGGTGTTACTGCCCCTATAGATTATAGAACATTGTTTATTCATTGAATTGGATTTTGTTTAACACGAATGTGTATAAAAAATCAAAGGAAGGTGATGCGTTTACTCATCAGTGGCCATAAATGGGCTAAAAAATAAATAAACTTCGTAACAAATAGTTTTATTGTACTCCATAAATATTATATAAATAATTTCATGAGTTATACCTGTAATTTTGAACTGTGAATATGAATACAAAATGACAATTTATAGAATTAAATATAGAACAATTAACAATAAGAACAAAAACAACAATCTATTCGCAGTCTTTTATGGCCCCTTGATATCTTATATAGGTTATAACTTTAATTTCCAAAAGAAAAAGAAACATTATATAGACTGGTATGATATTATATTTTTGTAGAATGCAGTAGTTAAGTTTGTTTCAGATGAAGGTACGTTAATATATATACGAGAATAGCGAGTACTTTGCAGCAGTGGAAATGTAATGAGGCTTCAAATTATACTGTTAGAGTTTACATTCGTCCTGTGCGCACCTTGCATATCGTTTTATCATGCTTATTGTTCAAACTAGTGGTCTTGCACTTAACTGTAATTAAAATGTGTTTCTGTGGGTATCCAGAAGGAAATACCAACAGTTTAATTTGCAAAACATCGCTAATTATACTCATTGTAAACTACAAGACATATGCTATTATTATTAACTTGCGAGACAAGATATACAAAGTACTACTCGCTTGAAAATAGAAAAAACAATTAGATAATTGTAAGCTCGGAGACAACCCTGCAGGGAAACAGAGGCATAAAGTACACAAAATACAAGACACAATATCCCCGGGGTCACAGTAATCATAGTTACGCTACTGTATAAACCAGGGAGCAAGGACATGTTATGACTGACTTCCTGTTTTGATCTGATTTAGTACCATATCAGCGTTATAAATTTATAGTATCTTGCTTTACTAAACAAATGCCATACCTCCTGATTGTCACAAATGCTTAAATTAACCACGCCTCCAGCGACCTACAGTTAAGACAACCTAATCCCATTAGTAATAAATGGGACGTACGACAAGGACGGGATGAAAAGCTTTATCTGTGTACGTATCAGTCATACGAGTATGTATGTATAGGACACTTCATTCTGAAATGCTCATGCTCTGGAACCCAGATTCACTCCTGTTGCTATGTAATTAACCGTGCACTCCTTACTATAAAGCACTGTTTAGATTTGGACTACAAGCATCAGTTCTCGTTTCTATGTAATTTGTAAAACAATAGAGACAGTGTAACTGGGTTCAATAAATTTCAGTATGTTAAGAGTTACGTGGGATACCAATACAGTAAAGTAGTATGGCAAGTTTGTATTACCCAGTTGTCGTTAACTGTTATCAGTCGGGACAGCCATCATAGAGGAAACCACATCACAAAATTTATATGAAATCTACATCCCTTTCGCTATTTTTAATAGAATAAGCCATGTTCTCTTGTTAGCATTCAGCGGTTTTATCTATGACGAAAATGAATGATTTTCGTTTAAAAAATATTCATTTCATTATTGAAGAGAAAAAATAGACAGCTATATTAATTTGAAATTGACAGTATAGAATACATATTACACAAAAAGTATAGAAAAAACTTCTAAACATTAAATAGAAAGACAGAGATAAACGCTCAGAGATTAGAAATAAAACAAAACCAAGAGATGTCGTCCATACAAGATAACTAAAATGGAACTTGGCAGGACACTTGGCAAGATGGAGATAAACCAAAACAGGAACGATTCCTAGTATCTGAAGAGAAAATAAGAAATACAAGCCACAAGGTGGTCGGTGGAGATAACAAGAAACTGCAGCGAGACATGGATTTGACAAACGGAAGTTAATATGTGAAAATCTTTATTTTATTTAGGACTTGTATTATTAACGTCCAATTAAATTTAATTCCATAGCAAATTTAATAAAATAAATAAATACAACGCGAATTTTTGATAGCAATAATATGTTATAAAAATATGAAAATTGTTTGGAATTTGTTCATTTTATTAAATTTACTGAGGACCTAAATTTAAATGGACGCTTATAATGGCTAGCCCCGATAATATTCATTCTTGAGAAAGTATATTATATATTTAAGACTTAAATAAAGAGAGGATTAATACAGGTATGTATAAAATAAAAATCTGATGTGGCCAGCACATGACCTCCCGCCAATTCCATGCTTAAAATAGCAATGAGATTTAAGTAAAGTATCACTTCCGGTTAATCGTTTGTAAACAAAATCTAATTTGTTGTTCCAATAAATAGAAAAGTATGTTATACGAAATTTTGGATTATATTATAAGAGCTTCAGTATCACATCCGGTTTATCATATATAGGCAAAATGTAATGTGTTATTTTTAATCTAAATCATATACGAGTTTTAAATACCAAATTTGAGAAATTTTGAATCATATTTTAATATATTTTATGAAGAAAATCTATTCAGAGCTTCAAGATTGACTACATTAAATTAATTACAACACTATTACAGTAGACATATACAGGGTGTTCCGCGACTCGACCGACAAACGTATACCATATATTCCGGGGGTCATTACAATCAAAAAATGTTATATGACCTATAGGTAAATTCCTCTTTGTTTCGGAAATATCGAAGAAATTAAAAAAAAAATGGTAAAAGAAAATTTATTCATCAATGGATAGCTAATTAACACAAAATTACAGCAACTGTTCAAAATGAGAACCGCCATTTTCTAAACATACATTTATCCTTCGAGTCATAGAATGTGGCCAGTTAATTACTGCCAATTCATTCTTTATGGAATTAGTAGCTTCAACTATACGGTCAGTCAACTCTTCACGTGTTTACCATTACTATACACACGAGATTTGAGGACACAGAAAAAAATCTAAAGTCAGGTGACCAAGCTGGCCAATGTAAAGGACCAGCTCGTCCTATCCATCTTTCCAGAAAATTTTCATTCAGAAACACCGTCACTTGTCTCCCAAAATGTGATGGTGCCTCATCTTGCTGGAATCACATGCCACGACGAGCTTCCAGAGAAATATCTTCCATGTAATTCGGTAATTCTTCTTGCAAAAAGTGAAGGTAAGTTTCTGTAAGGAACAATGCGATCTGGGTATCGCCTGAGGTACTCCGCAGCTGCAGCACGTCCACTTCCATTGCAAAAATCATACACGAAAACCATATCGGCATATTATGCATTAGTAAAATGCGGCATAATGGCTTAAATTAATAAGAGAGTACAAAAATCATACAGCATTAACTACGATAGTAAACACGTCAATAAAAACTGTTATTTGTCAAACATACGTTAATTCGACAAGGCTAACTCAATTTTTTTTTTAATTCCTTCGATATCTTCGATACAAAGAGGAATTCACATAGAGGCCATATAACATTTTTTGATCATAATGATCCCCGAAATATATGGTATAAGTTTGTCGGTCGAGTCGTGGAACGCCCTGTATATTAAATTTATAGGATACATACCTACGAAAAGTATTTTTCTGTTTGCTCTATTATTTGCTTTGTCGAAAGAACGATTATTGCATCTTAAAAGCATTACAGACTGGTATTTTTGAAATTTGAACCCACGGTTGAAACTAAGGTTATGATGTTTCACGAATGTGACTGGTTGCCTCCGGTCGAAGTCTGAATATAGCGGAATCAATCACCGGCCCGGGCGGCGCAATTTAACAAACCCGTCTGCCAAACTCTTATTATAGTTATATATATTTTGCACGAAAATGTGCTGAGTTGCAAATAAAGTACCACTTCCGGTTTATTCAAATTCTAATGTGTTGTTTCCAATCATATACGAAATTTAAATTGCATATTTGAGAAGTTTTGGATTATATAATTTTTTCACGAAAATCTATTCAGATCTACAAGTAAAGTATCACTACCGGTTTATCAATTTTAGTTAAAATCTAATATGTTATTCCCATTGACATAAAAGTCTTAAGTACTAAAATTGATAAGTTTTGAACATGTTAATATAGTTTTTACTTCCTTGTACGTAAGTAAAGGAAGTATTGTAATCGCGAAAAATTTCGGTTTTCAGATTTCAGCGGAAATATCCATTTTGATGATCCCTGAATCCATTTTGACTAATTTCGTCGTGACGTCTGTACGTACGTACGTACGTATCTCGCATAACTCAAAAACGGTAAGCCGTAGAAAGTTGAAATTTTGTATTTAGGACTCTTATAACATCTAGTTGTGCACCTCCCTTTCTGGTTATTACAAAATTTTCAGAAGTGGCACTTTACTTGAAGCCTATAATAGATTTTAATGAAAAACTGTTTTAAAATATAATCCAAAACTTTTCAAATTTGGTATAAAAGACTTTTATGTCAATCGAAATAACATAATAGATTTTGGTTAAAATAGGCTAACCGGAAGTGGTACATTACTTGAAGTTGTTAACAGTTTTTCTTGAATAAAATGATTTTATTTTGATTTTAGAAATAAATGCTTCAAATAAATGTTTTAGAGAATTAATTTCTGCGTCTAGTACATCAAATATTATTAAATTAGCCCTTTGTATAAGAGAGATATGTAAATTTAAAATTTTTTTTTTGTAATAAAGCTTGCTATGGATTAGGACAAAAAAATAAAATGTTCATGTCAAATTACGTTAAATACGTGCAATTTTATGATTCGTACAATAACAAATATATTTTTATTGTGAAATTAGTCATATTCATTATTGTAATCAAATATTTCTTTGTTGTAATCAAAACTCTCTTTAAAAACTACCTTTATGGTCGCTATATATCTTACTGTTTTGAAGTTAAAATTAATATTTTGTAATTTATTTATTAAAAAAGTATGTATAGTTTAATAATCGTACAAGGAAGTCGTGTGGTGTCCACATCAGATTTTTCATTAAAACAGTTATGGGCTTCAAGTAAAGTACCACTGTGGGCTTTCCAATTTTATCAACTTTTTATATTAATGTTGAAAGCTTAAACATGGAAAATAGAAATTTTCGGATGTTTGATATAAGAGTTATCGTAGAATAAAAATCGTTACACACACACAAACAGACAAACAGACATCATTGTAAAAATAGTAAAAACTTGTTATGGGGACCCTAATTCGTGCTTATTCACATAGCTTATTAACGAATTTTTGGACGGAAATCATTACCACCCTTGTTTATGTAAGTAGGTTGACGGGAGGTAAAAATTACGTAAGAGTCCAAATTACTAAAATTCAAACCAATATATTTTCTATTAATATTAATAATCAAACCACAATAATTTATATTATTCAAATAGAATTTTAAAATAAAATAAAAAGTACTATGTTGAAGGTATACGAGTATAACAAAAATTTGAGAAATATTCCATAATTTTTGATATGGAAGAAAATGCAGATCAATTGAACACAATACTGTCAATATATTTATTGACAGAATTGATAAATAAAATTTATAGTTTTATTAAATTTACTAAAATTACTATTATTTGTTCCTAAAGATTACAGTTTTAAGGCAGAATCATCTCAAGCCTAGTTATGCCACAGGTAAAAGGGAAATTAATCCCTAATTTATCATTTGTTGCCCTTGAAGTATGTTTCTTGATGAAGGATTCGACTCAACAAACTTAAAAAACGTATTCAATTGAAATGTTAACATTTTTTGTGTCAGAAAGCACACAACGGATTCTGCGGGTTCAAATAATGTGAAGAACATATTAAAACGAATATTTCTGGGTACATTTACCTTCCACTCTTATTGTCATTATCATACAAACGATACCGATGTTTTGATATTTAGCCTGGACTATATTTAGTTAAAATCATCCTATAAGCCAGAAGGATATATTCCACTACGCAACTATTTTATTTATGATCCCATTTCCTGCGATTCTGATTAAGACCTAACGTATATTTATTACTGCTGTTAGTGGTTATATTATCAAAGTAACAAAGTTGTGCATAGTGTTTGAAAGGCACGTGCCACTTGATAAGATATGGGTACAATGTAAATATAGGAGTGCAATTTAGATAAACATAATTATGTAAGGCGTTTCACGGATATAGGGCACCTCTTGTATTCTTTTGTTATTATTATTTATTATTATTATTATTATTATTTATTATTATTTATTATTATTATTATTATTAATTATTATTATTATTTACGTATGGCTACAGAAATATAAATATAAATTGTAATACAATAAAAGGCAATCTCATAGTTCTGTGCCTGAAGAACTTAACCAGTGAAGCGTTGCCGGAATGGCTATTTCTGTCTTCCTAGTGTGTCTTTTTTTCTTCCCAATATTTCTGATTTTGACCGTGAGGGACATTATGACCAGTACGGTCGCCGATTGTGTAGACTATTAGCCGCTCTGTGCAATCAGAACGTTGCCCATGGCGTACCATCTTGGAGGTTGCCTACACGTCACACCAACCACTTTATGACAAGTGTAAAATATTTTTGGAGATATTCGTTAAATTTGACAAAATAATAATTATAAGATTGTATAAAGTTAACATGTAGAATTATGTAAAAAATATAAAACTGTAGTTTTGTATAACTATTACATTACAAAATAATTATTTTTTTAGCTTCTTTTGTTATAAGGAATAGAAGGAAATCATCCAAATGAAAGTTGTAGTAGATCGAGGGGCATATTAACTTACTGGAGACATAAATCAAACCAGTGGTTGTCAGAGTATAACATAGCGTTATATTTTTTTTATTTTACAATCTTTAAATAAATGTAGGTCAATCCTACAGATTTTTTTTTTATATCGCTACGTTACAAATAAATTTTAGTTAACATATCACGAAACAGTAGGCTATTATCAGCAACAAATCAATTAGCTTGTACATTGTAAACCATAAGCATTAGAATAATGTAATAGTCATAAATTATTCCCATTTTTCAGTAATCATAAATTAATACAATTTTCGGTACTTTGCTCAGAATCTCTGATCCTACTGAAACACATGCTTTCCTAATGTAGGTATTTTTGTCTTAAATTTTCTTTTGTGATTATGGGCCGGAGAATAACCTTTATTGTTTAAAAATCCTCACAGAAAATTGGGGATGTTTATGATTTATAATGTTCAAGTTAATTGGTTCGTTGTTGATCATGGTCTATTGTTTTGTGTTGGAAACGTAAGCACTACTACGTCGTATTTTCCCAATTTGCGTGATTTACATCTCATTCCCTTGAAATGATAGCAGGCTTAATAAATTTAACGAGGGATTTATTTTATCGTCTGAGACATTTTCGGGTGAAAAGTAATACACCGAAATGAAGTACTTACATAATGTTCGATAAAGTGGATTTGCAAAACATAAATCTAAAACTCGGGCCATTACCATTATATTTGTCACTAACTACTTTAGAACTCTATCTGGGACAACACAATGTTGTAGATATCTACACACATCGTCCTCATATCTACAACAGTAACATATAACCTTTTTTATTTCTCTGCTTTGTCATAATAACCTGTGGACTAACAAAGAAAGTATCGTAATCTACTTAATTTTTCATTTTTTCTCCTCTTATAGTAAGCAATCAAAATGAAATCATAATTAATGCTAACCACATACACTTTGTAACACGAAGGAAGATGGGACGGCCGCCGCTAATACTGGTGGAATTACTTCTTTACCAACGATGAAGATTTTCACTAACTGGTGGTCGATTAATAGACAATCATGAGTTTTTTGTGGAGGAAAACGTGCACTGTCACTTGAATATTTATGATGATGGATGATGAACACTTATATGGACATATATATTATTTGGATTTTTGCATTGCATTACCAATGTCCTTTATATGAATGGCTATCCTTTAAATTCATTAAAAATAATATACAAAGAGATTAAATGTCATCCATAATAATAACCAACCTAATAAACCTCCTACTGACACAGAATATGAGACATATTATTGTAAAATTCCTTTCAACTTTAATCTTATACAAAAAACTCAACTATATATTTCACGATTACAATATTGAAATAATCCCAACAACACAAAACACTATTAAAAACTTATAAACAAAATTAAAAGACAGTGATGAATCTATGTATAATAAAAACGTAGTACACGAATTGCAATGACTTGCTTGTGAAATGTCATATATTGGTGACACAGACATTAAAAAACGACTTTATCAACACTCCTATAATAAATTGTCAATTAATTTATTCAACACACAGCGCACTTTTTAATCACTATCAGAATACAGGCCTTATTTGATTTTAAAAACATAAAAATCCTACACACTGAATCAAATAAATATAAAAGACGAACATATGAAACATTTTATATTAAAATAAATAAACATAAACATGTTAATAACAAAAAAGATTTCCACAATTTCGCATAAACTTTGACTACTATCCTAGAACTACTTTCCGATAGATGTCACTAATATCAGTCCTACATATAACAATTTGAATTTTGATTCTTGTCAATATATTTTAAATAAATTTGTACTGTTTTTACTGTCACCACTTGTCTTTGACGCATCTATCTTAGATGGAAAAAATGTTTTATAATGTTTTATATTGTAAAAATAAATGTTTCCTCAATGTTTCAAATTTATATTTAATATAGGGTAAGATATTTACAATAATTGTTATATTTTTATTATCAACAACACATTTTTAGAAGCTGAAGATGATGCTTTTATTAACAACTGATCCTATTGCCACACACCTACATCACGATTTTTATACTAACTTTTTATTTACACAATATTTTCACTTAATTGAAGAAATATTAAACCGTTACATTGTAACTCAGCGGGCTGGGGTTTAGCCCGCGCCCAAAACTAAAACTCGAGAATATATGTTTTCCACTTGAGTAAGTTAAACCAACTACCGAAAAAGTACATGTTGTCTTCTTCGTGACAGGATATCGAAGGGGAAGCAAGATGCAAGGTATCATATCGCATCCATAACAAAACATCAACCCTACACGTAGCTTGCAATAACTTACAGACTTAATTATCAATAATCTAAATGTCAAAGCCGCTGACATCTAGACTAAACACTCAGCTAATAGAAGAATGATAATTATTTCTAAACAGAATTTTGACTAACAAAGACAACACAGTTAAAATACCGTTCCTGAAACGATAATTTAAGAAAAAGGTTGTAAAATGTTATTTATTTGTTATTGTACTTGCTCTCGCCTTGACACAAATAGTAACTGTACTTATTTACTTCGTATTTTAGCCATACAATATAATAGGTGTATAGACAAACATAAGATAGGATATAAAATTAATCACAGATACATAATATAACCTTCATGCAGTTCAACTGATGTGTATTTTATGAGTAGTTGCCATTCTTTCCTTCGCTTTTCAGCTAGTTCTTCTGTATGTTCATGACTATGTTCCAATTATACAGATTATCCAAAGGCAACAAGCAAGTTATACGATGGTACAGAAATACGGAAATTGTATTTGATCCGAAATTATTGTTTGATTTGCGTTATAATTACGTTGTAAGTGCTACTTATAAAAGCTTAGGTTTTATAATACGCAACTCGCATTTTTTTAAAAATCAAGAAGCTCTTAAATTCCTATACTACTCGCTTGTTCGATCTAGACTTGATTACAGTTATTGCTTGGAATTCAATAAACGACTTGCACAGTAATAACATAAATGGATACAAAGATTATTTGTACAATACTAGAAAAATCACAATGAATTTTAATCCTTTAAATTACAATTACGCTGTTGCCCTACTTTTACTTGATCTCAATGATCGCTATTATGAATAAGTGATTAAGGGTGATTAGCGAACATTTGATTAGCATTGTTTTATCTCTCTCAATCATTTATGTATTATTTTAGAGAAAAATACTTATAGTTATAGAAAAAATAATTGCACGTATCTTTTATTTAAAGTATTTTTCTTTAAAATAATCTATAAACGATTGACAGAGATAAAACAATACTAATCAAATGTTCGCTAATCACCCTTATACTAGCAGCTAATATGTTTTACGTAAGATGTACTCTTGTCTTTAACTACATAAATTATTAACTGGCAAAATTAATGACACTGCAGTTCTAAATAATGTGCACATTAATATTTCGCGCCTTACAACCAGAATGCGTGTTCCATTTTTTATTCATCAATTTAGGAGAAATTACGTTCTGAAGAGTTCATTACACGACTGTGTTTCATATACAATATCGAAAGGAAAATTGATATTGAAGTTGACATTTCCCAAATAAATTATGGTGCATTTAAAAACATCTTGAGCACACATTTACGTACATTCTGATATTAAATATCTTATACATACTTGTATGTATTCATTTTTACCTTTTGTCACCTTTAGGTAAGGAAAGTATTATCTTTGGTCAAAAAATTTGGTGGTGAGTTTTCAATGAATAAGCACGTTCTATGGTCCCTAGAATACAATTATACTATTTTTACGATGAAGTCTGTATGTATGTGTGTGTGTGCGCATGTATGTGTGAAGATTATTTCGCATCCAATTATTCCAATACTACAATTCAAAAAATAACAATTCTTTCGTATTCCTGTTCCTTTCAATCATATGCACACGTGATTAGATTTTGGTTATAATTGGTCAACCGAAAATACCCTAATCTGAAGATTTTAACAGTTTTTCTTGAAAAAACGCTATTATCATTTTTCACATTTAATGTTATTATAAATATTAACGCAAATTTCATTCTCTAAGATTGTATTTTATGCTTCATATTCAATGGATTTCGAGTTACAGAATTATAAATAAATTAAATTTCATAAAGCAGTCAGCTATGCTATAACCATGGAAACAGTTAGATACTATATTAAGAAAATGCTATATTAAGAAATAAATAAAATAGCATAGTTTGATGGTAGCAGAATTATGAGGTCTACAAGTAGACCTTCCAAGTTTGCGGTGAATACGCTTCTGTTATGACCGTGGGGATTATATTCTGTGAAGACCTAATGAATCGCTGTTGATGTTTGGGTGTCTCTGGTGCCATTTTGTAACTGCTGTGAGCAGTGAGAATGAGGGAAGAGAGCTTGTCGTAGGTCCAGGATAATTATCTTTAAAGCAGTGAAAATGTGTAAAACATATGATTAGTGACACAGTGTACAAACATGAAGGAAAATAATAATATAACTTTTATTTATTTAGGTGGTGTAAAAATCAGAGAAATATTATTAATTAAAATAATACGTTTATTAAACGATAAATAATTAGGATAAATATTAAAAAGATAATAAAAATAACTAACACTATGATTAAAAAATTATAAACACTAATTTAAGACTAACAATATTATTAAATTGTTAAACACTAAGATTATTTGTTGAAAAAATATTTATATCACTATATTTATTTATATAAGTACATTTATTTATGTTCACAACTCGTAGACTGTTTATTTATACCACCAATTGTTCATTGCTCGTTGCTTCTATATAACAGAGTATGTTCGCTGGCATTGGTGACGGGTTTATATAGCGCGATATCCTTCTCGAATTTTCCAACGCCACAATGACATTGAATACAAAGCATCACTCCACCGGATGTAATTAAATCAGTTTAGACGCGTAAGGGTTTTCCCACGCCAGGGACTATGTCATCGCTTGGGAATTAGAGGTCCGAATGGAACGGTAGAGATGACGTTTGTACCTAATCATGTTCCGTATTCGGGAAGGAATAAGTTATCTTACTACGCGGACGGTGTTGATTGGAATAGCGGTGTTGTTGTTGTGCTTCCTGGATGGTAGAGGTAATGAGATCCACTACGGCGCTAACTTCACCAGGCGTCCTAAAGATAGGTAGTTCTGTAGGTAATACTGCTGAGACGCAGTACCTGAAGACTGGCCAATTGTCGTTGTTGAAGTCCGTAATTGGAATGGTAGTGGGTGGCAAGGGATTGACAGGAACAAATGGTGCGTCCGTAAGGGTTGGAAAATGGTCGTGGCAACACATTGTCCCACAAATCCTGTGTCCGATATCTGCGTTATACAGTCCGCCGTTGAGATGATACGGTCTACGGAACAGTTCATGTTACATTTAGAAGTCTTGAAGAAGTGACAGTCGATGGTCCGCTGGAGTTCTTTCTGCCCGTTACTCTAACATGTTTCTAATAATCCTCCAATCCAAACCATCTAGGCCACAGCCTAACTTCGGTATTGCTAGCTTCAAAATGTCATTCGTAGCGTTTTCCCGTTTATTTTTTTAACTACCTCATAAGGACCGTCCCAATTTCTTTGCAGCTTTGGTGATAAACCGCGACGCCTTTGTGGATTGTAAAGCCACAATAAATCCCCAGGTTGGCATCCACCTTTTTCTGCCTTGATGTCATACTGGTCCTTCGTTCGGCCGCTGGCAGCTTGAATGTTCGTGCGGACTTGTTCATGAATGTCGCCCATGCTTTTTCGTAAGTCCGTAACGTAATCTTCCGCGGCTAGATCTTCCCCAGGTTTACTGCCGAACACCAAGTCATATGGCAAGCGCAACTAACGCCCGAAAAAGATGTTTGCAGGAGTTTGCCCTGTTGTTTCATGCACGGATGAACGATAAGCCATCAGGAACAGATGATGTCGGTCCCAGTCTCTTTGGTGGTTGGAGATTACCTTCGACAAGTATCGGTTAATCGTTCTGTTTATTCGTTCAAACATGCCATCGTACTGTGGATGTAATGTAGTTGTCCTCGTTTTAATAATTCCTAATTTCTTACAAATATTTTGGAAAACGGCAGACTTGAAATTTCTTCCCTGGTTGGAGTGAAGTTCACGTGGTACACCAAACCGGCATACACACTCTTTGACTAAGGTTTCTTAGGAATAACCAACTGTTGAAGTATTAAAACATTCTATTACTTGTCAGTGTCAAATGTCAGTGTCAAATGTCACCAGTCATAATATTAATAATTAAGGTGGCTGTTGTTGTTTTGTATCGTATCAATGTTGTTATATATTTTTGCCTGATTTTGTCTTGTCATCTTTCTTTGTAATTTACTGCAAATATAATATTCTTTGAAAAGCATATTGATCTTATTTTATGTGTACGATCTATAGTCATCAATATGGTAGCAGAGCGTAGTTCCTGCATGTAAAATAAGAATTTAGTATTTTCAAAGTGAATCCTCTTCGAAAATAACAGAATGGAGTTTCACGGAATTGAAAAACTATGTGGTGCTGAAAATTGGAATATTTGGAAGTTTGCAGTAAGGAATTTGCTCCGAGGTACAGAAGGAGCGTATGAAGTTTGTATAGGCGATATAGTAAAACCAAAAAAATTGGGGCCTACTGCTACCCCAGAACAACAAGCCGTATACAATTTGAAATTTAAAGAATGGGATAAGGCAGATCGTTCAGCGAGTCAAATTATCATCAGAACGCTAGAGGCCCGTGTAATGGCATTACTCATTGCATGTGAATCTGCAAATGATATGTGTATAAAATTACACGCGATTTTCGAACAGCAAACAAAACAAGCCGCTCACACTGTCCAAACTGAATTTTTCAATTTTAACATGAATAAATCTGATGATATGGTGTCACATATAGCCAAATTCGAAGGACTAGTGTTACGAATGCAGCAATTAAATGTTAAGCCTGATGAATCGTCGATGATGGTGAAATTGCTAGATACATTACCTGATGAGTATGAAAGTCTTCGGCAAGCCTGGTGGGCAAGATCCGAAGAGCAACAAACGTTCATGAACTTAGTAGGACTTCTAACAGCTGATGAAAAACGTCGAAAGCAGAAAAGTGAGAAACATGACGAGCTAGCAGCTCTTATAGCGAAGGGTGATACTTCAAATAAACAGACAAGGAAATTTGTCAAATCAGTAAATGAAAAAGGAAAAGATAAAAGGAATTTCAAATGTTATGCCTGTAGCGGGATAGGTCACTTCAGAAAAGACTGTTCAAATCTTAAAACGAAAAGACAAAAGAGTGACACAAAAAGGTCACTTAGTAATGTCAACGATCAAGCATTCATTACTGAAGCCATGAGTGCAGAAATAGAAAACGATGATTGGATTGTTGATTCAGGTGCTACGGACCATCTAACACATCATGCAGAGTGGTTCTCTTCATTTGAAAGATTTACGACAGATGTCAAGGTACATATTGGTGACAAGTCCACGATGGATGCAATTGGAAAAGGCACGATAAAATTCGAAGCCTTTGTTAAAGGTAATTGGCTTCCATGTTATATGCAAAATGTTTTGTACGTGCCAACTGCCCGAAGAAATTTGTTTTCTGTGACATCTGCACTTGACAAAGGCATGTCATTTAATTCATCTAAAACTGAATGTCAATTCGTAAAGGACGGTATCATCAAAGCCCAAGGTGTCCGTATTGGTCAACTTTTCAAGATGCTGATAAGAGTGAAACCCCCTGAGACTGTATGTGTATTCGAAAGCAATGTTATTTCAAAAGAAAATCTTCAAGTTTGGCATGAACGTCTGGGTCACCAGAACAAACGACATGTTCAGGAATTTTTAAAAAAACATGACCTCAACGTAGAGGACGATCATAAATTCTGCGGAGCCTGCGCAGAAGGGAAGCAACATCGAAATAGTTTTTATTCTCGTCAACAACGTGCGAAAGAAGTTGGAGAAATTATTCATGCGGATCTTTGTGGCCCGATGGAGAATTTATCCATTGGAGGTTCAAGGTGTTTTATATGTTTCACATGCGATTATTCAAGATACCGCATAGTCTATTTTCTAAAAGAGAAGTCTGAAGTCTTTGAAAAGATCAAAGAAATGCTCAATTTCATTAAAAATCAGCATGGCCAAGAAATCAAAAGTTTTCAGTGTGATGGAGGTCTCGAATTTAACAACAGAAGTGTTAGAAATGTTTTGCAGTCTAGAGGTATAAAATTTATAATATCAAATCCATATACTCCAGAACAAAATGGTTGTGCTGAACGCACAAACAGAACTATAGTTGAATTGGCGCGAACAATGATTCTTTCTAAAAGTTTGCCCAAATCACTGTGGGCTGAAGCAGTAAATACAGCAGTATATATACTAAATAGAACAGGTCCTAGCAGCATTGAAAAGAAGACACCGTATGAATTGTTTACAAACAAACAAATCCATCTAAGTAAATTTCACATATTTGGTACTGAATGTTACGTCCATGTACCGAAGGAGCATCGCAAAAAGTGGGATGCAAAAGGACAAAGAGGTAAATTTGTCGGTTATTCTGAAGAAATTGATGGCTTTCGTGTTTGGATGAAAACAAGAAATCAAATCATACGTAGCAGAGACGTCGTCTTTGAACAAGAATATGGTGAGAAAACAATAGCTGTATTCCCTGTTGACAATTATTCCGACGATAGTAAGAAATCAACTACCCCAGAAGATACGTCAATAAAAGAACGACTTCGAAGTAAAAATAAGAATAAAATCGACAACCCTGATCATCCAGTAGAATTCATGATAGCAGAAATTGACGAGCCGAAAAGTTATGATGAAGCAATGAATTCAGAAGAGAGTCATCATTGGAAGAAAGCAATGGACGAGGAAATGGCGTCACTTATAAAAAATTCAACGTGGATTCTAACAGGTTTGCCTGTTGGTCGGAAAGCTATCTCTAATCGCTGGGTTTATCATATTAAAAGGAATGAACAAGGTAAAATTCATCGGTATAAAGCTAGATTGGTAGTAAAAGGCTACAGTCAGCGAAAAGGAATCGACTATAATGAAACATTTAGTCCTGTAGCTCGTTTTGACACGATTAGGTCTATACTCAGTATAACAGCAAATGAAGGTCTTCAACTAGCTCAATTTGATGTCAAGACAGCATTTTTAAATGGTTTTCTGGATGAAGAAATTTTTATGCATCAACCAGAAGGATTCAAAGACAAAACTGATCGTGTTTGTAAACTTCAAAAGAGTTTGTATGGTCTAAAAAAATCACCGAGATGCTGGAACAAAAGATTTACAGATGTCGTGCTTAATTTTGGTTTATGTGAAAGTATGGCTGACCCATGCTTGTTTTATCAAATTTCGAAAGAAAATAAATTGATCGTAGTACTCTATGTTGATGACGGTCTGATTGCTGCAACAAAAAAAGAAGACGTCCATGATTTTTTCAAACATTTGAAAAATGAATTTGAATTGACAGAAGAAAATGTTGGCTATTATTTGAATATGTCAATTCAACGCAAAGAAGACAAGTCTATTTTTATTAGTCAGAAAACACACATAGAAAATATTCTTCGTCGATTCAACATGATTGCAGCTAATTCAGTTTCTACTCCAATTGAAAAGTATCTTCAAATAGAAGAATTGGATATTGAAGAAACGACTGCTCCTTACAGAGAAGCTGTAGGCTGCTTAATGTACCTAGCAGTCGCTACACGTCCTGATATTACATTCTCTGTTAATTACTTGTCTCAATTCTTGGAACATCCAAAGAAAGAACATTGGAATATGGTAAAACGAATTATGAAATATCTTAAAGGTACCGTAATGTTAGGTATTAAATACTCATATTCAGACAAGACGAGCAAGCTACAAATCTTCAGTGATGCAGATTATGCAAGCGAGCCAACAACAAGACGTTCAGTAAGTGGAGTTGTTGCTAAATATAGTGGTGGAGCAATAACTTGGGCTAGTAGAAGACAGAATTGCGTGCCGCTTTCTACTACGGAAGCAGAATATATTGCTGCTAGTGAGGCTGCAAAAGAAGGTGTATGGCTGAACAGACTGTTTAGTGAGATAACATCAGTAAAGAGTGCACCTACATTATTTGTTGACAACGCGAGTGCCATCAAATTGGCGAAAAATCCAGTTTTCCATAAACGCTCTAAACACATAGATGTACGATTTCATTATGTACGAGAACAAATTTGTGAAGGACAATTGTCAATTGAACATGTGTCAATTGAACATGTGTCAAGTGAACAACAAATAGCGGATATATTTACTAAACCTCTTCCGTATGCAAGATACAAACATTTAAGAAATTTGTTAGGTATGATGTGACATTTACCAATGTTTTAAAATGTATTTAAATTGACAATGACAAGTCATGTAAAGTTTTAGGGGAAGTGTTGAAGTATTAACACATTCTATTACTTGTCAGTGTCAAATGTCAGTGTCAAATGTCACCAGTCATAATATTAATAATTAAGGTGACTGTTGCTGTTTTGTATCGTATCAATGTTGTTATATATTTTTGCCTGATTTTGTCTTGTCATCTTTCTTTGTAATTTACTGCAAATATAATATTCTTTGAAAAGCATATTGATCTTATTTTGTGTACGATCTATAGTCATCAATACCAACTGTGTTCTCTTTAATCACCATGGAGTATCATTGCACCCAGTACGATTTTACACTCTGTGCGAGTGGTGCAACGTCTTCCAATAAAATTTTCTCAAAGTCGGCTCATTTTCTTGGTCCGTGCGTAGTCCATCGGTCTGCCAACTATCGTCGACTACTGTTATTCTCGCGACGGTGGAATGTTTCCCTTCAAGTCGACTACAATGTTTGCAGTCATCTTGGCAAGGCCTTCTGGATAATGCATCGGCATTACGATGACTGCTACCTGTCCTGTGTTCGATTTTGAAATCGTATTCCTGTAGTCTCTCAATCCATCTAGCCACCTGACCTTCTGAATTCTTGAATTGTAGCAGCCATTTTAAAGCAGCATGGTCAGTCCTTATAAAAAATCTTTTTCCGTAAAAATATTTGTAAAAATGCCCCACGGATTTCACGACTGCCAAAAGTTCTTTTCTGGAGACACAATAATTCTTCTCCGGTTTTGACAAAGTCTTACTAAAGTAGGCAATAACCTTCTCATGTCCATCTTGTTTCTGGGAAAGAACGCCACCAATTTCAACGTTGCTGGCATCTGTATCTAGTATGAACTCTTCTTTAGGTAAAGGATAACTTAGGACAGTTGCGCTTGTCAAGGCATGTTTCAGTTCTTTAAATGCAACTTTACAGTCCATTTCCCAGATAAATCTTCTTACTTCTTCGGTAAGTCTTGTCAGTGGCTTAGGTATGTTGGCGAACCCAGGTACATATCGTCGATAGTAAGTACACAAACCAAGGAAGCTTCTAAGTTCGTGTTTGTCTCTAGGTACTGGCCAGTCAATCACAGCTCTTATTTTCTCCGGGTCAATTGCAATACCCTTACCAGAAATCACGTGTCCCAAGTAATGAACTTCTTCTTTTCTAACTCGTAGTCTGTTTTTTTATATCACCAATTGTTCATTGCTCGTTGCTTCTAACGTATATAACAGACTATATTCGCTGACTTTGGCGACGGGTTTATATAGCGCGATGTCCTTCTTGAACTTTTCGACGTCACAATATCATTGAATACAAAGGATCACTCCACCGGATGTAATTAAATCAATCTAGACGCGTAAGGGTTTTTCCCGCCGGGGATTACGTCATCGCTCGGGAATTACAGGTCCGGATGGAACAGTAGAGATGACGTTTGTACCTAATCATGTTCCGTATTCGGGAAGGAATAGGTTATCTTCCTACGCGGACGGTGTTGATTGGAATAGCGGTGTTGTTGTTGGCTTCCTGGAAAAAAATGTGATTTCGACACAACTCGTATATTATAAATGAATTACCATTTTTGCGTAATGAATCGTGGTTTAGTCATACTATAAAACAATGTATAAAATAATTGTATATAACGAAATATTTGAAAATAATAGTTATTTATTTTTTGCCAATTTTATAATTAATATTAATTTAGTGATTATTTTTAATACTTATTTTGAATGTTATCGCCATCAAATTATGTTGCTATGCATTTGTAAAATGGTTGCGATGAGTTTCTTGAGCGGATGCTGTGTAAATAGCAAAATGCAAACTGTTACTTGTCAAAAGAATTGCACTTTTGATGTCAATCGGCAAAAAAAGTAATTCTACTCAAAACATCTTAGATTTACATGTAAGTACATTCTTTCTAATTACTTATCAGATCCTGATTGATGTATTTCGCTATTATTTTTAAACTTTTTAATATATTTCATTAAATTTCAATGTAATTAGTTGACATGCTGGGTGACTCTCAAAATTTGTTACAAAAAAGAACGGGATTCTTTTAGCCGAGGTGGTGAAATCCCAAGGAAAATAATAAGTTCATTGTTCTGGATCGCCGTGCCTATGAGGCAAATATAGTTTTATTTCATTTTGTGAAAATGATATCCTAAACAAATATATATACATTAAAATACATAATAGAATAAATATACAATAGTTCGCACAGAATCACAACAATGAAAATACAATAAATTTACACACTAAGAATTCAAATATGAAATGTATACAAGAAAACACATGGCACGAAATATTTTATTAACAATTTATACAACAACAAATATTTAAATATACACAAAAACATGGAAATCAGTCCTGAAAACTTACCTAACACCAGGTCGTTCTACAACAGAGCACCTCGTGGTTGCGAAGATAAAATTTATCACTATTTGCAACAAAGCAACCTCTTATTTCGGAGTTCACAGGCCAAAAGGCCGAGCGCTCACACAAACTTCGCTCACTAGAATCAGAAAAATGTATGGTGCAGAGACGACTACAACGACAATGTAACTTTAAAAGATATACTGGGAGCACCATCATTTTGCTGCAGTATTTACCCTGAGAAAACATATTTACCTTGCTCGTTGCTTCCCAAAATATTTTAAAACGAAATACTTAAAAAAACTACATCAAAACTAATTCACACAAAACATTTATAATAAAAAACTTCCCTCGCAGTACAGAAAAAAAAAAACATTTCGTATGTTTACTAACTACAGAAATAGCAGATGGAAATTTTGAAAATTACAGTTTAATAGTGCTACTCGTAGGTATTGAATTAAAACAATACAAACAAATGTGTTATGCAAATGCATATGATATAAAACTTATATTTCAAAAGTTTTTTTTTAATAGGTAATTTGAGAAGGAACACGCAAGTTAAAATAGTACATTACATTCGAGGTGGGATATGTTTTATTCCCAATCATCCTTTTCTACAATCAATAATTACCAAAATAAATCATTAAGGCTACAACCATTATAATATTTTAGCACTACAGGCCAAGTTAGCCCATGGCTTGTTTGATAAGTTTTCTCCACTCAGTTCTATTTCGTGCCACGTTTTTCCAGTTTTTAATTTTAACTTCGTCTATATCCTTTAACCCTTGTGTACACGAATAAGTACACATGTAACTTTTACGTTTTTAGCAATATCTTTTTGTATTATTTTATTAATTTAAATATCCGAGACTCAGTGACATCTTAAATTTAATATAAATAAACCTAATTACCAAAATTAAATATATTTATTAATTAGACGTAGGCCCTTTTCAAGCCTTTTATTTTAAAAATACGTTACCTCACGGATAGGTACATGTGTACCTCTCATCATTCACATGTTTGTATGAATTAATTTATGCAAGGATACATTATAGAAAACAAAATTATGAAACTAAAATATGCTTATTGAAATAAAAATGTATAATTCACATGTATAATACTTATATATAGTTGCTGTGTGTTCATCGCAGATCGGGCGAGTGCATACTTTGCAAGACTTTCTTGTTTTATGCTGGAATTTTCTCTCGGCGCGACATTTGTAGCAAGAACCGACCACTTGTTTATGCCCTTTTGAATGTGGGCGAATAGTATTTGATGGTGCAGCTATTATTTTACAAGTGGATGACCAATCATAGCTTGAATAGCAATCTTTGTCAAAAATACCTTAACAACGTGGGACATCTCATGCCTTCTTTCTATGAACGGCATTGCTAAACTATGTCCTAGATCCTGATATAATACTTTACGACTATGAGAAGATTTCTTGGCCAAAGGATTATTTTTGTGTAAATTATGTTCTCGAAATGCAAACTAGATTTCGAGAACATCAATAGGAACACATTAACAAACTTCAAACCATTATATTTTGACAACCTTCACCTTCTTCACTCAGAAACAAAAAATCTAAATTTATATCTCAGAAAAATATGAAATCCTTAAACATATACACAACCACCATAATTTACTTAACGAAAATATATCTTTTCCGGAACAACACATTTTCAAAAACCTCTCGCCTTTTATATAACAAACATTAACAATAAAATAACTAAAATTTACTATACAATATACTTTCGGATAACTCCATTTCTCTGGCTTTGAGAAGACCTATTTCTCTGCAATTCAACATAAATATGGACATCAATAGACATGCCAAGGCTCCTTTAACATTTCTCTGACGGTTAGTATTTTTTATATCTTTTATATTGTTTTATAGTATTACGGCTTCTATGATTGGCATGCTCATTTAACCTAAAACTTATAAATTTAAAGTATATTACCTCTATATATATATATATATATATATATATATATATATATATATATATATATATATATATATATATATATATATATATATATATATATTAAATAAAAAACACATTTATCTCTCCTCAGCATCTTTTCGACCATATTATTATGTTTCTTTCTATGAATTTTTATAATAATTTTTTAAAATAATTTTTATATTTGTAACATAACTATAACTCGATGATTATTTTCCAGCTGTAGGCTCTGAAGATGCTAATTTTTTAGGCGAAATCGATAAGCCACATAGTATAAATAAAACATTTATAAATAACTCAAAGTTTAATCACTCTTCATAAATCATAAAAATCTGATGTGACCAACACAATACCTCCCGCCATTTACCTATGGGGTCTCGTTGCCGCGTGCCTGATGTCTGGTCGCGAATCTGGGGAATCCGATTCGATCCCGATCAACGCTAAATAATTCGAATTTTAAATGGCATCAAATTAACCCTTGTGGTAACGCCCGCACTATTGTTCTATTTACAATTTTCCTTTTAAAACGTTACTACTATTAATTTGAAATGATTATTTTTTTGACATTTAATGAACACATGAGATCCTTCAAATATATGAAAACTGACTCTAATATGGCCATACATCTGAATGAAGCAAATCACACCTGCAATATTGAGAACTTGGAAATTTTGCACTTTACCGATAAAGGTCAGCGAATGAACTTCTTAGAAGCATTCGAGATTCAGAAAGCTATTCAAAGCGGCTTAAACGTTCTCAATGACCAGGTAGATTTGTTTCATTCAGCTACTCTTAAGAATTTGGTTAATGAATTTTACTGTTAATCTTTGTACAATTTGTATTTAAACTGTGAAAAATTTGTACATTATTCAGTCAACGTTTGTTTCTGAAGATGGCTTAACAAGCCGAAATCGATAAAACATTTTTTGCTAATAAAATTTCTGTGAAACTACATCAAGTGTTTGATTTTCATTCTTTGTCCATAATGTTTCACCAAGTGCCAACGGCCGAAACCTTTAATACTATTGACAGTGATATTTATCTGTTAGTTACATACATTTGAGCTGAACTGTGTAACCATGGAGATGTGTTTAAAGCATAAGGTTCGAGATATAAGTTTTATATTACGATATAAATTTATCCATAAAATATATAGAAAAAGTATTAAAGCAAACTTGTAGAAAATGGAATAATCTTTAATTATTATAATAACAAATTGCGAAACAATTACATTTAAAGGTATTTTTTGAAGAAAAACTATCTTGAGTTTCAAGTAAACTGCCATTTCCGGTTATCCGATTGCCACTAAAATCTAATGGCTTCTTTCCATATTAGAATAAGGTAGAAATACATGGTTTCAAAACTTTCTGAATGATAGTATTTGAGTTAGAGCGTAAAGAAGATCCACACACACACATACACACACACACACACAAACGCACACACACACACACATACATACACACATCATCGTGAAAATGTTAAAATTAGATTGTGGGGACCTTAAAACGTGGTCATTTACCAAAATCTCGATATGCGATTTTTAGCACGATTCCTATACCTCCCTTACCAAGGGTAGCGGAAGGTAAAAAATATATTTTTTATAATTTTAAATTCATTCTATGAGTCAGTTTTTTTTACTCTTCTAAATGTTTGATATTCTTCCAATTCTTGACAGGACTGGCAGTATTTCTGAAAGGTAACTATATAATAAGTATACCTATAATTTCAAATATTTAATTAATAATACAATAAAAAAAAGTTTTCAGTAATGTAACCCGATTTTTGACACTGACATTTATTTGTCATTTACAAACAATTTAATTACTTAACTGGGTACCATAGAGTTGTGTAATCTATGAGATTTATTACAACAGATTATTTTATATATTATATTTATTATCTCTAATAATATAATACAAATTTTAAATGTGGCGGATATAGTATTTAAAGTTCTTCAATATTTGTAATAAGATAAATTTAGAAAAAAAAAAGAATTTTATTTAGATACTACTACATATGTACCAAACTTGTAGTGCTTTGTGGTTAATATTGTTACTAATTTATTATTATATATTAACGTTTCTTACATAAAATTATAACCTTTTTTTTTTGGACCCTCTCATAATTTCTTGCACTCCTGGAAGTCATTTATTAGTTGTCATTCATTCCACCTTTTGTGTATTCATATTTCATTTCATTCTTACCTAATTCGTCCCTGATCTATTTCCCACTATTTTCCCAAAGTGTTTGTCACGTTTACTGTCCTTATTTTCCCTAATATTTTCCTTGCTTTTCATAAATCATTTCGTTCTAACCTTCATTAATTACTGTTGACATTTGAGGTCCGGATTTTTGCCGCGCGTAGCGCTAGTAATTTGTTTAAATCTTCGGAAGTAAATTCAGCCTTACGCTCAGACTACCGGGGAAACGGACCTGTCGTACAGGTGGTGTGCACTAGTTTTTTTTTACCCTTTAAGTAAGTTAATTATTCTTTACTTAGAAGTCGTTAATTAAACCGACTTAAGTCAAGTCCCGTTTGCATCTAAGAAGTTTCTTCTGAAAAAGTTATTTGAAGGTTGTAGACGTTGTGTGATCCGCTAGATAGTTTTTTTGAATTGTGATTATTCTAAACACTCAATTGTTGAGGATTTGATCCACGTTGATCTACATTGAGAGAATTGTTATTCTCAGGAGTTTTCCTGGATTCAGAAACCTTTACCACTTATTTCAACACACTTTAGCCGCCCTCTAACAAAGGTAAAGATTTCATAGATTCAAGTATATAAAACCCTATTAGTAATGTTATTGTAGTTTTTATTTTACATTTAAAAATTCACAAGTAAAGTACAGAATATATTGAAGTCATATTGGCCGCCATTTTGGCGTTGTGCACATCATCACGTGTTGACTGATTCTTTTCTTTCAGGCTATTTATTCGTATCAATTACGACTATTTATTTTTCCTACTACTATTTATATTAATTTACATTCATTATTGCGTTTGCGTGATTGTTTACGCTTTTCTTCACGTTATAATTTTATTACGTCTGTGTGACGTTATACCGTTGGCTCCGCTTTGCTGGACCGAGCGTTCTTCCGTTATCATCATCATCATCTCCATCTGAATTTCATCGCCGCTACTACCTGTCCCGTATCTCCTGGATTGCTGTGCGTACCGGGGAATATTTTCCATTGTTGGCCGCATCCTCGACGCAGGAAGGACCACCATTTTGTTACTGCCATCTGCCCCCACCGCCACCATTCAGATAAGAGATACCATTTTTATTATTATCCATTTTATGTACATGTGTATTGAGAACTTACCTGTTGAGAATATTTCTCGTATATCATTGTTGTTGGGGTCACCCTCTGTGTGCCCGGTTATATTTCTATGTATGTATTTGGTGGGCTATATTGGAATATTTAATACAAAAGGATTTGGCTCTCGCGAGGCCACTCTACGGATTAACCTTTCTGTTAGTCGTCCACGGAATAGGAATAAGGACTCGAACTGTGAGTTTTTGAGCGAACGTACTACCTTTTATCGGCGCCGCGACGACGTAATTGATCGATCAACTGCGAGTCCACCTTTCATGCGCTTTCAATTATATCTACGCAACCTCTCAGCGACCCTTACTCCTTCTGCGACGTGCCTCTTCAAGGTTTATATCATCTTGGCTCTCCGTCAGTACTCGCGTGGGACAGCCTTTGCACTTAGCCAATACGCCACCGACTCTGTAAAAATTATCTGGCTCAATATAGTCTACATTTGTGACGTAAAATCATTGATTGATGCACCCCGAACACTCTCATCCACTTCCCGCACTCCATATCCCGAGAGCTTGTCTCTCAGCTGTTTGTAGGCTCTGAAGAGAGGCTGGCGCCCTATTTACATCTTACAGCCAACGTCGGAACCCTCCCGTCTTCACTGAAGCTAGTCGAGCCCAAACCACGCTTGGGATTTGCACCCCTGCCTAAGTTTGGCTTTTTATAACCCCCAAACCCTTTTGGGCCCGTTATAAAATGTTTGTTAATTTTTAAAATTATTCATATTGTAACATATAATTAGACATGTACAGCCTGTTTACTCTTACCTGACAGTTAGGTTAAGATGCGCAATGGTTTATAGACTGTGGGAGGGAGTGAAATATGGAACGGAGCTCATTATGTCCTAGCTCTGCTGCAGTTAAGAAAGTACAAACCGGGGCATAAACTACGAAAGGTTTTAAGAGTTACTTCATCTCAGACATGAATAATATTTATTAAATTTCAGTTACATGCTACTCCAATATGTAGTAAATAGCGTGCTGGTAAGTTTTTATGTATATGTGAAAGAAACAAAATTTATTTCTTTTCTTTCTCTCTCTGTGCACAATACCAGCGGAACTGTCGCGTAAGATTTGACGGGCTGCATGTCATTAACTATGAAAAGGCCTTCGACGTTTATGTAGAATACAGATCTACAGAACAAATTCCACATAAAATTATAAATGTAATAAAATACCATAATTTATTATTATACGAATTTGGTTAATCTCCATAATTTATTAAATATTACGAATATTTTGGGTAAACTTCTTGGGACACAAATTATACTTGAAATTTCGATAGTAGGTACTTAGTTGTTTGGTAAAATTAGTTACCTATATATTATATTTAATGTAATAACGATTCCGTTCCTTTCATCTGCCCATTTTCAGTATGTACATATGTTTCAATATATTTTGCTTTATTGTTTACATCTATAAATTTATTTTGCACATATTTAAGCTGGGGTTAGTTTTATATGCAGACAAATCTTTATAGTTCAGTCGAGCTTGAAGAAAATAAATTTTATACTTAGAAAAACAAAAGCATTCTTCCGCATGTTAACGGGGTACATCTGCGTACAAATATAAAAATACCTAACTAAACATAAATTACCGGATACTACAGGAATAAATATTTCTCTCTTCTGAAGTTATTACTTTTGTGGTGAGCAATGTTGAAATTAACTCAATTTCCATCATAAAAACTGCAGTTGCTGATGGTGAGAAAGCGCAAATCTTATTTTGGATTAAATTTTCCAATACTGCGGATACATTTGATGTATTAAATTCGGTTCCGAATCGCATTGCACGTGACAGTTATTGCCTCGTTATTCTATTTTACAGCAGCTTACTGTAAATATTATGATTTTTAACCTACAGCACTCCTAGGGGAGTCAGTGAGATGATTACAGACAAAATTTAAATAGCTTTAACAATGCGCATCAATACGAAGACCAACCGATCTTGCCTTGGAATATCTAGGTCTTCAATACAGTAGTCTTGGTCTTGTATTGTTAACACGTTGATATACACGTAATACATAAAATAATATGTTGTAATAAATTTCAGAGCCTAAATAACTCTATAGTAACCATCAGATGTTTGTAAATGACAGAAAAATGTCAGTGTCAAAAACCAACAGTAGTTCATAAACCTATTTGGGTGGTATTGGCAGCTCAATTCTAAAACTTGACCTTAAGTCTATTTTAACTAAACACATGGCAGTAGATAAGAACCGATTCAAAATTTGTCATAGTACGAATATAGTTTTATGTAGATTATAGCTGAAACTAGTAATTATGTTCATAGATGTCAAGTGTCAATTTTCCATCCCAAATTTCATGATATTCCAATTCCATCTGGTTTATTTTCCCCGACAAGTAAATGCCACATTCCTGATAACAAATTAACTACGTGAAAAATTATGACATGTGCCATTTATGTAAATAATTACTGTCATTTTGACAAGGGCCTCCATATCTGCTTGTCTAGGCCAATTCAATAAAACTAAATTTAAAAGCTCTTTTCCTACTTAGCTCCAACACTGTACAATAATATTCCAAATGATTGGGAATCTCTGTCATATAGTACATTTAAAAAACATGTACAAAACTTTTACAAATAACCTGTAATTCACTGTAGTTAATAGTTAGTGTACGTGGAAACATTTATATTATTATTGTATATATTTTTGTCTTTTATATACTATTTTAGTTTTTATACATCTGTTTATTGGTCTATATATTTGATATGTTTGTTAGACTACATATGTTTTTTTTTTTGTAATATGCTGGTTAGGTGGAAGAACAGCCTAGGCTGAACCTCGCCATTGAGATTTTTTTACTCAATAAAGTAAATATTATTATTATTATTATTATTATAAGTATGACAAACTAACTACGTGAATTTAAAAAATCTTGAAATTTTTAATGAAAAATTCTGACATTTGACATCTATGTACATAATTACTTTGTCATTCTGACACGGGCCCCCATATCTGCTTATCAAGGCCAACAATGTCACATGACTGCTCGCGCCCTGTACTTATGTAACCAAAAACAGAAGTGGCGAGAGGTATTGTGCTGGGCACAACAGATTTTTTATTAAAAAAAATACGACACATACACATGTCAGTTATCTTTTATTAATGTCAAAAAAAATATAATGCATTTTTATTAGAGCCATGTTTTGATTATTGTAATCAATCATTGTCAATTATTTTCTCTGTATGTAGTACAAAGTTATAATTATTTTTCTAAATTATTGTAAAAGGAAATAGAAGATAGAATTTTTCTTGAACACTATTATGCTAATCAAATATTCTGTAACTGAAAACTGTTACAGAATGAACTCATTTTGTCACACTATTAATTTCTTTATGAAAATTGCATATTGAATTTTAAATCCAAGATTCACCAGAAATCTAAAAAGAAAAAGCAAGACAAAAGTTATTTTAATTACGCAAATTAAATAAATTTATTTACATTTTATATTTGCAATGGGAGCTGATTTACACAAGTACATATTTTGTTGTTTAAATGAATGTTTATTGATATAAGATATAATATTTTTATGACAAATTAATTTTTGAAATAAAAATTCATTTTCTTTAATACAAAAATTCATTTTTGCCTACTATAATAGCATTTGCGAGATTTTCCTTAAACAGTTCCGTTCTACCCTTACTTCATAGCTAGGCACAATTCGCCGGTTATAGTTTATCGGTTAGTTACTAATATAAAACAAAATATAATTTCATTTTTCTACAGTCTACATAGAAAGTAGCCATTTGCGCTCTCTTTTGTCAACGCAAAATGTCACTTTGCCGCTCTAGCGCGACAAAGAAAAAACGCTCGCTGTCCAAATTTCTTACTATACAATGTTGAGAAATGTCACTTCTTAATGGAAACGTTTAGTCAGGAACTAATGGCACTGTAGTGACACATTTACCACCTATGTTACATAACCAAAAAAAAAATGCCGCACTATTGTGAAAATAAAATAGGGCATTCATTTACAAAAACGAAAGTATAAAATGTTTAGATTAGATTGTAGCAATAGGTCAAGAAGAATGGGAAATGACGATAAATTAAAATTAAACATAAAAGACGTTTTTTCTTTATATTAATCCTTATTAAGTGAGTAGTAGTGTAAGTACAAAGTGTACATTTTATTATTTTTTGTTATGGTAGCGACTGTAGAAAAAATCTTGTGTGTGTTTCTAGCGCAAATGGACATTGTCGATTTCGACAACCTCTCAATCGAAAATGTCCTATTTTGCGCTCTTAATACACAAATAGCTATTTTCACTGCACAGAACAGGCTAGGAATATAATTTTAGAAATGGGGGATCATATCTTATACGGCCCACTCCTTACTTTCCCCTTTACACTTGCAAAACCTTAGATGGTCTGATGACTAGTAGTGAACCCCCTTAACTCATACACTCAGTCATACTGTCACACATTGTGCGAGTATCACATTAATTAAAACCGAAAACACGATCTCACTATGCTCGTATTTAGAGTGAAATATTGCAACCGTAACATATTTATCGTATAAATGAAATGTTTGCAGGGAGCATTAATTAAGCTCGTGTTTTTTCTTCAAATAAAACATAAAATACTTTATGAACTTCATTACAATATGTAATGTTGCCTTAGAACAGTTTCCGTGAAAGAGAAAAACAATGAATTAAGTTTGTGTCAATAAAAGTAATTATTTAGGTTTCTAAAAAATGAGATGTACTTGATAACAAAATTAAAAACTACCCCTAACCTTAAAATTAGGTGCAAATAAAAACTATATATGTATTTCGAAAATACTGTTCTCATCTTCAGTAACTAGTACATTTTTACGCGAAACCGTATTAAGACGGTAAAAAGAAATTAGGATTACACAATATGTCAACTATTTCAAAGCCCTTAATAGCCTATTTCTGAGTTATCTTATTGCACACCATTAAAAAAAGTATTTCTATATTAATAATGCCATTTCGTTAATTTTAATTTTGTCTAATACCTACATAATAATATACATAATATACAGCAAGAAAGAGAAATGCACGATTTTATTTTATTACATTAATATAAAATAGAAAATTTTATATATTAGACATAATTATTAAATGTCCTCAGATAATAAAACTGTGATTAAACTCTTTTTATTATTTTAGATAAAGGAATAGAAGTCTACGTAGACGTTAGACTGATTTTTTTTTTACGTATGCAGATCTTTTTGTCCCAATGCTATTTTGTCTGCGTAACAGTGTAAAAACATACATGTGTGCTGTTGTATATTGACTTTTTTACCACAGATTTTTAAGTATGTAATTAAAATTACATTAATTTTTATAATAGAAAATTTAAATAATTTTAAATATAAGTAGATCTTATCAGAGAGAAAAGATACCTCCATATCATTCATACGTACTTGATACAAAGTCAGAAAACAACTATGTGCAAAACATTTTTAAAAAATACATTCTGGTGTAAAGAGAACACTATAATTTATTAAAGGAAAGAAATACAAATTTATATAATAGAAAATAATTACAAATATTCTGATCACGACAACTGATGACAATATTTCTGTTTATTTTCTTAGAGCTTTGACAAAACGGTCTCGGAAGTTATCTCATCTTTTTTCACTTGAGGTACTAAAATACATAATACAATATTCTATTTTATAATTTCCAATAAATTTATTTACCACCTACATTTAATTGTTTGGCAATTGAAATGCAAGTGTTATTTTTCATTTCCTCACCTCTGTAATATTCAGATTTTTTTGTCATACAGATGAACATATTGTTCCATTAATGAAATTAATTTTTCTTTAAAAATATCATGTTCCGTATTCTCAATAATAAGCCAGGCCATGGAAATAATGCACTCAATCTGTTTGTACGAGACAAACAACACAATTACTAATTAAAAAATCTGATGTGACCAACACAATACCTCCCACCATTTAATTTTTATTAATTTAAATACACACGTATGGGTCGCGAATCTGGGGAATCCGATATATATGTATAACCATGGAGTTGTGTTAAAAGCATATATATATATATATATATATATATATATATATATATATATATATATATATATATAAATTTATCCATAAAATATATAGAAAAAAGTATTAATGCGAACCTATAGATATTGGAATAATCTTTAATTTTTATAATAACAAATTGCGAAAAATTAACTTTTAAAGGTATTTTTTGAAGAAAACCCATAGTATATCTTTCGGATACAGATTTGTCTATCCAAAAGGAAAAAAAAAATAGCTCTCGGATGGTAGTGCATGCCAGAGGCAAAAAATATTAGAAATTAAACAGGATAATAAATTATCGAGTAAAGATTTTAATTTAGGGGACGATGTTAATGTAGAACAATAAAGAATACTAATCACACTGTTGGGAAAGTATACAGACTGTTTTGCGAAAAATATAAAGGATATAAAAGGGACGAAATCTCAAGAAGCTGACAACATTTTCTCGGACAATACATCAATTACTTACCGACCCTACCGTCTGTGTGCGTATGAGAGGAAGGAGATACAAGGACATATCCAAGAACTTTTGGATATATATATATATATATATATATATATATATATATATATATATATATATATCATTAGAGAATCTAATTCACATTTTTCTGCATTTATTTTACTCGTCCAGAAGAAAACTGGAGAGATCCGTATGTGTATTTACTACAGCACATTAAACAAGATAATTGCGAAAGATAGATACCCATTACCAATAATAGATGATTAGTCAAATCTTCTCCAAGGAACAAACTATTTTACCACCTTGGATATGACATCGGGATATTACGAGATACCAATAGTAGAACATGTTAAAAATGAAACCGCTTTTGTACGAATTCAATCGTTTACCGTCTATTTTTCAGAGATTAATAATTAAAGTTTTAGGATCGTGCCGTCATACTATTTCTATGGCTTATGTGGACGATATCATCTGCCATAATTTTACTCTCGGTGGAAGGAATTATTCGAAATTCTCCGTAACAATAACCTGACATTCAACATGAAGAATTGCTATTTCTTTCAATGGAGAGTTCGTCTCGGTGTAGAGAAATTTAAAGCGGTATAAGCATTCCCAGCTCCCATCAACTTTCACCAAGTGCGTTAATTCTTAGGACTCACCAGTTATTTTCGGCATTTTATTAAGAATTACGCCAGGATTGCACAATCAATTATTATTGCTAACAAAAAGATTCATTAAGAACTTAGAATAAGATACAACAAAAGTCGTTCGATATTTCAAAAAGAAGTTTGACGCAGAAACCCTTACTTTAATTGTACAATCCTAAGTCTGAAACGGAAGTACATACACATGCCAGCAAAATAAGATTGGGCGGTATTTTACTTCAAAAGCAAAACAGTGGCATTCTTTAGTGGTCAAACTCGTACGAATTAAGAATATTAACAGTGGTGCAAACTGAAGAAATTTAGAGTATACTACTATTTAAGTTAATAAATGACTGCAATGCGTTACGAAGTGCGTGCAAGAATTTAACACCAATGATAGGTAGATGGTGGCTAATTCTTCAAGAAAATACCTTTGAAGTGGAATATCGTCCAGGTTTAAAAATGGCACATGTTGATGTTTTAAGTAGAAACCTGTTGAAAGAAAATTATTTTGAATCTGGAAAATGTGTACTAAGGATACAAGCAGACGACTGGATCTTAGCAGAACAATTGACCGATGAAATATTGAAATTATTAAAGGATATCCTTAATAAACCACCGGAAACCAGATATGAACGACAGATATATAGGGATTATTGTTTTTGTGATGGAATTACAGCCACAGAAATATAGTGGCTCGTACTAAAGAGACAAAGATATAAAATTGTCAAAGTATGTCACGATGATTTTGGTCATTTCGGATTAGATAAAACATTGAAGAATACCATCGAGACTAATTGGTTCCCACGTATGCGATATTATTTTAAGAAATACATCAGTTGTTGTCTAAACCGTTTATACCATAAACAACCCAGAGAAAAACAAACAGGTTTACTTCATCCTAACGAGAAAGCAGCTGTACCCTATCATTCACTACACATTGACCACCTAAGCCCTTTAATTAAAACAACGTTAAAAAATTCGTACATCATTATAGTAGTTGAAGCTTTCGCCAAATCTTTACATTTAAAGGCAGTGCGAGACACGAAGACAGGACAAGTAGTTACATTCTTGATACATTTTTAAGACTTTTGAGTCACCAACTTCGAGTTATATCAGGACGTCATTCATAGTAAAGAAATTTCTGACGGAAAGTTCTGCACGAAGAATTGATGCAAACATATTATGAATGCTGTAGCTACACCACGGGTAAATGGGCAATACGAGAGATTAAATGCTACGGTTTTGTCTGCATAGCTACGTCATGGCAAGAAAATACAAAATAGAACAAAATGATTATGGACATACAATTTTTCCTCAATAATGAAAGAAAACCTCAAGTGAGCTCCTATTTGGCTTTAGACCCAGGTCCAATATAGTCGCAATAATAGTGCATAATAGTTGAGGAGTTACCTGTATCAAAACGAAGTCATCCAGCAATATACAGTAACGTAATAGCTGTAGACCGTATGAAACCATATATAGCACTATAAGTAATGTCCGATTCATACAGTGAAATAAGCGAGACCATGACGAGTTAAAGCGACTCTACAATTGCCCTGGAACGAGAACGATAAGGAAAATGAATAGTACGTTTTTAATGTACACATTCACAATCAGATTCCGAGAACGGTAAGCTAAACGTCGCACGTGAACGAGAACGCTAAAGTTCGCCAAGATTCAAATTTCTCGTTCCCGTTACGTTGCAACAACCAATCGTATATCATTACCCATAATTCCTTGATCTGTCAAGTTATTTTCCCTTCAATTTTAACCTCCCGCTACTCTTGGTAAGGGAGGTATAGGGATCGTGCTAAAAATCGCATATCGGGATTTTGGTAAATGACTACGTTTTAAGGTCCCTACAATCCGACTTTAACATTTTCACGATGATGTCTGTGGGTGTGTATGTGTGTGTGTGTATGTATGTGTGTGTGTGTGTGTGTGTGTGTGTGGATCTTCTGGGCGCTCTAACTCAAATACTGTCATTCAAAATTTTGAAACCATGTATTTCTGCCTTATTCTAATATGTAAAGAAGCCATTACATTTTGGTATCAATCGGATAACCGGAAATGGCACTTTACTTGAATCTCAAAATAGGTTTTCTTCAAAAAATACCTTTAAAAGTTAATTTTTCGCAATTTGTTATTATAAAAATTAAAGTTTATTCCATTATCTATAGGTTCGCATTAATACTTTTTTCTATATATTTTATGGATAAATTTATATATATCCATAAAATATATAGAAAAAAGTATTAATGCGAACCTATAGATAATGGAATAATCTTTAATTTTTATAATAACAAATTGCGAAAAATTAACTTTTAAAGGTATTTTTTGAAGAAAACCTATTTTGAGATTCAAGTAAAGTGCCATTTCCGGTTATCCGATTGATACCAAAATGTAATGGCTTCTTTACATATTAGAATAAGGCAGAAATACATGGTTTCAAAATTTTGAATGACAGTATTTGAGTTAGAGCGCCCAGAAGATCCACACACACACACACACACACACACACATACATACACACACACACACACACACACACACACATACACACCCACAGACATCATCGTGAAAATGTTAAAGTCGGATTGTAGGGACCTTAAAACGTAGTCATTTACCAAAATCCCGATATGCGATTTTTAGCACGATCCCTATACCTCCCTTACCAAGAGTAGCGGGAGGTTAAAATTGAAGGGAAAATAACTTGACAGATCAAGGAATTATGGGTAATGATATACGATTGGTTGTTGCAACGTAACGGGAACGAGAAATTTGAATCTTGGCGAACTTTAGCGTTCTCGTTCACGTGCGACGTTTAGCTTACCGTTCTCGGAATCTGATTGTGAATGTGTACATTAAAAACGTACTATTCATTTTCCTTATCGTTCTCGTTCCAGGGCAATTGTAGAGTCGCTTTAACTCGTCATGGTCTCGCTTATTTCACTGTATGAATCGGACATTACTTATAGTGCTATATATGGTTTCATACGGTCTACAGCTATTACGTTACTGTATATTGCTGGATGACTTCGTTTTGATACAGGTAACTCCTCAACTATTATGCACTATTATTGCGACTATATTGGACCTGGGTCTAAAGCCAAATAGGAGCTCACTTGAGGTTTTCTTTCATTATTGAGGAAAAATTGTATGTCCATAATCATTTTGTTCTATTTTGTATTTTCTTGCCATGACGTAGCTATGCAGACAAAACCGTAGCATTTAATCTCTCGTATTGCCCATTTACCCGTGGTGTAGCTACAGCATTCATAATATGTTTGCATCAATTCTTCGTGCAGAACTTTCCGTCAGAAATTTCTTTACTATGAATGACGTCCTGATATAACTCGAAGTTGGTGACTCAAAAGTCTTAAAAATGTATCAAGAATGTAACTACTTGTCCTGTCTTCGTGTCTCGCACTGCCTTTAAATGTAAAGATTTGGCGAAAGCTTCAACTACTATAATGATGTACGAATTTTTTAACGTTGTTTTAATTAAAGGGCTTAGGTGGTCAATGTGTAGTGAATGATAGGGTACAGCTGCTTTCTCGTTAGGATGAAGTAAACCTGTTTGTTTTTCTCTGGGTTGTTTATGGTATAAACGGTTTAGACAACAACTGATGTATTTCTTAAAATAATATCGCATACGTGGGAACCAATTAGTCTCGATGGTATTCTTCAATGTTTTATCTAATCCGAAATGACCAAAATCATCGTGACATACTTTGACAATTTTATATCTTTGTCTCTTTAGTACGAGCCACTATATTTCTGTGGCTGTAATTCCATCACAAAAACAATAATCCCTATATATCTGTCGTTCATATCTGGTTTCCGGTGGTTTATTAAGGATATCCTTTAATAATTTCAATATTTCATCGGTCAATTGTTCTGCTAAGATCCAGTCGTCTGCTTGTATCCTTAGTACACATTTTCCAGATTCAAAATAATTTTCTTTCAACAGGTTTCTACTTAAAACATCAACATGTGCCATTTTTAAACCTGGACGATATTCCACTTCAAAGGTATTTTCTTGAAGAATTAGCCACCATCTACCTATCATTGGTGTTAAATTCTTGCACGCACTTCGTAACGCATTGCAGTCATTTATTAACTTAAATAGTAGTATACTCTAAATTTCTTCAGTTTGCACCACTGTTAATATTCTTAATTCGTACGAGTTTGACCACTAAAGAATGCCACTGTTTTGCTTTTGAAGTAAAATACCGCCCAATCTTATTTTGCTGGCATGTGTATGTACTTCCGTTTCAGACTTAGGATTGTACAATTAAAGTAAGGGTTTCTGCGTCAAACTTCTTTTTGAAATATCGAACGACTTTTGTTGTATCTTATTCTAAGTTCTTAATGAATCTTTTTGTTAGCAATAATAATTGATTGTGCAATCCTGGCGTAATTCTTAATAAAATGCCGAAAATAACTGGTGAGTCCTAAGAATTAACGCACTTGGTGAAAGTTGATGGGAGCTGGGAATGCTTATACCGCTTTAAATTTCTCTACACCGAGACGAACTCTCCATTGAAAGAAATAGCAATTCTTCATGTTGAATGTCAGGTTATTGTTACGGAGAATTTCGAATAATTCCTTCCACCGAGAGTAAAATTATGGCAGATGATATCGTCCACATAAGCCATAGAAATAGTATGACGGCACGATCCTAAAACTTTAATTATTAATCTCTGAAAAATAGACGGTAAACGATTGAATTCGTACAAAAGCGGTTTCATTTTTAACATGTTCTACTATTGGTATCTCGTAATATCCCGATGTCATATCCAAGGTGGTAAAATAGTTTGTTCCTTGGAGAAGATTTGACTAATCATCTATTATTGGTAATGGGTATCTATCTTTCGCAATTATCTTGTTTAATGTGCTGTAGTAAATACACATACGGATCTCTCCAGTTTTCTTCTGGACGAGTAAAATAAATGCAGAAAAATGTGAATTATATTCTCTAATGATATATATATATATCCAAAAGTTCTTGGATATGTCCTTGTATCTCCTTCCTCTCATACGCACACAGACGGTAGGGTCGGTAAGTAATTGATGTATTGCCCGAGAAAATGTTGTCAGCTTCTTGAGATTTCGTCCCTTTTATATCCTTTATATTTTTCGCAAAACAGTCTGTATACTTTCCCAACAGTGTGATTATTATTCTTTATTGTTCTACATTAACATCGTCCCCTAAATTAAAATCTTTACTCGATAATTTATTATCCTGTTTAATTTCTAATATTTTTTGCCTCTGGTATGGACTACCATTCGAGAGCTATTTTTTTTCCTTTTGGATAGACAAATCTGTATCCGAAAGATATACTATGGGAATGATACAACCTAAAAGTTCGGTTTCGCTGGAGCTGCCAACGGCCGCGTCGGCAGTAGCGGTTAGCAGCATTGGTTTGACCGTACTGTTAGAGTGGTTTCGTTGAACGCGGACGGCCATCGTCAGGTGCAATTTAAACTTCAGTGAAAATGGATTCTAATATACTTATTTGCTTCATGCTCTAGGAAGAAGAGGGGGAGGGGAAATATTGGAAGGAGAACTAAGCCGTCTGGTTTATTCCAAACTAGATAATATGGAGGATTTTTATCTTCGTTAATAAATAATCGACTAAAAACGGATGACTTAAATGTAGAAAAAAAATTATTAGTATGTATCTTCGTTGTCAGTAAATTTGGACTTCATTTTTAACATAACTGTGGCAGCCATCACGTTTAGATAAAACTGAGCTAGCTAGCCATGAGCTTGCCATTGTTTTAATTTGCTCATAGTTTTTCCAAAAGTACAGGAGCTGATCATCTTTACACGACTGCTACTTCCGATCGCGATCGCGAGCGCCAACGAAATTATACTGTAAATCTTCGTTAACATCTGTAACGGTTCTCGGTATTTCCTTTCGGCTGTAGGCATTCTTAAGTAAATAAAGAATTTTTCTTTTTCATTTACAGTACAAAATATGTGACCGACATTAGCGGGAATAACCGAGAACTCTTTAAGTTTAAAATTTGTCTTTTGCTTTCTTGTTTCCATAATTATATCTAAGGTAGTACGAAGTTATTCTTCACTACTCTCAATTTTTCTGAGTCTTTAAGGATTAGAACTTCAGGTGATTCTGTAAATGGCTTTCCTATAATCATCGGAGCTGATTACAATAACCTGTAGTTGTTGTGCTGGTTGATCCCGTGATTGTGGGAATCTCGGCCCTCATTCCTACGTCGCCTTCCATATTCATATGCTTTGTGTCCTATTTGTTTACACGTAAAACATCGACTGCTAGTGGCCCTGTTAGGTTGTCTATTTGCATTTGCGTGTGATCGTTTGCCAGAATACTGACGAGAACGTTTGCAAGATGAGTACTGAAGACATCTTTTCGGTTGCTCGTTAGAAATTGTATTTAGAAATTATAGAAGTGCCTCTGATTTCTTGCTATCTCTGGCGAGAGCAGCTGTATAACGAATAATAATTGACGCTAATGCGTTTCTTTTAATAGTATTAGGTAAATAGTAAAATCTAATGATTAAAAAAAATATGTAATAACAATAAAGTTAATATCACATTATTTGGGAATAATTAAAAAGGAAAACATTATTTTCACGTTATTTTATTCGTGTTTCGATGTGGTTTCTAAACTGTAATAGAAATATTATTTATACTTAGTTGAAACCGATTCTAGTTTGATTTGATTCTGGTTCCAGAATTTTCCGGATACCCGGTTATCGATTTTTTATAACCAGAAATATTGGATATTGGACGTTTCGGGCAAATATTAGCCCATCATCAGTAAATACAGTAATATACCTATATATATATATATATATATATATATATATATATATATATATATATATATATATATATATATATATATATATATATAAAATATTACATTTCTTTAATTTTACATTGTTGTTAGATTTAAATCCAAAAAATTATTGGTAATTGCAGAAAAACTGAAAAGTAAAGTAGGTTGTCGTCATGGTAACAGAATATAAATAAAAGAAAATAAGAATAGAAAATAAATATGTACAAAATGCCCATTGGATATCTGTTTAAATTTACAAGAAACAAAACGTCGTTTCTTCTACTACATATGTATTAAGAAGGTTCCTAAAATTCAAACTTGAAAAATAAAACACGAATTTATTGAAAGTAAGATAAGGTTGTTGTACCCCACGATAAGTATGCGGTGCGCATACATATCTTTAATTAATTAAAACTAATATATACCCCTTTGCACGCGCACCAGCGAATTATGAACAATAAAAAATGAGGTACGTCGTAGAAAACAATTTTAAACAATTATTGATGTTATTTGAAATTACGTTAATTACAACTTAATCAAATTTTTAAAGTACTTATTGTTGTGAGTGAAAATATAAAATTAACCTGGATAATAACAAAGTTTAATTAATTTCACAATACATTGTCACTGTTTTTGTTTTTCCTTTACTGTGCGTTTTTAGTCTTAGTCATAAAGGGTATTGATCGAGACAGCGAAACGTAGGAATTTAACATGTAAAATCATACTTTCGTACTTTTCTGGTTCTTGAATTATTTTAGGTAAAAAGGCTTCAAATAAATGTTGTAGAGCATAAAATTCTACATGCGAATCAATATTAATTTCGCGTGCTCTTTAACGGCAGAAAATAGGTATGAAAATGGCAATAGGCATGGAGTTGAAACAGAAAATTAACAATTGTTAGCAATTTACTCTTGCAATTCCATGACTATCACTATTTTTGGCATAATTTTCAACATTTTCATACCTAATTTCTCCATGCAAAATGATTTTTTCTTATTGTTTCAAATACAAAATTTTAAACTCTATAATTTTTGTTTGAAGCATTTATACCGAAAATAATTAGGGAAGCAGGAAATTGCAAAAATATGATTTTACGTTCAAGTCCTATGTTCCGGTGTCGCGATACATGAATTGGAAAGAAAAAATCTGATGTGACCAACACAATACTTCCCGTTTAATTTAATTTGTATTCATGTAAATACTTAAAATTAAATTAAATTTAATCACCAGGTTCGATCCCGACCGACGCTAAATATTTCGAATTTTAAATAGCACAGAAATGACCCCTATCTTACACTCTTAACCCCAGCAATGAGTGCCCGTGAGGTAAATGCTAACACGGTACAAATATGTCATCATCGTTACCAAAATCTGTGTACAAAGCAGATTGGCACACCCAGCAATGGGTAATATGCCGTGATGATATATTTATTTTATATATTTATATACTTACCTATATTCCTACATATTTATTTATGCTGGTAACGGTATTAAGTTCCTTTCCATATAATTATTGTTCAATTTACTATTTTCTTTTAAAACGTTATTATTATTATTTGAAATGCTTAATTTGTTGACAGTGACATATGTATGTCAGTTACATGCATCTGAGATCTAAACTGTGTAACTATGGAGTTGCAGTTAAAACGTAGGCGCCGGGATTAAAATTATAGATAGTTTTATAAATTTATCCATAAAATATATAGAAAAAGTATTAATGCAATTCTGTAGAAAATTTAATAATCTTTAATTTTTATATAATATAAATCTCGAAAAAATAACATTTACATGTATTTTTCGGAGAAAAAACTATTTTGAGCTTCCAGTAAATTGCCATTTCAAAATTTTCTGAACGATAGTATTTGAGCGCAAAGAGGATCCACACATACACACACACATACACACACACGCACACACACGCACACACACATACACTAACATCATCGTGAAAGGTTTAAAATTGGATTGTAGGGACCTTAAAACGTGATCATTTATAAAATCTCGATATGCGATTTTTAGCACGCTCCCTATACCTCCCTTACCAAGGGTAGCGGGAGGTAAAAAGAATAAAAGTAATGTAACTTACAGTTTAAGGACAGTTGTATACGCAAAACAGGTTCATATTTTAGTTAATATTGACAGAAATAAATTTGAAACTTAAAGTAAAAAACAAAAGTCTTATTTTCATCGCATGTTAAGAGCGCACATTTACGCGGAGACATAAAAAGAGCAATAAAATCACTTCACCGGTTAGAATTTCTATGTTCTCATATTTCCACTTTTGTAGTAAGCAGTGTGAAAATTAAATCAGTTTCCGCCATAAAAACTTCAGTCCCCGATGGCAGGAAAGCGCAAAACTAATTTCAGATTCAATTTGCCAACACTGTGGGTACGGTTGAGGTTGGAACCACATTGAACGTGACAGTTAATGTCTGTTTGGTGTATCTTGGAATAGCTTTTTGAAAACAATATTTTTAGCCGACGACACTACTGGGAGCATTTGAGATGATTACAGAGTTTAAGATGATAATATTTATTATACGTCGACTTAATATCACTTGCTAAAACTTTGTCCAATTTTGCACTAACAGATTTAGGTCACATGTACAGGTTGTTGACCGCGACACCAGAACATAGGACTTTAACGTAAAATCATATTTTCATAATTTACTGCTTCCCTGATTATTTTAGGTAAAAATGCATCAAATAAAAGTTGTAGAGCTTGATATTAATCTATAAGCAAAATTAATTTTATATGCTTTGTAACGGCAGAAATTGAGTATGAAAATTTCGAAAATTATTTCAAAAATAGCGGTAGCCATGAAATTGAAACAGATAAATTAACAAATGTTTGACGTCTTACCTGTCAAGTTAGATTAATATATTTTTATTAGGTATTATTTTTAATACATGGTCAAGTGAACTTACAAATAAAAATTTAATTTAGCTTGACATATAAATCGCTAACAATTGTTAATTTTTAGTTCCAATTCCACTGTTATCGTTATTTTTGGGGTGATTTTCGACATTTTCATAGCTAATTTCTGTGGTAAAGAGCATGCTAAATTATTTTTACTTATTGATTCTGATGTAGAATTTGATTGCTCTGTAACTTTTGTCTGAAGCCTTTTGACCTAAAATGTTTAGAGAAGCAGGAAATTACGAAAGTATGATTTTACATTGTTCCGTTGACACGATCAACTTCCTGTGTACAATATTGTAACTCTTTTATTTATTCACGTACATGGTTTTACACAAAATATTCATTAAATTATTATTAACAGACAAATTATTTACACCACTATAACATTAGATAAAAACATTAAACAAGTTCGATTTGTAACAATGAACACAACAAAAATCACAAATATACTACCAGATTACATTATAACCAAATACTACAAGGCTGTGATAGTGCTTACGATGATTAGAAATTAAAGGTTACTATGATTAGTTAGTGACAGGATATATGTACTTTATTTCGGACTCAATAATTATGATTATTAGTCATATACGAGTACTACTAAACTGTTACTGTTCGTTGGATGGAAACAAATATAAGTTGATAAAATTAATAACGTCCGTTATTTTGTCAGTTTTTTTTAGCAATTGAGAAACATGAAATATGCGATTTAATTTAATTATTTTTCTTTTTTTGGAAAAAAATTTGATACACAAAATAAATCTTCTTTTGTACAGAGATTGTAGTGAATGTATTTCCTGCTGAATAAGCAGCGGTATTTAAGTTTAGTGTGCAGCCATTGTGCTCGCAACTATTATTTAAATGGATTACTGAAAATCACAAAATTATTCATGCGCTATAGTACCCGTAATGTTTGATATTAATTTATAGAGTTGCTGCAAATTGCATGATTTGCATTTGCCTCATGTATTCAAACTAATGTAGCTAAATATATTGCACACAACAGTAAACATTTTCATCCTAATAATTTGAAAGTTAAGACCTTTGGATCTGGCATAGTCTACATGTTGAGTATTTGTAACCTCTGCGAAAAGGACTAGCTGAGACCTCGGGGCTAGTTCATACTTATTTCTATCCAAGCTTAAATACAGGTGTTAATATCGTATTATAAATATTTAGTCTATGGCTACGCCTAAAAATATTACTACGTTTAGATATTAAAGTAAAAACAAACCACACTTCTTTTACATTAGGTATAGTACGCATTCACTACATAATATGACATAATTTAGTGTTCTTCACTTAATAATGTCATTGTGCAATAATAATTCGTTTATAGGTATATACTTCAGATATACATCAATTCGCTGCATAACCCGTACTGTAGGTACTAGAAAATTAGGAAACCATATTTTTTTTCACATCCAAGGAAGACAATTATTCCAGCTAACCCTTGTAGATGTATATTTCTTTGCATTATTTTTAACTCACGTAAATAAAAACGAAACACAAAAATGTTAAATTACACGCCAATGTATAAAACTGTGTTGACATTTTGGTGTCCTATGTCGTAATAACAAATACAAAAGTTATTATTTTTTAAAATATACCAGTTATTAATACCGTTACCTCTTCTATAAAGTGTGTGTCCCATTTTAAGATATACGATGTAACTTGGAGGGAGCATCTCAGATCTGATTTTGTTTTATTTATTAATAAGTAAATCAATCCAACAGAATACGATATCCCAATTACAGGACAATTATACGATATACAAATATAAAAACGAATGTACTGAAGCAGTAAATAATTAATAAACATATAAGAAATTTAACAATTAACTTAATCCGACAAGTATTTTATTAATATACTCTTAAATTTAGATAAGGAGTCGCCAAATATGTCAATGTCAATAGTACATGATACATTGGTACATGCTACACAGACTTGTCTTATTGGAGATTTCAATTCATAATTAGTCCTAGCTGTTTTACAGTGAAATGGTACTTTATTTCTTGAAGTAAGTCGTGGAATGTGAAATGGTATTAGCTCAAGACTACATGGGCCATCAATACAATTATTTATTAATTTGTACTAATAGAGAGATAATTGTAAATTTCTTTTGCTACTTAAGTTCACTTCAGGCAATAAAACAGAATTAATCATGGCATGGGTACAGATAGGATGTTGTCCATAGATTTTAAAATAACAATATTTGATAAATTTATGGTGGCCAGACTCAATCTTAGATATGTATTTATGATATGTTGGATTTCAGACTTGTAGACAGTATTCTAGCTGAGAGCGGATAATTGCACAATACAAGCTTTTTAGTATAGCTGTTTTACAGAAAGACCGGCAATTTCTAATTACAAATCCAACATTTTTGGATGATCTTAAAGTAGTCTCAATGTATACATTAAATTTTAATTTTTAAACTCAGTTACTTTTTCAAGCGAATTAGTTTCCATGTCATATGCATAAGTGTAAATGTACTTTTTTTAACAAAGTAACTCATTATTTTACATTTTCTGTAATTAAAGAAAAAAAAATGAGTTCTAGGACAATTTTAAAATGTTGTTGATGTCATTTTGTAAGAGAATACAGTCATTAATCGAGTTTATGGTCTTATTAATTTACATATCAGCATACAAAAGTATTTGAGGTAGCTGTGAACGGGTTTGATTTAAAGTTATTAAGATACACGGTCATTTCGCGATCTCTGAGGTAGGAATTGAGATTATGAAGATGGTCCTCTGTAAAGTGAAAATATGATTTATTGGCATTTAACGTTATTATAACTTAAAGAATATATTATTCTTTATACGATTTGATTGCATTATATACTTCATATTCAATAGATATAGAGTTAAAGAATTATAAAGATATTAAATTTCATAAATCAGCCAGCTATGCTAACCATTGAAACTGCTAATATACTCAGACAATTCAAATTGACAGATGTCAGTATCAATGAAAAGTCAATGAATGTGGCAGAGATGAGGATGTTGAAGTAGATATTGGGGAAGATACGGAAAAATATGGTAAGGAAATAACTCTGGTGTTACAAGTTTCTAGAAAGATACAAGAGAGACGATTACATTGGCTTGAACATGTCATGAGCAGAGTTGAAGAATATATTGGAAGAAGAATGAATAGTTTAGTAATAGAAGGTTGAAGAAACAGAGGAAGACCAAAGATAAGATGGAAGGCCTGTATGGCGGAAGAATTGAGAGAAAAGGAACTGAATGAGAACGACACGCAAAACAGAAATGAGTGGAAGAAGAAAATAAAAAATAGCGACCCCTAACGAATGGGAGAAGCTAGAGAAGAAGAAGAAGAAGATATCAGTGTCAAGTGCAATTTGCATAGTTTGTTTATGAAATAATTTTACTGGAAATTTAGAATCTTTTGCAAGAAAATTTATGTATGGATTTTATACATGATACACAGGATTGACGGAAGGTATTGTGTTGGCCATATCAGATTTTTAATAAAAATTTCGTGTCGATCAGTGGCACTAAATATGTACACGTCAAGAATTAATTGAAAAGAAGATATAATTTTCCGATTTCTGGAAAAATTGTTTTTGATTGAGAATCAACTCCTCGAAATATATACCCTAATTTTTTTACCCTGTTTTAACACCCTGTATGAAAGAAGAAAATAACGAAACGATGTAAGTAAACCAAATAACACTTGTTTAAATTTATGATTCCACGCGAGATGATACTCCTATCTATGTGTCTGTAAGACACGTTGTTTTTACCTTCCGTCACTTCTAGGTAAGGAAGGTATTGTCTTTGGTCAAAAAATTCGGTGGTGAGTTTTCATTGAATAAGCACGTTTTAGGGTCTTTACAATACGATTTTACTATTTTTACGATGATGTCTGTATGTGTGTGTGTGTGTGTGTGTGTGTGTGTGTGTGTGTGTGTTCGTGTGTGCGTGTATGTGTGTGTATGTGTGTGTGTGTGTGTATGTGTGTGTGTGTGTGTGACCGCCTTTTCGGACACGATATCTCCAATTCTAGAATTCCAAAAATTACAATTCTTGCGTATTCCTCTTCCTTACAACCATATGCAGACTTGATTAGATTTTGGTTATAAATGGTCAACCGGAAGTACCCTCATTTGAAGATTTTAACAGTTTTTCTTGAAAAAATCAGTTAAATGTTATTATAACTTAAAGAATATATTATTATCTATACGATTTGATTGCATTTTATATTTGTTATTCAACAGATATAGAGGTAAAGAAGAATACAAATAATAAATTTCACATAAATTTCATAATTCAGCCAGCTATGCTAACTTAACCATGGAAACTGCTAATATATTCAGGTAATTCAAATTGACAGATGTCAGTATCAATAAATTTAAATCAATGAAAGAATAAGGGAAGTAACTCTAGTGTTAGAAGTTTCTATATATAAAAGAGACGATTACATTGGTTTGAACATGTCATGAGGAGAGATGAATATATTAATAGAAGGTGGAAGAAACATAGGAAGACCAAATATAAGATGAAAAGACTGTATTGCAGAAAACTTGAGAGAAAAGGAACTGAATGAGGATGACACGCAAAACAAAAATGAGTGGAAGAAGAAAATAAAAAATCTGATGTGGCCAGCACATAACCTCTCGCCGTATATTTTACCTGGCTGTATGCATAAAGCAAAGAATATTTTTATAAATACAAATAATATATTCATATAAATCTATGACGTATAAACTTCTTTATTATTCAATAATAGCATGTCTCAACATAAAGATATTTACCATAAATTATGTTACAATAAATTACAAAGTAGAGTTTACCATATATAAATATTAGGCTGGTAACAGCAATTTTCAATTCGAACAACTTTGTTTACTTTCTCTTCATATTCTTCTAGTAAAAACATTAATTTTGGGCGGTCTAAAATGTATATATCTGGATTGTGCATCTATTCTTACATATCTTCTTTTACATTTTATTTTTTCATACTTGTTATATCTAAATAACACTAATTCCTTTTAATAAAGTGACGGATAGATTGCACTCCGATTATTCTTATATCGATGTGTAATTTTGTCAATATTTACAACTTACTTGAGAAGAATTTGATAGCTTTTTCGCAATTCAAAGTTACTCTAGTCTACAGTACTGGTGTACATTGTCCCATAATGTTTGAAACAAATTTAAGTCCTTCAACCTAGACTTGTCATCTCCATAATAGTCACAGATCAAGAACTAAGGGATTCTCCAAGTACATTTTTAATTCATTACTCATTATTTCTGACACTGACATTTATCTGTCAGTTACAAATAATTTAAATTATCAACTATTTTTCATGGCATCCTTTCGGTTGTAAAATTAATTACAACATTATTTTATATATTATATTCCTTTTATCTCTAAATCTATAAAATATGTATAAAAATATTTAAATGTATCAGAAAGAGAATTTATTTTTCTTTAATATTATCAAGAAAAATTTTCAAAAAATAATATTTAGAAGATTTTTTTTCAAGAATCTTCTACTTCCGGTTGTCCAATTGTTACCAAAACCTTATGTATCAGAAAGAGAATTTATTTTTCTTTAATATTATCAAGAAAAATTTTCAAAAAATAATATTTAGAAGATTTTTTTTCAAGAATCTTCTACTTCCGGTTGTCCAATTGTTACCAAAACCTTTTCAGATCTTCCCGGGAATGTCCGATTGGGAAATACGTTGTTAAACAAATTTTAAGTCTTATAGTTTTTGAGTAACCGTCCTTCCAACATCCCACACACACACACACACACACACACACACATCCACACACACACACACACACACACACAGACATCATCGTAAAAATGTTAAAATCGGATTGTAAGGACCTTAAAACGTGCTTATTCAATAAAATCTGGATATGCGATTTTTAGCATGAATGCAATACCTCTCTTAGCGAGAGGTAAAAATAGCGACTGCGGGAAAAACTAAAGAAGACGATGTCAGTGTCAAGTGCAATTTGCATAGTGTGTTTATGAAATAACTTTACTGGGAATATAGGATCTTTTGCAAGAAAATTTATGTATAGGGCGCGTGTAGTGACATCACTTTGCTGACTTTGGATAAGCAGATATGGGAACCCGTGTCAAAATGACAGCAACTAATTATGTCCATAACTGACAAGTGTTATAATTTTTCATTCAAAATATCATAATTTCTTATTATTATTTGTTTGTTATCAGGAGTATGGAATTCAGTTGCCGAGAAAGGGAATCACATAATACCAAAAATTTAGAATCTTTTGCAAGAAAATTTATGTATGGATTTTGTACATAATACACAGGATTGACGGAAGGTATTGTGCTGGCCTTATCCGATTTTTTACTAATTATTTTATTAAATTGCGTATTATCCACGCATAACGAATTACAGACTTTTTAATACTACAAATCACTATAAAAAATTCATATAGTGGAAGATTCCAATACGTATGGTGTATGGAGTTTATTATATTTATCCCGATACTATTTTTTACACGATATGCTACTTGAGGTTGCTATTTTTTCGCTTAATTTTTATGAAGATCGACAAAAGAATATAAAAATTCGTCACTGCTAAATTAATTTCCAGTCTCCATATTTATTTCATTTAAAAATTGCTGGACAACTTAGTTTGATTAAAATGCCAAATAATTATAAGTGAAAGTCAATATATTTTATTATCAATGTACTCGTATATTATTGTAGAATGCAATTGATATTAAAACAAATCTGAAACGGCTGTTTAGTAACAAGGTTTCATTAGACACGAATGATTAAAATTTATGAACACGCTAAGTTTGCAAAACCATGCTGAGTATTTTGTTATCATGGTAAACTATTCACTTAATATTTTGAACCTCATTCTGGTATAATTATATATTTATGGGGATATTAGATTCTATTTTGTGTCTAGGTCGAAAAGTGAATCATTAAGTTATGAGTACGTTGCTTACTTACTTAACTTAAAGATACTTTTCGTCTGAGGTACATACATAATTTTGTCATACTGGTTTCTAGTTATTAAATTATTAAAAGAAATATGCAGCAATTTATTGCAGTATGAATTTTTACCTCTCGCTAAGAGAGGTATTGCATTCATGCTAAAAATCGCATATCCAGATTTTATTGAATAAGCACGTTTTAAGATCCCTACAATCCGATTTTAACATTTTTATGATGATGTCTGTGTGTGTGTGTGTGTGTGTGGATATGTGTGTGTGTGTGTGTGTGTGTGTGTGTGTGTGTGTGTGTGTGTGTGTGTGTGTGTGGATGTTGGAAGGACGGTTACTCAAAAACTATAAGACTTAAAATTTGTTTAACAACGTATTTCCCAATCGGACATTCATGGGAAGATCTGAAAAGGTTTTGGTAATAATTAGACAACCGGAAGTAGAAGATTCTTGAAAAAAAATCTTCTAAATATTATTTTTTGAAAATTTTTCGTGGTAATATTAAAGAAAATTAAATTCTCTATCTGATACATTTAAATATTTTATTATATATTCCATAGATTTAGAGATAAAAGAAGTATAATATATAAAATAATCTGTTGTAATAAATTTGACAGCCGAAAGAATGCCATGAAAAATAGTTGATAATTTAAATTATTTGTAACTGACAGATAAATGTCAGTGTCAGAAATAATGAGTAATGAAAGAAAAATGTACTTGGAGAATCCCTTAGTTCTTGATCTGTGACTATTATGGAGATGACAAGTCTAGGTTGAAGGACTTAAATTTGTTTCAAACATTATGGGACAATGTACACCAGTACTATAGACTAGAGTAACTTTGAATTGCGAAAAAGCTATCAAATTATTCTCAAGTAAGTTGTAAATATTGACAAAATTACACATCGATATAAGAATAATCGGAGTGCAATCTATCCGTCACTTTATTAAAGGGAATTAGTGTTATTTAGATATAACATGTATGAAAAAATAAAATGTAAAAGAAGATATGTAAGAATAGATGCACAATCCATATATACATTTTAGACCGCCCAAAATTAATGTTTTTACTAGAAGAATATGAAGAGAAAGTAAACAACGTTGTTCGAATTCAAAATTGCAGTTACCAGCCTAATATTTATATATGGTAAACTCTACTTTGTAATTTATTGTAACATAATTTATGGTAAAATATCTTCATGTTGAGACATGCTATTATTGAATAATAAAGAAGTTTATACGTCATAGATTTATATGAATATATTATTTGTCTTTATAAAAATATTCTTTGCTTTATGCATACAGCCAGGTAAAATATACGGCGAGAGGTTATGTGCTGGCCACATCAGATTTTTTATAAGTAGGCTAACTCGCAAATATTCGAAAATCCTATCAAAATTTTGACAGATTGATAAATTGAAATTGAAATTTTCTGGTTTCGTTAAGATTCTTATCCGCTATAATTGATGAAAAATACATTTCATGAGATATTTTGGATCAAGCTGCTGAGATGAAGAACAATTTAAGACCATATATATAAAGGATTCAGTACATAGGTAAAAAATTGAAACATTAAAGTCCTAGAACTTTACAATATCAATTTAATGTTCTAGGACTTTAATGTTTCACTTTTTGTTTTATAAATCGTTCAAAAGAAGTTGCTTTAGAAATAAATATGACAAAAAAATATTGTATGATACAAGGACGTAAAGCTAGTCTTTAGTCACGAATGGATCAGAATTAAAACACCAGCGCAGCACACGCATACGTATATTAACAACAATATATTTTTCGATACGGGATACTAGAAATGATCCTGACATATCAATCTGTTTTTCAGATTTATCGGCAGATGATCCAAAAGAAATATATGGTGCACCATTGATATCATTTATTATGCATTAAGAAAATATACTTGCAATTTATAAAAAGTCAACAACAATATAGCTTCCTATATATGGGAAACTAAAAATGATACTGAAATTTCAATAGGTTTTTCAGATTTATCGGAAAGTGTACCAAATAAGTATATGGTGAGACGTTGATAACATTTATTATACATGAAAAAAAAAAATCAAATAAATCCACCTATGGTTATCAGCTGTTACCTATTCTTATTATTATTGTTTTTGTTCTATGACTGTCTATTCTTCCTTTAATCCAGACAAGCACTTTCGTGTTGACAGCTAGCAGGCATGTTGTTAGCTTTGCTAAAAGTTTTATATCTTCAATCATCGTCGTAATAATGTTTATAAAAATGACAGTTAAATTTAAGTAAAAAAATAGACAATATTTTAATACATATAATGAATTGTTATTTATGGTAAGTGACCACAAAAATTTGTAATAATTATTATATAATTGTCATTCATAAATTATTGTAGCTGAAGATGGCCACATTTAGGGCCGAAACGTCCACATGTTTGTAATGGTAATAACTTCAATGACAATGGAAATTAATGCCCAATAAAAAATATGTATATTTTACAGATAAATTTCTAAAATTATCTATAATTTTAATCCCGGAGCTTACGCTTTAAACACAATTCCATGGTTATACAGTTCAGATTTCAAATGCATGTAACTGCCAGATATATGTCACTGTCAACAATGTAATCTTTTCAAATAATAATAGTAACGTTTTAAAAAGAAAATAGTAAATGGAACAATAATTATATGGAAACGAACTTAATACAGTTTCCAGCATAAGTAAATATGTAGGAATATAGGTAGATAATAAAAATATATAATATATCATGACGGCATATTACCCATTGCTAGGTGAGCCAATCTGCTTTGTACACAGATAAAAATAAAATAAATTAATATTTCATCACGGCATATTACCCATTGCTGGGTGTGCCAATCTGCTTTGTATACAGATTTCGGTAATGATGGAATATTTGTACCGTGTGGGCGCTTACCAGGCGTCACCTCACGGGCACTCATAGTTGGCGTGGAGAGTGCACCACAGGGGTCAATTTTGTGCCATTAAAATGTCGATAATAATGACATATTTGTCCCGTGCGGACAAATGTAGATACCACATAGTGAAATAAACAATTAATTTTTTCTTTGCCTAAATTAGTGAGGTGATTATAAATATTTTTTCCTTACTGGGTTTAATAATGGTCATTCAGCTAGAAAAGATATTACTAAGGTTTTCCTTTTCTCGTTTTCTATTTCATTTTCTTTAAAAATTGTATTCTTCCCTAGACCAAAACTCAGGATACTGTTTAAGCCATTCAGGGCTCTCCCACCATTTTAAATTCGACAATTTCTTTGCTCTGCAACCTCGGGATGGAAGGTCTGCTGGATTCATGGTTCCTGGAATATAATGCCAAGATTCTTTCTTTGTTAATTTTAGAATTTCATCTCTTCTGTTTCTTACAATGGTCAGTCCATTCCACTTCTCTTTTAATCCATGCAAAGCAGTTGTCGAATCTGCCCAGAAAAAAATCTCAATTTTTATATAAGTAAACAAATTCTGATTCGACGATCGATTTATAACGTGGAACTTCAATTGTAGCTGTAATTAGTTCTAATCTAGTTATAGTTATTTTTATCTAAAGGTACTAGTTTTGATTTAGCTTGAATTAAATGAACAGTAATTCCTTCTGTACTTTCTATTCTAATAAAACTAGCCGCTGCATATGCAGTTTTATTTGAATCTGCAAAGGCATGTATACTCAGATTTAAAAAAATTAATATTGTTTTTAATAAAACATCTGGAAATATTAATCTTTGGCAAATTGATTAAATCTTCATACCACTTCAAAAATGCGGTCTTCAACTTTTCAATTATTTCTTTGTCCCAGGTTTGTAATAATAATTTTTTCTACAGTCTACATAGAAAGTAGACATTTGCGCTCTTTTTTGTCAACGCTAAATGTCACTTTGTCGCTCTAGCGCGACAAAGTAGAAAAGACGCTCGCTGTCCAAATTTCTAACTATACAATGGTGAAAAATGTCACTTGTCTACATTATCAATGGAAACGTTTAGTCAAGGAACTAATGGCACTGTAGTGACATGTTTACCACCTTTACAAATAAATCTGACATAACTGCTCTGTCGGTATATTACATAACCAAAAAAATTTTGCCGCACTATTGTGAAAATGAAATAGGGCATTCATTTGAAAAAACGAAAGTATAAAATATTTAGATTAGATTAAAGCAATAGCTCAAAAAAAAATGGGAAATAACGATAAATTAAAATTAAATATAAAATACGTTTTTGTGCAACCGGCCGCGAAATAGGCATTTCGCAGCCGCAATATAGGCCACGAAATTGAATTTCACGGCCGCTACCATGGCAACGGCCGCGAAATCCATTTCGCGGCCGCTACCATGAGTAAACAATCACTATGACAAGTGTTTTGTTTATCAAATGTCAATTCCATAGCTACCTTGAAAGCCAATTTTCAATTAACAGTGAAACTGTTTAAAATTAATAAAATTTGTAATTACATATTTTTTACGGTTGCACAAAAAATATTGTGTACACCTTGTCCGCGAAATTCTTTAGCGTCCTCAATTTTTCTCTCGGTACGCTAAAGAGTGATTTCGCGGCCTTGATATACAAATAACTATTTTACCTTCCGTCACCTCTAGGTAAGGAAGGTATTGTCTTTGGTCAAAAAATTCGGGGGTGAGTTTTCATTGACTAAGCACGTTTTAGGGTCTTTACAATACGATTTTACTATTTTTACGATGATGTCTGTATGTGTGTGTGTGTGTTCGTGTGTGTGTGTGTGTATGTGTGTGTGTGTGACCGCCGTTTCGTTAACGATATCTCCAATACTAGAATTCCAAAAATTACAATTCTTACGTATTCCTCTTCCTTACAACCATATGCAGACTTGATTAGATTTTGGTTATAATTGGTCAACCGGAAGTACCCTCATTTGAAGATTTTAACAGTTTTTCTTGAAAAACTCAGTTAAATGTTATTATAACTTAAAGAATATATTATTATCTACAGGGTGGAAACGAACTTAATGTCATAAATTTAAGGATGAGTAGTATGACATGTGTAGATTACGAAACTGAAAGAATTTTTTTAAAATTCGAAAAACGAAAATTCGACTTTTCTTAAGGAAACTTTTTTTTACTGCTGTTTTAATTCATATTTCATTAAAAATATGGTTATCAAAAATACATTCAAAATTAGTTGTATAAGATATTATTGTTAATAATTAAATTAAATAGCATTTTTAACGAAAATAATTGTGTAATTGATAAAATAATGCAAATGCGTTGCCAGTGGTCCAGTGGTACCAAAAATGTTAGTTTCATGAAAACTACCCTTAAATATGCGAATTTTTAAAAAATTCTTTCTGTTTCGTAATCTATACATGTCATACTACTCACCATTAAATTTATGACATTAAGTTCGTTTCCACCCTGTATACGATTTGATTGCATTTTATATTTGATATTCAACAGATATAGAGTTAAAGAAGAATACAAATAATAAATTTCACATAAATTTCATAATTCAGCCAGCTATGCTAACTTAACCATGGGAACTGCTAATATATGCAGGTAATTCAAATTGACAGATGTCAGTATCAATAAATTTAAATCAATGAAAGAATAAGGGAAGTAACTCTAGTGTTAGAAGTTTCTAGATATAAAAGAGACGATTACATTGATTTGAACATGTCATGAGGAGAGATGAATATATTAATAGAAGGTGGAAGAAACATAGGAAGACCAAATTTAAGATGAAAAGACTGTATTGTAGAAGACTTGAGAGAAAAGGAACTGAATGAGGACGACACGCAAAACAAAAATGAGTGGAAGAAGAAAATAAAAAATAGCGACCTCCTAACGAATGGGAAAAACTAAAGAAGAAGAAGATGTCAATGTCAAGTGCAATTTGCATAGTTTGTTGATGAAATAACTTTACTGGGAATATAGGATCTTTTGCAAGAAAATTTATGTATAGGGCGCGTGCAGTGACATCACTTTTCTGACTTTGGCAAGCAGATATGGGGACCCGTGTCAAAATGACAGCAATTAATTATGTCCATAACTGACAAGTGTTATAATTTTTCATTAAAAATTTCATAATTTTCTTATTTCATGTGGTTTGTTTGTTATCAAGGGAATCACATAATACTAAAAATTTAGAATCTTTTGCAAGAAAATTTATGTATGGATTTTGTAGATAATACACAGGATTGACGGAAGGTATTGTGCTGGCCAGAGAATGCCACGCGACGCAGGAGCGCGGCAACATATTCTCAATCGACAATGTCCTATTTTGCGCTCTTAATACACAAATAGCTATAGTATGTATTGTAATTGGGCAGATAAGTTCCATAGGATCAAATATTCTATGTGATGTAGAGAAAAGAGTTCTTTTAGTAATTTTTGAAGTTTTAAATTCAAAATATTATTTTCACATATAGATTCCACTTCAATCCTAATACATTAGAAAAAAAAACTGTTGTGGCCAGCACAATACCTTCCGTCAATCCTGTGTAATATATATATATATATATATATATATATATATATATATATATATATATATATATATATATATATATATTGTAACGTTCATTTTTTTATTTTTTTTATAAATTCATTTATGGAATAGTTAAGCGTCTTACAATTTATTTAGTACGTCCCTGGTATATACGGTCACTTAATTGAACGTACGCGTGCCGAACGTTTTTGCAAAATTTGGGGCTTGGGGTTTCTGCCGTGAAACGAGACGGTAGTGTTTTTTTTCTGGCCACTCTCACGTGCTCTAATAAAGTCTGTGCCACTAGTAGTGCCGTTTTTAATAATTAAGTTGAGTATCGTCGATTATCGTCTCTACCGAAAGAGTAGAAAATTTTGCCTCAACTAAAGTTCTCCGCGAGTGAGGAGTCAAAGTTTTGCACACGTGGTAGCAGTATTGTCTGTGTGCGCCCATTGTCTCGACCTATCGTAAAATTTTAGTATCGGGCGTCCAGATTTTCCCGTATTTTGGGGAGTTAGTAAGACTTTTAGTGCCGTGAACCGAGTGATTATCACCGTGCATCCAAAACACGCTTCGCCGAATCCAGCCAAATTTTGGGCCGCCATTTCTACCCAGTTCCATTGCCGCCGCCAATTGTGTTGGATTTGGACATCGTTTCCATGGCTATTCAGCACCCCAGATGAGTACTACCTACTTTTGTTTGAAGCGCTATATTTGTCTCCCAAGTTCATTTTCATCATTTTTCTGCGTGCACTTTGTGTTGTGCGCGTGCGCGTTTAGTTTTGTCAGTGACGCACTTACTGTGCGCCGTGCAGATATAATTTACACTATTTTGAGGATTGATCCTATGATTTTGTGCTCTTATTACCGTCGATTTGGTTGTAATTATCATTATTATTATTTCCTTGTAATAAATTTTGTGGGGTTATTGCCTTGCAGTAGTAATATTTTGTTCAGATTTTCTTTGGTGGCCTACCCTACGCCACTGGTTTGTAATTGTTAATTTAAGATAATTTCATGCGCACATTTCACCTTCCCCCTTCATCACTTCATTTTTCATTATAAGTTGGGACAACAATTTGTCAATTATTGCAAGTTTTATTTATGTTGGTTAATAAACCGTATTTGTCAAAATTTATTCACACTTTTGTTATAAACAAACCTAATTTAATACGTAACCCCTGTCTTAAAATTTTGTCCTTTGAACCCCCTTATATTTTCAGCTTGAGTTATTATTTTGGTATTTTTCGTGTATGGGGTTCATTGTTAAAATACCTGGCGCCCTTATAAAAGTAAGTAAGATAAAATTTGTGATTTACCTTTACAACCCCTCCCCCTCACTGCTAGCTAGCCGGTGTCATGTGTGGGAAGCCACTTTTGCGGTAAGTGTCCGTATAGTTTATGTTTTGCCAACTGATGATAATAAATTTTATTATTTGGAAAAAAGGTACGTGGCAATATATATATATATATTCCATACATAAATTTTATTGCAAAAAATTCTAAATATCCAGTAAAATTATTTCATAAAAAAACTATGCAAATTGCACTTGACACTAACATCCTCTTCTTTAGCTTTTCCCATTCGTTAGGGGTCGCTATTTTTCATTTTCTTCTTCAACTCATTTCTGTTTTACGTGTAAAATTCTTTAACTCTATATCTATTGAATATGAAGTATAAAATTTAATCAAATCGTATAGAGAATAATATATTTTTTGTGATAATAACGTCAAATGTCAATAAATCAAATTTAACTGTTAAATCTTCAAATGAGGCTACTTTCGGTTCACCAATTATAACCAAAATCTAATCAGTTGTTCTTCTGGATGTAAACTGGAGGAATACGAAAAAATATATAAATTTTGGAATCGTGGTATTGAAGTTATGCGATCCGAAACTTTCGTCACACACACACAGACTCACACACACACACACACACACACACACACACACACACACACACACACACACACACACACACACACATACACACATACATACATACATACATACAGACATCATCGTAAAAATGGTAAAATGGTATTATAGGGACCCTAAAACATGCGTATTCACTAAAAACTCATCATTGAATTTTTTTATCAAAGACAATACCTTCCTTACCTAAAGGTGACGGAAGGTAAAAAGTTGATTTGTATTTTCTAATGTCTGATCATTATACTTCCACCCTTTCAAATCAATTTTACCTGCAAACATGATTGATATAGCTTGCTTAATATAGTTTTTACTTCAGTAAGAGAATCAAGACTAGTAATAGAATTATCCGGACAAAAACTGTTTAAATTTTCAATTATTTCATTATTATCTAAATTATTAAATTTGTTTTCTTTTAAAGTTTTATCCAAATGATAATTAATAACAGCAGACATCAAAAAAGGCCTTGAAGTTACACCGAAAACTACTCTACATTGTCGGAAATTTCTTAATTTAACATTTTTTTTTCCGTAAAAATTTCAAAAAAATTCTGTCAGATACATTTAGAGATATTTGTGAAAAAGCCTCTTTAATATTAGCAATTTCTCCTATTTTCTTTAATCTAAATTGATTTAATATACAAGTTATTTTTTTGATCATATTTATTATATATTTATTTTCTAAACAATTGTTTATAGAAGGTACTTGGTACTCACGTGCTAAACTATCGAAAACAGGTTTAGTTTTAGTTGTACTGTTAAGCCAAACAACATACCTGTGAGAACGATAATGGCCTTGATTTCCCGGATTCTTCTTAAATATTTCTTCAATAATACCTTCCGCTAATCATTCGTAAAATATTTTTCTGTATACTCCATTGTAAATAACTATCTACCTAGCAACGAGTCCGGTAGGTACGTTTTTACGGCCTAGGCCGGTAGTACATAGCAACGACTTTGACGACGTCCGGTAAGTATTTAAAAATTGACTATTACATAATTTGTAAATAGTAGGTAAATTAAATAAAAATTTAATAAATTTTACGTTAATAACCCATCACTGCAAACTTGTTCAACACACACATGACGTTTTTGATTAAATAATAATAATTATGCTTAATAAATAACTTGAGAGTTCTACAGAAAAAAATTATACGACAAATGACCGGTAGCTGAAATACGGTAGTTCTAGCTCGCCCGTAAATGCTTAGCTACCGGCCTAACGACGTAAATAGCTATTACCATATTCAGAATAAAAGCCTACATATTTTAGCCTTTTTATTGTTTTTACCTCTCGCTAAGAGAGGTATTGCATTCATGCTAAAAATCGCATATCCAGATTTTATTGAATAAGCACGGTTTAAGGTCCCTACAATCCGATTTTAACATTTTTACGATGATGTCTGTGTGTGTTTGTGTGTGGATGTGTGTTTGTGTGTGTGTGTGTGTGTGTGTGTGTGTGTGTGTGTGTGGGATGTTGGAAGGACGATTACTCAAAAACTATAAGACTTTAAATTTGTTTAAGTACATATTTCCCAATCGGACATTCATGGGAAGATCTGAAAAGGTTTTGGTAACAATTGGACAACCGGAAGTAGAAGATTCTTGAAAAAAAATCTTCTAAATATTATTTTTTGAAATTTTTTTTTGGTAATATTAAATAAAATTAAATTCTCTATCTGATACATTTAATTATTTTATTATATATTCTATAGATTTAGAGATAAAAGAAATATAATATATAAAATAATCTGTTTTAATAAATTTTACAGCCGAAAGAATGCCATGGAAAATAGTTGAGAATTTAAATTGTTTGTAACTGACAGATAAATATCAGTGTCAGAAATCCGGAGACAGTACTGAAGACTTTTTCTGGGAAGTACATACATTATATTATTTCTTATTGTATTTATAGTTAAATATTTAGAATTATAGGTATATTACACATACCCTTCAGAAATACTGTTAATGGTCTCCACTCTGCAACGTAAAATACAGAAAAAATTGTATCTCATCGAAATAATGAGTAATGAAAGAAAAATGTACTTGGAGAATCTCTTAATTCTTGATCTGTGACTATTATGGAGGTGACAAGTCTAAGTTGAAGGACTTAAATTTGTTTTAAACATTATGGGACAATGTACACCAGCACTGTAGCTAGAGTAACATTGAACTGCGAAAAAGCTATCAAATTCTTCTCAAGTAAGTTGTAAATATTGACAAAATTACACATCGATATATAAAAATAATCGGAATGCAATCTATCCATCACTTTATTAAAGGGAATTAGTGTTATTTAGACACAGCATGTATGAAAAAATAAAATGTAAAAGAAGATATGTAAGAATAGATGCACAATTCAGATTATACATTTTAGCCGCCCAAAATTAATGTTTTTACTAGAAGAATATGAAGAGAAAGTAAACAAGAACGTTGTTCAAATTGAAAATCCCTGTTATCAGCAGGTATATATATAGTAAACTCTACTTTGTAATTTATTGTACATAATATATGGTAAAATATCCTATAGATTTTGTAAGTATATGTGAAAATTGTTTTACGTTGAGTCATGGTCTTATTGAGTAATAAAGAAGTTTATACGTTATAGACTTATATGAATATATTATTTGTATTTCTAAAAATATTCTTTGCTTTATGAATAGAGCCAGGTAAAATATACGGCGAGAGGTTATGTGCTGGCCACATCAGATTTTTTCTAGTGTTTTCATAGCTAAACCATTATTATTTGGAATTGAATTATGTTGTTCTCGCCAGAGAAAGTTAACTTAATATCTACCTTCTTCATTAACAGTAATAGTATCTTTAAACCTATGTAAAATAGCTTCTTCTTTTTCTTTTTCGATTTAACTTCAATATGATATTTTATACCTAATATGTACAGATCCCACAATTCGCGGATTTTCATATTCTGCAAGAGCATGAATGTGGCAACCATAGCAGTACTTTCTTGTTCTCTTTCAGCTTCATTATTCTTGCCCATTATAGTCAAATCTAAAAATATCTAAACAGCAGTCATACTTAAGTTGAACCATCTTTCCAGTCAATAATTTTCCTGCAATATCTGCTCCTATTAATAACTCAATATCACCTGCATAATCGCGAATTTTTATATTATGCCGGGTAAGTTCTTCTTGTTGCAGTTCATTAGGGCAATCACATATTGCCACATATTGTATTTTGATTTAATGCAATAAAATTACAAAAATAATCCTTTTCAATATTACTTAATCTGACACGATAAGCTTTATGACTTTTTCACATTTTTACTTTTCATTAATACTGACATTTGTCAATTTGAATTATCTGAATATATTAGCAGTTTTCATGGTTAACATAGCTGGCTGATTTATGAAATGTAATATCTTTATAATACTTTAACTCCATATCTATTGAATATGTTGTATAAAGTTTAATCAAATCATATAGAGAAAAATATATTCTTTAGGTTATACTAACGTTAAATGTCAATACATGATATTTAATTGCGTTTTTTTAAGAAAATCTGTTAAAATCTTCAAATAAGGGTACTTTCGGTTAATCAATTACAACCAAAATCGAATCACCTCTTCTTCTGGATGTAAACTTGAGGAATACGAAAAAATTATAATTTTTGGAATCGTGGTATTGAAGTTATGCGATCCGAACCTTTCGTCACACACACGGACACACCTTTTAGTTTTGTTTATTGTTATAACAACCGACGTTTCGGCAGCATGGACTGCTGTCCTCTTCAGGGTTTCATCATATGTGGTAGCAAGTCCATTTTTTCTTTACGAAGATATTTTTTTATTTACTTTGTGAGTTATATAATGTAAAAAAATGACCACGAAAGATTGACTAATCGATTGTTATAAAATAATTGTCAATATTAACCGTTTAACCACGAAAGTCTTTAAATTCGTGCGCGGCAACTAATGGTTTTTACCTCTCGCTAAGAGAGGTAATGGATTCTTGCTAAAAATTGCATATCCAGATTTTAGTGAATAAGCACGTTTTTAGGTCCCTAGAATCCGTTTATAACATTTTTACGATGTCTGTGTGTGTGTGTGTGTGTGTGTGTGTGTGTGTGTGTGTGTGTGTGTGTGTATGTGTGGATGTGTGTGTGTGGTTGTTGGAGGTATAATTTCTCAAATACTATAAGACTAAAGACCTGTGTAACTACGGATTCCTCAACCTAACAGTAACGGGAAAAGCTGAATAGCTGGTAACAATTGGACAACCGGAAGTGGTAGTTTCTAAAAAAAAATTTTCTAAATATTGTTTTTTGAAAATTTATACTATAAATAATAAAGATAATTAAATTCACAACCGGACACATTATTTTTTTTTATTATATCTCCTATAGGATTAGAGATATAGTATATAATAATATAGAATAATCTGTTGTAATAAATCTCGTTGTCCAAACAACTCCATGGAAACCAGTTGAAAGATTTTTCTGGGAGATACGAGTACATTTAATGTATCATATTGTATTATTAATTAAATATGCATTTAAAATTATAGGTACATATACAGGGTGATCACGCGAGAATGAACCGGGAATTATCTTCGTTATTAAGCAAGATAGCGATTATCTTCAAATAAACAAATTTATTATAAGCAATATGGGCAATAAGATGTCGTATCAAGAAGCGTTCTGTTACTTCCGGTTCCGGAGTATGTGATACCAACTTTAAAATTTCAAATGGAACATACTATATTTTTCTATATTTTTGAAAAGTACACAAAATTTGCTTTACAATGACAGTAAACAAGTAGGACGTTGTATTATTAAAAAGTAAAATGGCGGACGTTTGAAATATCTTACAAAATAAGTCAAGAAAGTATGGAATTTTGTTTTATTAGATTTGTTGCCTAGGTTACGTCATACAAATGAATTTATCTCAAAAAATATCATCATCTATGAACAAAAAACAATAAAAGCTCACACACTTGATTTTTTTTTCATTCAATATATTCATATTTCAAACGCCCGCCATTCTATTTTTTAATAATACAACGTACTACTAATTTGCTACCATTGTAAAGCAAATTTTATGTACTTTTCAAAAATATAGAAAAATATAGTATGTTCCATTTGAAATTTCAAAGTTGGTATCCCATACTCCGGAACCGGAAGTAAAAGAAAGCTTCTTGATACGACATCTTATTGCCCATATTGTCTATAGTAAATATGTTTATTTGAGGATAATCGCTATCTCGCTTTATAACAGAGATAATTGCTGGTTCATTCTCGCGTGATCACCCTGTATATATATATATATATATATATATATATATATATATATAATATGAGGATCCGTGTCAGAATGACGGCTAGTAGTTATTTACATAGATGTCACAATTGTCATATGTCATAATTTTTCATTCAAAATTTCAAAATATTCTGATATGTTGTTTATTTGTCATGAATAGTATGGTATATACTTATCGAGGAAAATAATCCACGTGGATTTGGAAAATCATGATGTTTTGAATGAAAAATTATTATACTTCATACCTTTGTACATTATTACTAGTTGTCATTCTGGCACGGGCCCCCATATCTGCTTGCCAAGGCCAACAAAATGGCGAGAGGTATTGTACTGGCCTCAACAGATTTTTTAATACGCGTACATGGAAAGGGCAACTGACATATAACGGTCGCTGTTGGTGACCGTTGAGAATGGAGTACTGCGAACTGAATTTCGTAATTCATATTTTCTTATATAGGAATTTTATTTTTTATGGGGTCTCGTGGCCGTGTACCTGAGTGGCTGGTCGCGAATCTGGGGACCCGGGTTTGATTCCAACCGATGCCAAAAATTACTTCCAATTTTAATGGCACAAAGTTGACTCCTGTGGTGCACTCTCCAATGAGCGCCCGTGAGGTGACGCCTGGTACGCGCTCGCACGGTACAAATATTTCATCATTACTGATATCTGTGTACAAAGCAGGTGTGCTAACCCAACAATGGGTAATATGCCGTGATGATATATTTATTTATTTTTATTTATTGAAATACATAAAAAAATAATTGATTTGTTTTACAAAATTTCTATACAGAAATAAATAATAAATAAATAACTAAAATAAATACATCATCACGGCATTTTACCTATTGCTGGTTGTTCCAATCTGCTTTATACACAGATATCGGTAATGATGAAATATTTGTACCGTGGGGCGCTTACCATGCGTCACCTCACGGGCACTCAATGTTGGCGTGGAGAGTGCATCATAGAGGTAAGTTTAATGCCACTAAAATTCGAAGTAATATTTGGTGTCAGTCGGGATCGAAGCCGGGTCCCCAGATTCACAACCAGACACTCAGGCACACGGCCACGAGACCCCATAATAATATAATAATACTATATTCAGGGATGTAAAATTACTGTATTTTTTTGTTAAATTACCACAGTACGTTACCAATTAAGTTAATTAACTAATATATAACCGTAAATTTTTTAATTATGTTTTCCATAAAGTAGTTATTTGTACAACAAGCATGGAAGTGATATATTTCCGTAGTAGACGTGAAATTTTTAGTCGAGCCGTTGAAGGAATTAGAAACACGCCATGTATGTAAAATACTGTTTCTACGTGTTGCACAGAAAAATTTTTTCTAATTCCGTTTAGAATAAGTGTAAAAGTGTTACTGTTAATATTTACAACAAATAAAGCTATTTGTTATAACACAAATGATACGTTGTCTATACTTTTCGGTACTGAATGTGGAAAAGTAGATTATATTTTTTATTTTTTAATGCGTGAAAGCAATACTTATTTTCAATTGCTAAAATAATTGTTTAAGGAACTTGAGTAAAAAGTATACCTAGTCTTATTTCATGAATACGGACTGCATTGCCCTAGACGAGTTCCACAAATCCTATGAGTGAAATAAGACACTTCACAACGTCAAAAAAACTACCGCAGCGTTTATTTTTTCACCCATTTGCGTTAAAAATGAGACCTTTTTCACGATTTGGTTGTGTAAGAAAATTATAAATTATGAACCCATTTCAATGAAAGTACTTTAACGGACGTATATAAAAGTACATTACCAAACACATATAAATTTTTAAATAAAGGACTTTTCTAAACGGAATTGGAAAACTAATTTTAAATATCTAACATAATTACAGTGGTAATTTATCAAAAACATAATTACATTCCTTGCTAAGAGTACACAGCTTAGGAAAGAATTTGAGTTGTGCAAAAATAACATACGATAGTTCAGTGACACGAGAGAGATAATCATAGAATTTTAAGGAAATAATGAGTTGTAAAATTAAATGACGGGATTAACCATACACTAAAAAATTATAACGTCTTTTAATATGATAAAAATACAACGAAATATTATATTATGACTGCGACTGCGTTGTTCGGTTTGCTGAACTGTACATAACTCAATTATTTTGGTATATCAGCAGGAAATGCTTGTAGGAAATCCCTTAACAACCTTAACATGATAATAACCTAAATTATAATTGACTTATCGGGGTGTAGTTCGTGACCCTAGTACAAGATATTATCATTAACAGCAGCTGTTAACTGTAAACAAATTAATCTCACGTGACATTCTGGGCCATGTACAGGACCCTGCTTTGCGATTGGATTACATACCCCGTATGCCAATAGCTTAGTTGGTAAGAGCGTCACTCCAACAAAGTGAAGATCTTGGGTTAATACATATTAAAAAAATATCCGATAGGGGCACGAGTAATATATGACATGTTCACAAGATTTTTAAATACAGTGGTAATCCCAACCCCACGCGATGAATAAAAATATCCTCAATGGAGGCATATACTAAATAGCAGTTATACGTTAAGCGGAAGATAATTTCAGCTATCGAGATAGAGCAGCCAATAGCTTAGTTGTTAAGGGCATTACTATGGCAAAGTGAAAGTCTTGGGTGCGAATCCCGACGACTGACATGATCTTTTCACACTTTATTTCATATATACTGAATTTTAACTCATTTTAAATAATAGATAGTTTAACAATTTTTGTATAAAAAAATAAATAATAACCCGTATAACTAATCTTCGAAACCAAAGGTAACTATGCTAACCATTGTACCAAGATATTTTCATATTAACGTAACAAAAAATAGAAACCATTATTTATTTCCGATTTTTTTTTCGATTTATGTAATAATGATTTATTTTGTTCAATATCGTGGCTTAATTTTCTGCCGGGCATTTTTATTTGCAAAAAAACTGTTTTCCTATATTAAACGTCTATGTTAAGGATTGCATGGGTCACCTAACCGTATATTATATTAGGACGTGGCTACAGTCCGGAACACGGGATCGTTTAGAAAATCACGATGAGGTCTGGTTTAGTACTAGAAAGGTTTGGGGACTGTACAAAATAATATAAAACCAAATGGAGCGGGACCGTTGTCGAATAGCTTATTTGCCTGCATAATATTTGGCACTCGGCCCACGTTTTTCAAGCATGAGTTTTGTGCGTTAGGTTATGTAATGTTGAGGTGCATTTAAAGAAATTGCGTAAACTACGCTGCATCGTGATTTTATTTTTTTATAAACGATCCTGGAACCGGACGTGGAAGTTAAGTTAAATAAATGTTAAAAAATTGTATGTTATATGTTCCCTATTACTATGGTGAAAATGATTAGGCAGAAGACTTACGTCATCACCCTGAAAAAAATCCTTATAAAAAGAAATATAACTTATAGAAATTATTACTTGGTATTTATTTTTAAAAATCTGATGTGACCAACACAATACCTCACGCTATTTACCTACGGGGTCTCGTCGCCGCGTGTCTGTTTTCTGGTCGTGAATCTGAGAAATCTGATTCGATCCCGATCAACGCCAAATAATTCGAATCTTAAATGGCATAAAATTAAGCCTTGTGGTAAACGCCAACACAGTACAAATACGTCATCATCATTACCGAAAGTGTGTGCAAATCAGATTAGCACTCCCAGCAATGGATAATATGCCGTGATAATATATATATTTATTTAAGTTCGCCCAAAAAAACCGCTGGTTGTTTAAAGGAAACACCCTGCATATTTTTACCTTCCGTCACCTTTAGGTAAGGAAGGTATTGTCTTTGGTCAAAAAATTCAACGAAGAGTTTTTAGTGAATAAGCATGTTTTAGAGTCCCTGTAATACGATTTACCATTTTTACGATGATGTCTGTATGAATGTATATGTGTCTGTGTGTGTGTCTGTGTGTCTGCGTGTCTGTGTGGGTGTGTGTGACAAAAGTTCCGGATCGCATAACTTCAATACCACGATTCCAAAAATTATATTTTTTTCGTATTCCTCAAGTTTACATCCAGAAGAACAAGTGATTAGATTTTGGTTATAGTTGGTGAACCGGAAGTAGCCTCATTTGAAGATTTAACAGTTAAATTTGATTTATTGACATTTAACGTTATTATGACTTAACGAATATATTATTCTCTATACGATTTGATTACATTTTATACTTCATATTCAATAGATACAGAGTTAACGAATTTTAAAGAAATTAAATTTTATAATTCAGCTAGCTATGCTAAACATGGAAACTACTAATATATTCATATAATTCAAATTGACAGATGTCAGTATCAATAAAAAGTAAATTAATGTGGCAGTGATGAGGATGTTGAAGTAGATGTTGGGAAAGACACGGAAAGATACGGTAAGAAAATAACTCTAGTATTACAAGTTTCTAGAAAGATACAAGAAATATGATTGCATTGAACATGTCATGAGGAGAAATGAAGAATTTTATTGGAACAAGAATGAATAGTTTAGTAATAGGAGGTTGAAGAAACAGAGGAAGACCAAAGATGAGATAGAAGGACTGTACTGCGAAAGACTTGAGAGAAAAGGAACTGAATGAGAACGACACGCAAAAATAGCGATCCCTAACGAATGGGAAAAGCTAAAGAGGAAGAAGATGTCAGTGTCAAGTGTAATTTGAATAGTTTGTTTATGAAATAATTTTACTGGAAATTTAGAATCTTTTACAAGAAAAATTATGTATGGAATTTATACATTATATACAGGATTGACGGAAGGTATTGTGCTGGCCACAACAGATTTTTTATATATAGGGGACACTGAAAAACGGGCCACTCAAAAAAACTTTTTTATTTATTATTTTCTAATTCTCTTTAAATATTTGTAAACTAGGCTCAGGGACTCACAAATCATGGTATTTGTCATGATGGTAGCGCTTTCGGTTTTATCGGAAGTGATATTAACTTTCATATTTCAAATGGAACAAACTATCTATTTTTTTTTATATATTTGGAAACTACATAAAATTACAAATTCAACAATGTGCTTGAATTGTATTTTATTGAAGAAATAAATTAGAAAAACATAAGGGAATATGATGCATAATTAACATGCTAAGCCATGATATCACACAAACTGTGAAAACAGTAAAGATAATATTTAATTATTTAAATAGTAAGTTATTTTTGTAAGATTTCATATTTTGATACAAAAAAATTGTAAATTTGTATTCACAGCCTACCTAATATGGCTTAACCGGTTAATTATTCATAATTTTCTCTTACAGTTTTGTTATTTATTTCATCAATAAAAATTCACTTCAAGCATATCGTTGAATTCGTCTTTTTATGTAGATTCCAAATATATAAAAATAAATTTTGAATTAGATCAGCCTTAACTTTGTGATATAAAAATATATAGTGTCCGATTTAAAAACTGAAAGTTAGTGGCATTTCCGGTTAAACCGGAAGCGCTACCACCATGCCAAATACCAGAATTTGTGACCCCTACGCCTAGTTTACAAATAAGGAAAGAGGATTAAAAATAATTATAGATAAAAAAGTTATTTTGAGTGGCCCGTTTTTCAGTGTATATATGGACAAAAATCTGTAATAAAGAATCCAAAGATATCAGAATCATATACAGTGCGTATGTGACGTGAATACAAAGGTATAACAATGGGTTTTGTAATCTGCTGCATATCCAGATAATTTGGAGTTACGGGTGTGTGTATCTCGGCACAATTCATGTCCTTTGTTCAGAACACTGGACTTTAGCAAAGTTTAACTGAGCTCTGTACTCTCTACACGTCTACACAGTCCAGCACACCGAGTGTTTATTTTCAATAAAGGAGATTAACATAGGAAACGAGTTTTTTTTTTGCAAGCCGTTTTGATTGACAATAATTTTGGCATCATTACAATTATTTTAATTTCTATTAAGTAAAAAGTTATGCATTAAAGTACGCCAAATACATACAAATTGTATAATATTTTAGTTCCATAAATTAATCACCTACTATTTTTTTTTTTTTAAATAAAATAAATAAATATATCATTACGGCATATTAACCATTGCTGGGTGTGCCAATCGGCTTTATACACAGATATCGGTAATGATGAAATATTTGTACCGTGCGGGCGCTTACCAGGCGTCACCTCACGGGCACTCAATGCTGGCGTGGAGAGTGCACCACAGGGTTCAATTTTATGCCATTTTTTTAAATATCTTATTAATGGCGACAGCTATGGAATTTGAACATAAATGTAAACAAATGTCTCTCTGTTTCGGAATTAGGATGTCACAATCTAGCATGCATCTTGATGTTAGGAGCTACAATCTTAAACAATTTTTGCATATATATTTTATTTGAGATTGACATGACTGCAATAAGTACGTACACTAAATATCTAGGCAACAGACAGAATAAAAGGCACAAATCACTGTCACCAAGCTAATAATTCTACCATAAATATCCCTTAATGGAAATTATCAAATATTTTTTATAAAAAAATAATGTAAATGAAAGCTTCAAGCACTCGTCCGTTCGCCCATTCACTGTTGCGCGCTTTTGAATGAATTTGTAACTCGTAAGATTAGTTTTCTTTTCCTTCTTTTCCTTCTACCTTCTACAAAGTATTAATAATAAATTAAACAAAAAATCATAGCTAATGAATCATTTTTAATAATCTGATATACACATGGTAGAATACATACCAATATAGTTTTTAAATAATTGAAAGTATCAGGATTACGGTACTTTATATATGGAATAATATTTTCCAATATCCATGAGTCTGTAAAGCAACTTTAGAAAAAAAACATATGTTAGCAATTTGTAATTATTAGTAACGTATTAAAAACGAATTATAATATGAAAATATATACAATGCGATTTATAGTTTATTTATAAACTTGTCCTAATATGATATCTCTCTGTGCTCGGTGAAACAAAGAGCAAACTAAAAATCGATAGCATATAAATTCCAAATGCAATTGAGCGTTAAACATATTTATGCTCAACGTATACCAAAGTAAAGGGACAAACAAATATAGTAATTTTTCATTATTGCTTGTTTTTCAATCTACTTTTTCTGTTTTCCTGAATAATATTTATTATCTGAAAGTAATATTTTCAGTAAAAGCCAATTATGACAAAAACTTTGTTAATATTATGGCAAAATGAAATAACTGGTTAATAAAAAAAAAAATCTGTTGTCAGCTCAATGCCTGTCACCATTTATATTTTATTTTATATACTCGTAAATATTGTATGTACGAAGTGACAAATATTTTTTGTTTAAAATGATGGAGCAAATTTGTGAATAATTAAAGCTATGAGCGATTACATAACTAAGGTTATTGGTACTGATTTTTTAATTGTCATCTTTAGTCATATTTACCTTTCATTATTTATTTTTCGGTTATATATATATATATATATATATATATATATATATATATATATATATATATATATATATATATATATATATATATATATACAGGGTGTTCGAAAAATAGGGGACCAAATTTGGAAAATATATTAATCAAACCAAAACAAGAAAATAATCGTAATATACCCATGTCCGGAAACGAACCATTTCGGAATAAAACACTCTTTTGTTTGAATTTTTAATTTTATTTTTAGTAATATTTTTTACTCTCAAAATTACAATAGCTCCTTGAACTTGCATGCAACATTCTCCATAGCGACGTTTAGCTGCTCGCGAATTACCATGCGCACGTCCGTACATAAAATGCATGTTGGCTAATTCTGAGTTTGTATAACTGTTCATTATTAATAGAAAAGCTTCTAAACAATGTCAAAATAATTTAATTACGGTGACAACAAATTATGACAGTTGCTAAGGAAACGTGATTAAACAAAATACAATTATTAATGTAACTATTGTAATTTTGAGAGTAAAAAACATTACTAAAAATAAAATTAAAAGTTCAAACAAAAGAGTGTTTTATTCCGAAATGGTTCGTTTCCGGACATGGATATATTAGGATTATTTTCTAGTTTTGGTTTGATTAATATATTTTCCAAATTTGGTCCCCTATTTTTCGAACACACTGTATATATTATTAGTGTATATTGCCGAAACGTCGTTAATTTAATAAATATAACAGAATCTAAACTAAAAAAGGTTGTATTATTCTTAATATTAATAGACTTTATATAATAATATGCTTCAAAGTTCTTGTAGCTTTTTACCTTCCGTCACCTTTAGGTAAGGAAGGTATTGTCTTTGGTCAAAAAATTCAATGATGAGTTTTTACTGAATAAGCACGTTTTAGGGTCCATAATACGATTTTACCATTTTTACGATGATGTCTGTATGTATGTGTGTCTGTGTGTGTGTAACAAAATTTCCGGATTCCATAACTTCAATACCACGATTCCAAAAATTATAATTTTTTCGTATTCCTCAAGTTTACATCCAGAAGAACAACTGATTAGATTTTGGTTTTAATTGATCAACCGGAAGTAGTCTCATTTGAAGATTTAACAGTTAAATTTGATTTATTGACATTTAACGTTATTATAACTTAACGAATATATTATTCTCTATACGATTTGATTACAATTTATACTTCATATTCAATAGATACAGAGTTAAAGAATTTTAAAGAAATTAAATTTTATAATTCAGCCAGCTATGCCAAACTTGGGAACTAGTAATATATTCATATAATTCAAATTGACAGATGTCAGTATCAATAAAAAGTAAATTAATGTGGCAGATATGAGGATGTTGAAGTAGATATTGGGGAATACACGGAAAGATACGATAAGAAAATAACTCTAGTGTTACAAGTTTTTAGAAAGATACAAGAAAGACGATTACATTGGTTTGAACATGTCATGAGGAGAAATGAAGAATTATATTGGAACAAGAATGAATAGTTTAGTAATAGGACGTTAAAGAAACAGAGGAAGACCAAAGATAAGATGGAAGGACTGTATTGCGGAAGATTTTAGAGAAAAGGAACTGAATGAGAACGACATGCAAAAATAGCGACCCCTAACGAATGGAAAAAGCTAAAGAAGAAGAAGATGCCAGTGTCAAGTGCAATTTGAATAGTTTGTTTATGAAATAATTTTACTGGAAATTTAGAATCTTTTGTAAGAAAAATTATGGAATTTATACATTATACACGAGAATGACGGAAGGTATTGTGCTGGCCACAACAGATTTTTTTCTTATTAAATGGAAGTAGAAATGTACTCGTTTCACATTTAAATGAAATTTTAAAAGTAGTGATTAATAATTACATATGTACTGCTTTATTTGGCTTTCAGAAAATCGTTTCTGCATAATAGTACATGCATGCATTCATCAAACGAAGTTTATGCTACGTTTCCCGCTTACAACAAAAGGAATGAGTCATACAAGCGTATATACTTGTCACAATGATATAAAATATACTCGTAACTTTGTTCTTTTACAAGTACCACTGAAATGTAAAGACGAATGTACGGCACCTTATTATATTTTTATCTTGCTCATTTTTTATAAATATTTATGTATTCGTAGAATGCTATAAATCAACTAAATAAATGGGTTTTTAAGATTTTTCTCTGCGACCGAATTCTTCACCAATGAATATTATTGTACCTTTTATATGTTTGGCTATAAAAAGGAATTCTTACTTAAATCTATTCTATTTAACTCTACTGCTCTTAGTCTTGTCATAAACATTAGAAATTAATGAAAATATTTATCAATTTATAAATATGTATAAGCAAAAAAATAATCACTATCTACATCATTTTCACCACTAGACTGTGCTTCTAAAGTAAAATCATCATTGATAATATTTTTATTATAAATTAATTAAGATTTGTAATACCATGTTATATGTTAAATAAATAAAAAAAATAAAAATTCTGATGTGGCCAACAAATGTATATAAAACTATTTACAAAATAATTATTTGTTTAATTCAAACGTTTTACTAAATCAGAAAAAAAACTGTAGCTGTAAATGTTAATTTAGTCGTAGGTTCTTCTCCACCATCTTAAATTATAAATCATATTGCGACACTTCCTCATTGTTTTCCAGTTTAAAAGACAAAAATCCACAACACCTAACAAGTAATGTTTAACAAATAAAATGTCATGATTTTCATTCTACTTATATAGATGAAACTCGCCAATACATTCACAAAAAAATTAAAGAACATGAATATAATCTAATCTAAAAAACAATAATAACACGCATAGTGCTATTGTAGATCATTGCATTTCCTTAGACCATAATATTGATTTTAAAAATTACCGTTTACTTCATCACAAATCTAATATCAGTAAGAGACTAATTTTGGAAAGTTGCTACATTAATTTAGATGAACAAACTATTAATATTAAATCAGATTACAATCAATCTAAAAATTTATATCCCAATATTAAATTATTCACTGCTTTATAATTTTGACAGTTGTGTACATACACCATGAAGGCTCAAAGTTCGAAATGTTTTTGTCATTCGGTTTCTTATAAAGGTTGATAGATTTCACCCCTGTTGTTAACAATCATTGTATTTCCATACTTAGTCGTACTTGACTCGTCAACCTGATTAGGTTGAATTAGTTAACCAAAATGCAAATTAAATTTTAACAAATATGTAAGTAAATTCCAGTTTTTTACCTCTCGCTAAGAGAGGTATTGGATTCATGCTAAAAATCGCATATCCAGATTTTATTGAATAAGCACGATTTAAGGTCCATAGAATCCGATTTTAACATTTTTGCAATGATGTCTGTATGTGTGTGTTAGGTTGCTGGAGACACACGATTTCTCAAATTCTGTAAGACTAAAGACCTGTTTGACTACGGATTCCTCAATCTAACAATAATGGGAAGAGTTGAATAGGTTCTGGTAACAATTGGACACCCGGAAGTGGTAGTTTCAAAAAAAAAATTCTACATATTATTTTTTGAAAATTTGTTACTACAAATATTAAAGATAATTAAATTATCAATCTGACACATTTTTTTTTATTATTATATCTCGTATAGGTTTGGAGATATAATAATATAGAATAATCTGTTGTAATAAATTTCGTTGCCCAAAAAACAGTTGCGATATTTAAATTTTTGTAATTGACAAATAAAATGTAAAATGTCAGTATCAGATTTTTCTGGGAGGTATTAGTACATTTAATATATATTATTGTATTATTAATTAAATATGTATTTAAATTATAGGTATGTTTAATATTCATATATCCTTAAGAAATACCGCTGATACCGTCAATGAATTTGAAGAATTAGGAACATATTAGAATAGAAGGACAAAATTTCTCATAGAACGAAAAAAGAGATACAATTTCATTTTTTTGTGTGTACAAGAAATGTTAAATTCGTTACTTATAGGCCGCGAGCAGTCATGTGACTTTCTTGGCCTTGGCAAGCAGACACGAGGATCCGTGTTAGAACTACGGCTAGTAGTTATTTACATAGATGTCACAATTGTCATATGTCATAATTTTTCTTTAAAATTTCAAAATATTCTGATATTTATTTGTCATGCATAGTATGGAATATACTTGTCGAGGAAAATAATCCACATGGATTTGGAAAATGATAATGTTTTGAATGAAAACTTACGATACTTGACACCTATGTACATTACTAGCTATCATTCTGACACGGGCCCCCATATCTGCTTACCAAGGCCAACTAAGTCACATAACTGCTCGCGCCCTATGCAACATAAAATAAAAATGGCGAGAGGTATTGTGCTGGCCACAACAGATTTTTTATCTAATAATGTAATTTCATAGGGTAAGTTAATGTAAAAAACTTCAAATGTATACATACTTATATTGCATATTTATATTTAGACTTGATAATGGTTATAACCACAACTCAAACGTCGTCATTCTTCTCACTTCAATAAAAAAAAATTCGATGTATGAAGTGTTTATTCCAAAAACCTACTACTAAGTTTTACCAAATCATTAAATTTAGTCTACTAATAATTAAATAATAAAATTATTTTAACTTAAAATAATCCGGACAAAATTATCATTTCTGTCGGGCGTCTCGAGACGCACACTTTTTTATCTGTAAACCCATTTAATATGTAGACATATGTACAAGAAAATCAAGTAGAGAATGAAGTAAAAAGTCAAAAATTGTTTTTTAAATGAATATTTTTAAGAAAAACTGCTAGACGCTTTAAGAATAGATACTTTCGATTAGCCAATTGTAACCAAAATCTAATCAACTGTTAATATGGATGTACAATCGAATAATACAAAAGAATTTATTTTTTAGAATTACAGTATTCGAGTGAGCGGAGGAGAAAGAATCGATACATACACATGCGCACGCATACACACACATAATTGTAAAATGGTATTCAAGGGGCCCTTAAACGTGCTTATTCATTAAAAACTCATTATCGATTTTTTAGGTAAAAAAAACTGAATCTTTTATATTTTGTTTATTTTCAAACCTTCCTGCATTCTCTGTGCGTTGTTCCTCAATTTTTGTTTCATTTTGGGCGACAGTTTCAATTACATATAAATCCGGATATCTGGAAGGCCCATTCAGTAATGTCATGCCGTATGTTTTGAACTATTTTCGAGTAGTTTTAGTCATATGACATGAAGCTCCGTCATGTTGGAAAATAAATAGCGTCTTTGAATACAATTTTTACCTCTCGCTAAGAGAGGTATTGGATTCATGCTAAAAATCGCATATCCAGATTTTATTGAATAAGCACGTTTTAAGGTCCCTACAATCCGATTTTAACATTTTTACGATGATGTCTGTGTGTGTGTGTGTGTGTGTGTGTGTGTGTGTGTGTGGATGTGTGTGTGTGGGATGTTGGAAGGACGGTTACTCAAAAACTATAAGACTTAAAATTTGTTTAACAACGTATTTCCCAATCGGACATTCATGGGAAGATCTGAAAAGGTTTTGGTAACAATTGGACAACCGGAAGTAGAAGATTCTTGAAAAAAAATCTTCTAAATATTATTTTTTGAAAATTTTTCTTGATAATATTAAAGAAAAATAAATTCTCTTTCTGATACATTTAAATATTTTTATACATATTTTATAGATTTAGAGATAAAAGGAATATAATATATAAAATAATGTTGTAATTAATTTTACAACCGAAAGGATGCCATGCAAAATAGTTGCAAATTTAAATTATTTGTAACTGACAGATAAATGTCAGTGTCAGAAATAATGAGTAATGAAAGAAAAATGTATTTGGAGAATCCCTTAATTCTTGATCTGTGAATATTATGGAGATGACAAGTCCAGGTTGAAGGACTTAAATTTGTTTCAAACATTATGGGACAATGTACACCAGTACTGTAGACTAGAGTAACTTTGAATTGCGAAAAAGCTATCAAATTCTTCTCAAGTAAGTTGTAAATATTGACAAAATTACACATCGATATAAGAATAATCGGAGTGCAATCTATCCGTCACTTTATTAAAGGGAATTAGTGTTATTTAGATATAACATGTATGAAAAAATAAAATGTAAAAGAAGATATGTAAGAATAGATGCACAATCCATATATACATTTTAGACCGCCCAAAATTAATGTTTTTACTAGAAGAATATGAAGAGAAAGTAAACAAAGTTGTTCGAATTGAAAATTGCTGTTACCAGCCTAATATTTATATATGGTAAACTCTACTTTGTAATTTATTGTAACATAATTTATGGTAAATATCTTCATGTTGAGACATGCTATTATTGAATAATAAAGAAGTTTATACGTCATAGATTTATATGAATATATTATTTGTATTTATAAAAATATTCTTTGCTTTATGCATACAGCCAGGTAAAATATACGGCGAGAGGTTATGTGCTGGCCACATCAGATTTTTCTATACTGGATTTGAAGTTATTCTATCTTCCAACTTCCAATAATTGCTATTACTTAATGGCTTTAACGGTTCCAATCATGAACTATTTTTCCCCATAACTCTTAACAGACTTACACCCCAGAACATAACTCCCGCAGGAAACTTAACGGTATCTTTTAAACAGTCCCTAGAAAAGCCTCATTTTTGCTGGGAGTCACTGTTTCTATTATTTTGTACACTGACGTCAAATTTAGACTCATCACTAACAATAATAGAATTCCACTGGTCTTGTGGCCATGCCCTCTTGTACTTATAGCAGATTAAACACTTTTTTTTTCAGCAACGATTTTTTTTTGGCTTAAAATGTTGAATTTCTATTTTACTAATTTTCTGAAAAAATTTACATTAATGGATTGGCTTATAAAAAGTTAGATCCCGTTTATGAATCCAGTTTCTACAAGTTTCTGTGGAAAATAGATTCTGTACTACCATATTTAACCAGTTCGCTTTTTTTGACGATGTTATACATAAATCAGGCGGTCTGGACTTTGTCCCTTAAAGTGAGTATTACTGTTTTCACCATAAGTTGTTATATTAAGTCGCTGTTGATTTTGAAATTTGTAACTCGTTGACAATTTTTCTCATTTTTTTCACCACCAACCATTTTTTTCAATTACCTGTTTTACTTTCAGTAGAGTTGCTACATCTCGAGTTTTAAAATAATAACGTAGTATTAATCACAAAACATTCGTTTCATAGTTAAAAACGAATTTTAAAGTTATCTACTCCTGTATTTAATTATTTCTAAATTGGTTATAAAGTTTTGGCCGAATATTTAATTGTCAGTGATTTTTCAAGAAAAATCAATTTTAAACAATCACAAATGTATTTTTCCTTCTATTTTATCGTTATAGAGTCAAATTAAGGTTGAATCTGAAATCGAAATTAACTAAAAATATAATAAGTGAGTAACGGTATTTAAAAAAAAAATATTTTGATAGAAATTATAAAGTGCCCGAACATATAGGTAGTTGTTAGGACTGGTATTATATATTTAACGAAATGCATAGTTTTGTAGAAATGGTATACTGAAATGTGTTCTTTTTGTTTTAATTTACAATTACATATATGTAAATAATTAATTCCTTAAATATTTGCCCAATAATTGAATATATTTTTGTGCACATTTTCACATACAACTTCTATAAAGTATTATGAATTGAATCGGCAGTACTTAAATTTTTATTGTGTGGCAAAATTGTGGTTGCACTCATTGCAACCGAAAGTTATAATCGTCAAATATATTTTTGGGTTGAATGTGATTATTGAGAACATTGTTTGATATCGCTTCGTCTTTTAATATCCGTAAGAAATTTAACTCAGATACGAAACCATAAATGTGACAAAAACGGAGAGTTATGTGTGACTCACAATTTAGAACGTTTTAGGGAAATGCGTGATTTTCCGCCTTCCGCTTTATATGATCATTTCCATCTGTCGACAAGAATGTCATTCCCTATGTCGTACCGCTGCTCGACTTCAGCGTTTCTGGGAAATGCCAGTTGGATACACACGAATTCCGGGAAATTCTAGATAGAATAAACAAAAGGACGTTCCACTGGTCTCTGTTGCGACGCGATACCAATATATTTCTTTTAGTTTAGATCAAACATTTTTAAATTACATTAGTGCTCTGCGCAGTAATAAATCATGCGAATACAAAGCATATACTGGGTCACAAATTATGTGGATTAATAAAAAATGACAACGCGACTCTGTTACGCTTATATTTACAGTGTCAATATTGGCTCTTCAGCAATTTTATCGTACAAATACAATATTTGTTACCAGATATAATTGTCTATATTTAAAAAATGTTAAAAATGTAAAATATTCCAGTTTTATGAACTTTATTACAATGACAAAAATTTAATAGAGCCACAAAACTTATATCTGTAGATTTTATTGTGAAAATGGAAACTATAATATGTACCTTTAAAATTTTTATCATAAAAGTTTTTTAACGCATTTAAATCCTTTCCTCCTTTACTAGAGAAGAGTGCTTCGTAGTTTTATGTTCCACAAATTCCGAAATATTTACAAGAATATTTTTTTGTGATATTAAAATACTTTGCTGTCTATTTTTATAGTTGGGACAACATTGAAGTTACGACAATGTGTGAATAGTGTCAATAATTAAACCATATATTCTTTATATATTTTAAGTAAAATGTTCTGATAAACATATATCTGATTTCGTTTTCAATATAGAACTAACCTCTTGAAAATGATCCCGGTTTCTTCATTTGTAAACGGTAATAGATAAAATTATTAAATTTTGTATACAGTTTTGTCTCATTTAGAGGGCCACCATTGGAATCTCGAGAACTATAAGAGATACAATGTCGGTTAAATGGAACTTTTTCTGTATCTGTAGGAGGCCATCTCAGATATGCTTTTTTTCTCCAAATATAACTAGATAATGCCGAAAAACTGAGTTTTGTTGATTTTTTCTTTTTTAAATTAAAAAAAAATATAAGCCTAATAAGTCGTGGTTACCTGCTATTCATTCATAATTTTCTGTTTTTAACTTTGTATGTTTTTTATGTAACTTTTGATCTATATTACCCTCTTTCTGTAAACTTTTTGTCTTGACTACATGTATTTTGTTATTTACTATTTATCTGATGAAGACAGCACTACGCTGTCGAAACGTCGTTAAATAAAAATATACAGAACTAATCCCAAATATTGTTTTTATTTCATTATTATGAGTTGTGAAAGCTTCTTTCAATATGTATATGCTATCATTTAAAAACATTATTTATCATAACACATTGGTTTTTGAGGGTGTGATGGGGTGAAAACAATGAAAACTTTCATTCTTACGGTTTATTTTTTTGACTAGTTGACAGTCCTCTCAATTTTAAAGAAAAATCTGATGTGGCCAACACAATACCTCCCGCTAATTATTTTTTGTCAGATATGCTTTTTTTCTCCAAATATAACTAGATAATGCCGAAAAACTGAGTTTTGTTGATTTTTTCTTTTTTAAATTAAAAAAAAATATAAGCCTAATAAGTCGTGGTTACCTGTTATTCATTCATAATTTTCTGTTTTTAACTTTGTATGTTTTTTATGTAACTTTTGATCTATGTTACCCTCTTTCTGTAAACTTTTTGTCTTGACTACATGTATATTGTTATTTACTATTTACCTGATGAAGACAGCACTACGCTGTCGAAACGTCGTTAAATAAAAATATACAGAACTAATTCCAAATATTGTTTTTATTCCATTATTATGAGTTCTGAAAGCTTCTTTCAATATGTATATGCTATCATTTAAAAACATTATTTATCATAACACATTGGTTTTTGAGGGTGTGATGGGGTGAAAACAATGAAAACTTTCATTCTTACGGTTTATTTTTTTGACTAGTTCACAGTCCTCTCAATTTTAAAGAAAAATCTGATGTGGCCAGCACAATACCTCCCGCAATTAATTTTTGTTAAGTGAAATGCTACTACATTAAGTTCCTTTTGCACGATATATTCAGTAATATAACTATTATTCCAATTTATTTTGTATTATCTGTATTTCTTTCTCCAGTATCTTACCATAATTTTTTTTGTGAAAGTGACGTTAATCTCTTTCGAAATATACAAAAATTAATTTATTAATTAGATATTTTATAAATTAATATTTCAATATTTTCTTTTTAAAATACTACCATTATTAATTTAAAATGGACAGTGACATTTATCTGTATTTTAAATAAATTTGAGACCTGAATTGTGTAACCAAGGAAATATGTTTATCTTTAAAGCATAGACTTCGGAATTTATAATATAAATTATTTTATAAATTTATTCATAAAATGTATAGAAAAAGTATTAATGCATATCTGTAGAAAAATTGATAATCTTTAACTTTTATAACACAAATCGCGAAAAAACTTATTTTAAATGTATTTTTCGAAGAAAACTGTTTTGAGTTTCAAGTAATGTGCCATTTTCAGTTATCTGATTTACACCAAAATATAATAGCTTCTTTCCATTAAAGCAGAGCTAAAATACAAGGTTTCAAAATTTTACGAATGATAGAATTTGAGTTAGACCGTAAAGCGGTTCCAGGCACATACACACACACACATATACATACACACACATACACACATATATACATACACACACAAATTTAAAAATGTACCGAATAAAGAATTTTACGTTCTTTAATACTAATAATAAAAAAATTCAAAAAAATAATATTTAGATTTTTTTTAAGATACTACTAATTCCGGTTTTTCAAGTGGTACCAAAACCTATCCAACTCTCCCCATTAACACACAGACATCATAGTGAAAATGTTAAAATCTGAACCTTAAAACGTGCCCATTCACCAAAATCTTAATATGCGATTTTTAGCACGATTCCTATACCTCCCTTTACCAAGAATAACGGGTTGTAAAAATTGTACTTTTATGCCCATATTCTTAAAACTGTTGACTACCGATTCGTTTGTATACGATTCGTTAAATTTTGACAGTAAATTCATACATGATTTGTCTATTATAATTAAGATAAAGATAATAAAAATAACTAACACTATGATTTAACAATTATAAACACTAATTTAAGACTAAGAATATTATTAAATTCTTAAACACTAAGATTATTTATTTAAAAAATGTTTATTTCACTATATTTATTTCTGATATATTTATTTATGTTTACAACTCGTAGAGTATTTATTCATTTCACGAAGCGTGTGTATATCATAATGCCCGACTGGCTTCCCTTATATGATCCGGTGTCGTTTTTCTAGAATGTTCTCCACTATTTTATACGATAATAACATCGAATACAAAGAATCAGGGGCCCGGAAGTAGTTAAACAGGTCGGGACGTGTTTGTTTACAACGCCAGTTGCTCACCCGATTATATCATCGTTCAGTGCGGCGGACGTTCTAGAAACGTTCGATCAGCGACGTCGGTAGCGTTTCCGCTAGACTCAGTGGCGTCGGATTGCGCACGGTACAATACAGATAATAGAAGCACAAGATTTACACAAATCTCAAGATGAAATGTTACTTTTCACAAGAGAATGGGTGGTACTAATAAAAATATGTAAATGCTCATAAGTAAGTACATATAAGCACTAGAATTTACTTATCAGCAAGAATTACAAGTAAATACTTATTTTCATATTAAAACCAATGCTAATACTTACAAGCAGAGTATCGAACCCGCCAAAAACTGAGTTCGGTTCAGGTTCAGGTTAATTTGTTTTTGAAAGATGGGTTCGGGTGCGGTTCTAGTTCAAACATTAATAAAATTTGAGGTTTTGTTCCGGGTTCAGGAATTGGTTTCAGGTTTGGTTCGACCTCATGAAAACTGAATTAATGTTTTTTGAATAACAAATCTTTATTTAAAATGTGAACACGAACACAATTTTCACGAACAACGAACAATTAATTGCGCTTTGAATCATATAGGTAGTTACAATTGATAACGTGGGGCTCAAGTCGTGGACACGGAGTGTATATATATAATCTATAAAATAATCTGTTGTAGTAAATCTCACAGCATGAATCGCATTTCTGTGTTTCTTATTCTGCTTCGTGTGTTCTCCAGTGTAGTCCAAGCTTCTGGTCCATATGTTAATACTGGGATGACTACTTTTTTAAAAACCTCGACTTTTGCTTGGGTTGGTATTTCTTTCTTCGTTAGAAATGTTGTCTTTATACTGTTGAAAATCTTTCCAGCTGCTCCTACTCTCTCAGTAATTTCTCGATCGATTTTCCCATCCGATGTGAATATGGATCCTAGATACTTAAATTCGTCGACTTGATGAATGTTCTTTTCTTCCAGTTTGATCTGATGTTTTATTTGTTTTCCACTAATGACCATCGATTTCGTTTTTTCGCAGCTAATTTTCATATTTATCTTTGTCAGCCAATAGTTAAGGCTATCTAGGTTGCTTTGGAGTTGTTCTTCATTTATTGCTATTAGGACTTAGTCATCTGCGTAACATATTTCTGATATTGATATTTGCTGCATTTTCCATCGTACGACCTGATACTTTTTTATTTCTCTTCTGGTGTTCTTAATTGCTTCATCGAGTACGACAGTAAACAGTAACGGACTCAGGATACACCCTTGTCTTAAACCTATTTCTGTTTCAAAGGCTCTTGAGTGGCTGTTATTTGCTCTTACATAGCATTTAGTTCCGCCGTAAAGAATTTGTATTCCCACTATCAGGTATTCTTCTATTCCTCTTGTAATTCCTAACTTCTGAAAATAATCTCAAGTTCTGCGCTTTTTTCAGTATATTTCATTAATATAAGAAGTTCCGCATCACTCACTGCATATGTGACATTTTCCACAAAACTATTGTGAAATTAATTTTAGTTTACTCAGTTTCCGTTTCGTTGCAAATTGCATTTATGTCAGTATTGCTACGAATAAGAACTAACTCTTGACGTGTATTTTCTGAAAATTTGCAAATCCTAATAGCATTAGATGTGGTATGCAAATATTGAAATGTGCACTCGGCACATACATAAGTTTGTTTGAAATATTCGCTAAAGGAGACCATCCTGCATTTTGCAAACGTAAACTTTCGTTTGTGTTGTATGAGACCTTGCTTTTTACCTCTCGCTAAGAGAGGTATTGGATTCATGCTAAAAATCGCATATCCAGATTTTATTGAATAAGCACGATTTAAGGTCCCATACAATCCGATTTTAACATTTTTACAATGAAGTCTGTGTGTGTGAGTGTGTGTGGGATGTGTGTGTGTGAGGTTGTAGGAGACACGATTTCTCAAATTCTATAAGACTAAAGACCTATATAACTACGGATTCTTCAATCTAACAGTAATGGGAAGAGTTGAATAGGTTCCCGTAACAATTGGACAACCGGAAGTGGTAGTTTCTAAAAAAAATTTTCTAAATATTATTTTTTTAAAATTTGTTACTACAAATATTAAAGATAATTAAATTCTCAATCTGACACATTTAAATTTTTTATTATATCTCGTATAGGTTTGGAGATATAGTATATAATAATATAGAATAATCTGTTGTAATAAATCTCGTTGCCCGAAGAACAGTTGCGATATTCAAATTTTTGTAATTGACAAATAAATGCAAAATGTCAGTGTCAGATTTTTCTGGGAGGTATGAGTACATTTAATATATATTATTGTATTATTAATTTAATATGTTTTTAAATTACAGGTATGTTAATATTACATATATCCTTAAGAAATACTGCTAATACCATCAATGAATTTCAAGAATTTTGAACATATTAGAATAGTACTATAAAATTTCTCATAGAACGAAAGAAGAGAAACAATTACAAATATTTGTATGTATACAAGAAATGTTAAATTCGTTACGTATAGGCCGCGAGCAGTCATGTGACTTTGTTGGCCTTAGCAAGCAGATATGAGGATCCGTGTCAGAATGACGGCTAGTAGTTATTTACATAGATGTCATAATTGTCATGTCATAATTTTTCATGCAAAATTTCAAAATATTCTGATGTTTAATTGTCATCCATTGTCGAGGAAAATAATCCACATGGATTTGGAAAATCATAATGTTTCGGATGAAAACTTATGATACTTAACACCTATGTATATTACTAGCTCTTATTCTGACACGGGCCCCCATATCTGCTTGCCAAGGCCAACAAAGTTACATAACTGCTCGCGCCCTATGCAACATAAAATGAAAATGGCGAGAGGTATTGTGCTGCCCACAACAGATTTTTATTGTTGACGTTTCGAATACGATGTATCACAACTCCACCAATTACATTCCTAATCTTTTCAAACAGAAAAGCTATTCCATTATTTATTAGTTTAGCTTGCTTCGTTCAGTGCCAAAATTTGTACATCTAATCATTCCCAGGGCTATTTCATATGCTTTCACTGGTTCTGTCATAGTTCTTATTTATTTATTTTTTGTATTTTTTGGTGCATAACACGAGTATATCATTGTTTATATTTCTTTCGTTTTTTACCTCCCGCTACCCTTGGTAAGCGAGGTATAGGGATCGAGCTAAAAATCGTATATCGAGATTTTGGTAAATGACCACGTTTTAAGGTACCTAGAATGCATTTTTAACATTTTCACGATGATGTCTGTGTGTATGTATGTATGTATGACAGTAAAATTTTAGAAGATGTCCGATCAAGGTCGTCTACGAATTGTATGAATTCAAATTTTTGCTCCGCCCATTCTGACAAATTCAGTAGTGTCGTTTGCTAAGTTTTTATGAGGGTACATAAGATACTGCTGTTATTTTATTATTATAAAAATATATGTTACAATAAAAGCATTCAAAATTCAAAAATAAGTCAACTGGGAAGTTTGTTAGCAAATGTAAAACCAAATATTAGAAAAATAAGATACCTAATGACACAATGTTAGTGTCAGTGATACTGACGAAAAATAACGTTATACGTACGGCTATGAATCAAGGTAATGTATATCTGAATTAATATCTAAATTTACGTTACAGCAAAAGTATTATTAACAACGTGCATCGTTTTAAATTGGAATGTCCTAACTTAGTCGAAACAAAATGAATTTTTGAAAGACAGGCGTGTTATATCCATCCTTATCGCACACGCTTAAAGCCTTTGTAAAGGAGGGGGTAAATGTATGCCAATTTGTTAATTCATTAATGATACAGATGACCTTGATCGGACATCTTTCAAAAAATTTACTGTATGTATGTATGTGTGTGTGTGGATCCTCCAGAAAGTTTTGAAACCATGTATTTCTACCTTATTCTAATATGGAAAGAACTGATTAGATTTTGGTGGCAATCGGATAACCGGAAACGGCAGTTTACTTAAAGCTCAAGATAGTTTTTCTTCAAAAAATACCTTTAAATGTAATTTTTTCTCAATTTGTTATTATAAAAATTAAAGACTATTCCATTTTCTACAAGTTTGCTTTAATACTATTTCTATATATTGTATGGATAAATTTATAAAGTAATATAAATATTATATACATGGTAAATGGCGGAAGGTACTGTGTTGGTCACATCAGATTTTTTGTTATTCCTTTTCCTCGCCGGTTATCATCATAGGGTTCCTGTCTGGATTTTTTAATTAGTTTTTTGTGATATTACTATTTTCAACATTTACTGTCGGATTGACACCAGCAATTACCATTATATTTCCTTGGAATATGTGTTTATTATGTGGTTGTTCGCTTGGTACCACTCCTTGTTTTTTTATCCCATATATATTTTGTTTCATAGATTATTTTCGGTACCCCACAATAGCAGTTTTTGCTTTCAATCTTTGCTCATTTGTGATACTTCAAATTCTCTTTGAATTCCTTTTCTTCGTGTGTGACATCATTTTCTATGTATATGTTTGATCCGGCCAATTTTCCTATTATCTGTTCGAATATTTGTGCTTTTATTTCCAACGACGTTTATGTTTAGTCGTAGTTGGTTATGCAGGAAATTCTCGAAACCTTTCGTTTCTTCATTTATGGCTGTTTGAAGTCCCATAATGACTATATAATTTTTTTTTTATGAATATAGGCATAAAAGTACAATTTTTACCTCCCGCTACCCTTGGTAAAGAGAGGTATAGGGATTGTGCTAAAAATCGCATATTGAGATATTGGTAAATGATCACGTTTTAAGGTCCATAGAATCCAATTTCACCATGATGTCTGTGTGTGTGTGTGTGTGTGTGTGTGTGTGTGTGTGTGTGTGTATGTGTGTGTAGTGTGTATGTGTTGTGTCTATATCCCTTTACGCTGTAAATCAAATAATAAAAGAAGTCATTAGATTTTGGTATAAATCAAATAATCGGATATGGTACTTTACTTGAAGCTTAAAATAGTACTTCATCGAAAAACACCTTTAAATGTTATTTTTAGACATTCATGTTAAATAAAAATTAAAAGATTATTAAATTTTCTACAGGTTTGAATTAATACTTTTTCTGGATGAATTTATAAAACTATTGTAACGTTTTTATTTATATGGGTGAAGTGTAAATCATAGACAATTATTATTAACAAAGAGTACGTTTATTAAACGATAATTAAATAAGGATTAAATATTAAAAGATAATAAAAACAACTAACACTATGATTAAGTAATTATAAACACTAAGAATATTATTAAATGCTTAAACACTACGATTATTTATTTAACTAACATTTACATCACTGCACTTATTTATATAACTACATTTATTTATGTAAACTGTTAAACTGTTTATTTATATCACCGAGTTCATATCTGGTTGCTTGTATGTATCAGACTGTGTCTCCGCCTTCTCCCGGCCAATATTTATACAGCGCGTAACAGTCTAGAAGCCACTAGAAGCCTTCCAAGCGACAATGACCGGCACACAAAGGGACGAGGTCATGACGCAATTAAGAGTCCAGCCGCTGCGGCGCCAGGGATTGCGTCATCGTTCTCGTATATTCGTTCAGTGGTGGCGTTGTATACTATTCTCTCGGGGGCGCACGTCACATTGCCCCCTCCTTAAGACTGTTTCGTCCCGGAACAGTTCTTGATGACGAAATCTACATGCATTGCCCTTGGTACACTTTAAAGTCTTGAAGAAGTGACAGTCGATGGTCCGCTGGGGTTCTCCTTTCTGTCTGTTAGGGTTAATGCTGCAGACGAGAATTTCAATACCGGTATAGCGGAAGAGGATCTCTAACATGTTCCTAACCACTCTCCAATCCAAGCCATCTAATCCACAGCCTAACTTCGGTACTGCTAGTTTCAAAATGTCATTCTCTAGCAGATGATCCTTCAGGTCACACAGCGAGCTCCATAGATTGCGATATGACGGCTTTTGGTACGAGCGTGGTTTTGTGACCAGGTAGTAGATATACCGCTGCTGTTCTGCATTGTTATCCCTCAGTCGTAGCGTCTTCCCGACGGATGGATCTTGGTTGGCCAATTCTTGTAGTCGTCCAAATTTTGTCTTAAAGACTGACGCTATGCCGCGTGACATCTTTAAGTCTTCCGATACGCAGTGGCCGAGGGAATAATCTGAGGACACGGGGAACAGATCTCTATGTTCTTCCGTCGTCACGCCATACCGCGCCTTGTGACCAAAGGAATACTGTTCCATGAAGTCTTCAAAAGTCGGTTCCTGAGCTATGATCCGACGAACCGTTGCTCCATGCTGGTCTTCATTGTTGTCACCGGCGAACGGGGCTAGCCGATTAAAGTGTACTACTCTCGGCTTCCCGGTAGGTGTTTTTCTAATTCTGTATATCACGTCGTTTATTCTCTTAACGACCTCATAAGGACCTTCCCAATTTCTTTGTAGCTTTGGTGATAAACCTCGGCGCCTTTGAGGATTGTAAAGCCACACTAAATCCCCTGGTTGGTATCCACCTTTTTCTGCCTTGATGTCATACTGGTCCTTCATTCGGTCGCTGGCAGCTTGAGTGTTTATGCGGACTTGTTCATGAATGTCGTTCATTCTTCTCCGTAAGTCCGTTACGTAATCTTCCCCGGCCAGATCTTCCCCAGGTTTACTGCCGAACACCAAGTCACATGGCAGGCGCAACTCACGCCCAAATAAGATGTTCGCAGGACTTTGCCCTGTGGTTTCATGCACGGATGAACGATAAGCCATTAAGAACAGATGAAGATGTCGGTCCCAGTCTCTTTGGTGGTTGGAGACTACCTTCGACAAATATCGGTTGATCGTTCTGTTCATGCGTTCAACCATGCCATCGGACTGCGGATGTAATGCAGTTGTCCTCGTTTTATTAATCCCTAATATCTTACAGATATTTTGGAAAATGGCAGACTCAAAATTTCTCCCCTGGTCGGAGTGAAGTTCACGTGGAACTCCGAATCGGCATATACACTCCTTGACTAAGGTTTCGGCGACCGTAGTAGCTTCCTGGTTGGGTAATGGATAGGCCTCAACCCATTTGGTGAAGTAGTCCATGACAACCACGATGTATTTATTTCTGTCTTCGCTTTCTGGAAATGGTCCGGCCACGTCAATCGCAATGCGCTCAAATGGACTGCCAACGTTGTATTGACGCATTGGAGCTTTCCGTCGCCTATGAGGGCCGTTGCTTCCAGCGCAAACTACACATTTCTTGCACCAGTCTTTAACGTCTTCCTTGCAGTTAACCCAGTAAAATCGCTGGCGCAATCTTTCTAATGTTTTGTTGACTCCAAAATGGCCACCTCCAGATCCGTCATGGATCTCTTTCAGCACGTCTGGAATTCTATTCTTAGGAATAACCAACTGAGTTCTCTTCTCAGTTCCATCGGTATTTTCCACCAAACGCTTTAACAGGCCATCTTCAATCATCATCGAGTCCCATTGCACCCAGTATGATTTTACACTCTGTGAGTGTGGTGCAACTTCTTCCCATCTTGGTTTTCTCTCTTCTGCTTTCCACTCCAGCAGTATTTTCAACGTCGGGTCATTCTCTTGGTCTTCGCGTAGTCCATCGGTCTGCCAATTATCGTCGACTACTGTTGTCCTGGCGACAGTAAAATGTTTCTCTTCCAGTCGACTACAATGCTTGCACTCATCTTGACATGGCCTTCTGGACAATGCGTCGGCATTACGATGGCTGGTACCCGCCCTATGATCGATTTTGAAATCGTATTCCTGTAGTCTTTCAATCCATCTAGCCACCTGACCTTCAGGATTCTTGAATTGTAGCAGCCATTTTAATGCAGCATGATCAGTCCTAATCAGAAATCGTCTTCCGTACAAATATTTGTAGAAATGTTCCACGGATTTCACGACTGCCAAGAGTTCTTTTCTAGTCACACAGTAATTCCTTTCTGGTTTTGACAAGGTCTTACTAAAGTAGGCAATAACTTTCTCATGCCCATCTTGTATCTGGGAAAGAACGCCACCAATTCCAACGTTGCTGGCATCTGTGTCTAGAATGAATTCTCCTTCAGGTAAAGGATAACTCAAGACGGGTGCGCTTGTCAAAGCATGTTTTAGTTCTTTAAATGCAACTGTACAGTCCATTTCCCAGATAAATCTTCTTCCTTCTTCAGTAAGCCTTGTCAGTGGCTTGGCTATGTTGGCAAATCCAGGTACATATCGCCGATAATAGGTACACAAACCAAGGAAACTTCTGAGTTCGTGTTTGTCCCTAGGTGCTGGCCAGTCTCTCACAGCCTTTATCTTCTCCTGGTCGACTGCAATACCCTTACCGGAAACCACGTGTCCCAGGTAATGAACTTCTCTTCGAAACAGGTGACACTTCTTCGGGCTAAGTTTCAGGTTAGCCTTCCTCAATCTCTGAAAAACCTCTTCCAAATTCTTCATGTGGTCCTCGAATGTCTTACCAACCACAATAATATCGTCGAGGTACACTAAACAGGTTTTCCAAGATAGCCCGGCCAATACTGTTTCCATGAGTCGTTCAAACGTTGCAGGAGCATTGCAGAGCCCGAACGGCATCACGGTGAATTGCCAAAGTCCTGTACCAATGGTGAAGGCTGTCTTCTCTTTGTCTTTTGGATCCAAATCCACTTGCCAGTATCCGCTCTTTAGGTCCAAAGTGGAGAAAATCTTTGAGCCAGCTAAGGTGTCTAATGTGTCGTCTATTCGAGGTAGCGGGTAGCTATCCTTCTTCGTCACGTTGTTAAGTTGACGATAATCGACGCAAAATCGTGTAGAGCCATCCTTCTTCTTCACTAACACCACTGGTGAAGCCCATGGACTGCTTGAAGGTTCAATCACACCTTCCATCTTCATGTCCTCGATTATTCGTTCTGCTTCCTCACGTTTCGCCAGTGGTAGTCTTCTTGCTGGTTGACGGATGGGTCTTGCGTCTCCGGTGTCTATTTTATGGTGAACTACATTAGTTCTCCCTTTGTTCTTCTCATCAAATTGGAACACATCTTTAAAATTTCCAATTAGATTCTTTGCCTTCGTTCTCTGGTCGGCGGTCAATTCTTCAAACGATGTTGTCAGTTGATTGATTAACGTGTCCGGGACTTTCCGAGATGTGTTCCCTGTGGCCTTTACAGTTCTAATAATCGAGGATACTGTCATGCATTCTCCTACAATTGTTCCTCTCTTCAGAACAACAGGATAAAAATTGACGTTCATTATTCGAACTGGAATTACCTGGCTGGCTTTGACCAGAGATTTTCCAACAACAATTCCAGTGCCAGTTTTGGCATCATCATTTTTGGGCTCCAGCATAACGATACTTCTCTCACAGAAACTACCATCTAGATGTGCTCCCAGGATAGTTTCACTTCGTTCTGGGAGGGTGATGTCTTCGGCCATTAGTACACGCACAACCTTGTCGTCTCGTGGATTTAATATCAGTTCTTCTTCATTGACCATCATCACTCCCTTCTTCAGGTCAAGTTTAAAACCATGCTTTGACATTGCGTCCATTCCGAGTATTACTTCATCTTCAACTTCAGCTACTAGTGCACGATGTTTAAAGGAGGTGTTTCCAATAGAGATGGTGACATCTACTTCTCCTAATGCGGTAGCTTGTTCTCCCGTTGCTGTGCGTAACCGCCACTTGGTTGGTTGAAGATGCGTCTTGCCAGTTTTCCTTATGAAGTCGGGTCTAATTATAGTTTTTGTCGCACCCGTATCCAGTAGCATTTTCATTGGCCTTCCGTTAATAGAGCCATCCACATAGATGCTATTGGCTTTATGATGAAGAGATGCGACATAACTGATGGATTGTGGAGCTACTAGATTACGGGTCGACAGTTGCTCCTTCGCATCAACCCGATTTAGTTTTCCGACTCCTTTTCTTCCTTTGCAGATTCAGTCTTCTTATGCATCTTTCTACAAAGTCTCTGCGGATGGCCCAGTTCACCGCAGTTCCAACAACGGAGTTTCTTTCTTCCGGTGAACACTTCACTTGCAATTCGTCGCATTGTCTCTTCTAGATCTTCAGAGTTTTCCTTTCTCTCAGCATCGATATTTCGCACTCGTGATTGGTTACGTGAAGCTTGTTTGGCAGCTTCATGCTCTAATGCATATGAGAGTGCGTCAATTAGAGTTTTTGGACGGGCCAATCGCAATGCTTGCTGAGTTTCGCTGTCTCGAACTCCGTAGATAAATGATTGAGTGGCCAGGCACTCCAAAACGCTGTCGGGAGCCGTAGGATGTGCGAGATGAACCAAACGAGCTATGTCAACTTCAAATTCTTGAAGGCTTTCTTTTGAGCTCTGATACCGGTTCCTTAGTTGCGTCTGGTACACCTGCTCCAGATGAGCATTTCCATACCGCATATCCAATCGCTTGACTAGTTGGTCGTAGTCTTCTTGTTCTTCTTCTTTCAGCGTTTGCAGGATGTCGATAGCTTCTCCGCGCAACGAGACAGTCAACGCCGTAGCCTTCTCCTCGGACGTCCAATTATTCGCTTTTGCGGCCGCTTCAAATTGTTTTAAATAATTCGGCCATGAAGACTTCCCATCAAATTCCGGTGTCTTTATGTGCAATTTTGAAGTAGTTTCAGATTTTACTACTTTCCTTTCTTCTAGTACACCCACCCTTGCTACATCGGAATTCGACATTGACGTCGATGTAATTTTAGTGAATTTTTCCTGTATTTCCTCGATCTTCTTGTCATACTTATCTTCTAAATTCTTCAGGCCTTCTTCAGTATTTTCCATTAATTTTTGTTCCAAATTTCTAGAATGTTCCATTAATTCTTCTTTTAATATTTTGGAATTTTCCTCTGATTTTCTGGAACTCTCCTCCAATTTTTGTTCTAATGCTTCTGTCAATTCGTCTTTTAATGTTCTGGAATTTTCTTCTAATTTATTTTCTAATGTTCTACAATTTTCTTCCGCCTTTCTAGAATTTTCTTCCAATTTTTGTTCTAAGGTTCTAGAACTTTCTTCAGCTTTTCTAGAACTTTCTACTAATTTTTGTTCTAGTGTTTCGGTCAATTCTTCTTTTAGTGTTCTAGAATTTTCATCTGCTTTTCTAGAACTTTCCTCTAATTTTTCTTCTAATGTTCTAGAACTTTCTTCTGATTTTCTAGAACTTTCCTCTAATTTATGTGCTAATTTTTCTATCTGTTTATCAATGTCGGATAGGTCAAATAAGTAATCGTCAGCATTTTCACCAGCAGCGATTAATGCTTGCCGCAGACGAGATTGTAGAACGCCTTTCAGTCCTGTCGTATCTAATTCTCGTTCTTCCAGTTCTCTCTTGAGATCACTTACTTTTAATTCACTTAATTTTAATTGTTTGGTCGCCATTTTATTTATTTTTATTTATTTACACTTCACAGTTTAACAACCCCACACCTGACACCAATTGTAACGTTTTTATTTATATGGGTGAAGTGTAAATCATAGACAATTATTATTAACAAAGAGTACGTTTATTAAACGATAATTAAATAAGGATTAAATATTAAAAGATAATAAAAACAACTAACACTATGATTAAGTAATTATAAACACTAAGAATATTATTAAATGCTTAAACACTACGATTATTTATTTAACTAACATTTATATCACTGCACTTATTTATATAACTACATTTATTTATGTAAACTGTTAAACTGTTTATTTATATCACCGAGTTCATATCTGGTTGCTTGTATATATCAGACTGTGTCTCCGCCTTCTCCCGGCCAATATTTATACAGCGCGTAACAGTCTAGAAGCCACTAGAAGCCTTCCAAGCGACAATGACCGGCACACAAAGGGACGAGGTCATGACGCAATTAAGAGTCCAGCCGCTGCGGCGCCAGGGATTGCGTCATCGTTCTCGTATATTCGTTCAGTGGTGGCGTTGTATACTATTCTCTCGGGGGCGCACGTCACACTATCTATAATTTTAATGCCGGATCCTACGTTTTAAACACAACTCAATTCACATGGTTACACAATTTAGATCTCAAATGTTTGTAACTGGCAGATATATGTCACTGTCAACGAACTAATCATTTCAAATAATAATATTATTGAATTTTCTAAATGCAGGAGCTTACGTTTTAAACACAACTCATTCACATGATTACACAATTCAGATCTCAAATGTTTGTAACTGACATGTATGTCACTGTCAACGAACTAATCATTTCAAATAATAATATTATTGAATTTTCTAAATGCCGGACCCTACGCTTTATCGCAACTCCATGGTTACAAAGTTCAGATCTCAAATGTATGTTACTGACAGATAAATGTAACTGTCAAAAAACTAATCATTTCAAATTAATAATAGTAACGTAACGTTTTAAAAAGAAAATAGTGAATAGAAAAATATTTATATGGAAAGGACATACAGTTTCCAGCCTAAGTAAATACGTAGATATATATTTAAATTAACAAAATTAAATAGCGGGAGGTTCTGTGTTGACCAGATCAGATATTTTTTTAATTTATTTGTCTTTTTACCGAGTTTCTACGCATTGGTATTTTCACTCTTATCTTCGACACTATATTTTAGTTAATAGTTTATTTGAACCGGAAAAATGGAATAGGTTTATGATTTTTATTTTTTGTAAGTTTATTAATTTCCACTATATTTGGCGACACTGATTTTGTTCGTTTATACGCGCGGCCTTGTTAAAATTTAGCAATTTACGCTACGCGCCAGCCTCACTCCCATTGAACCTAACTCAATTAACAATTGCTATAAAACGTTTATTTTTTTTGTATGAAATAACTATCACAAGTTATTCTATATGGTTTCTAGATTATCGTGATTCTGTTGAACAAAAAAAAATAGTTTTTTTTTGGCTATATTAACCAATAAACACGCAATATATAAATTATCGTTTCTAAAACATTACATTTCTCTCCACTGCTTGTTATTAACCCATTTTAAGAAAAAGCTTATTCTTTTGTAAAAAGAAGAAAACAAGCGTGTCATATCCTCTGAAATTGGTTAATTTAATAATAAAATTAAATTGCTTACAAAAGTAGAAGCAGGAGATATATGTACGTATTTGGTGCTTTATACCGTGTACGCTAAAGAAAGTATAAATATATAGTTTCTAAAAATACAATAGGTAAGGGACCAACATTTTTTTTATCAACTTTAATTTTCAACTTAAATATATATCCCCATTTTATAAAATTTGTTAAATATTAATTGAATTCGAGAACGGCATTAAAACTACTATTACGTAATCTATGCGAAGTAATTACAAAATAATGTAAACTTGTTATTGAAAAGCATATGTAATAAGCAAAAGGATTAGACTATTTTCAACATAGGTTCCTATTTAAAAGATCATAAATTTCTGTTATATCTCGAGAATTATTATTTTCAAAATATTTATTTTCTCTATTTTACCCTACGAAGGAAACGGCACAAAATTTGTGGATTGAATAATTAAAGATTAAAGTTACTGTAATGAAACAAAAAAGTTGTTGCCTTTATTTTGTGTTATTTGTATTAATTTATAAATCAACAATACTAGGGTAAACTATACAGTTATTGGACAGCAGATAGTTATTGGACAAATCAACTTTTTCGTAACATAGTAAGGTATCTAATTGCATTAGTACGACTTTGGACGTATAGATGGCTGCAGGTACTATTCCCCCGCCATTGGAACATTAGTTTCTGAGTCTGCGCCAACTTTCGGCCATGATATGTAGTTGACTGTTTGGATGATGTGAAGTTGTTAGTAAATATTAACGATATCTTAAGGATTCTGTGTAAAGGTAATGATATATTTTAGTTTGCAAATAATATTTTTGGCAACATTAGGTTAGTAGAGTCATAGTTAAGGGTTCAATAAGTACTCTAGATAACGATAAATCATTCTCTTTTACTGTAAAACCGTAACATTTAATGTCCAATGACTATATAGATTGAAATATAAAATTTCAGTTATTGGACAGTCGTCCAATAACTAAGATTTTATAACATGGCTCAAAGCAGTGTCTAATGAATAGTTATTACGTCCTGTGCTTACGGTAATTTTTATTTCTAATTTCGTTCATTTCTAACAGTCATTGGACATCTGTCCAATAACTATATTCTTTTGTCCAATAATTGTATAATATTAGAGGAAATTATTTTTCGAATTTAAAAATGTCCAAAAAACGAGGGTACGACATGTGCAAACTTGATTTAGCCATACGCGACGTTCATAATGGTAGTTCATATAGAGCTGCATCCAAAAAATATGGCATTCCAAAATCAACTATTGAATTTAGAGTAAAAAATCCCGGCCATAAGGACAGTTTTGGCCCTTCACCGATTTTGTCTTCTGAAGAAGAAAATACTTTAGTGAGGTACGTTTCATCATACTTGTGATAAATGAAAGTGTTATCTATTTATTTTCTAATGCGTGGTATACAGCTGGATAAAAGATCTTGCCAGAAAAGGTTTCCCTAGGAAACCAGATGACATCACACTAAGTGTCCAGAAATTCTTAATATCAAATCCCAGAGAACATCCATTCAAAAACAATCGACCCGGATACGGTTGGCTAAAGGTAAATTTACATATTTTTCAATTTTGTACATCTAATTTGCAAATTATTTCATAAAGGCTTTTCTTAAACGTCACCCGGATATAACCAAAAGAACTAGCGAAGCCGTTACAGCGGCAAGTTCCTGTGTGTCTGAGAAAGACATACGAAAATGGTTTTTGGAAATAGAAGAATATATGAAAGAAGAGAAGTTGGAAGATGTCATAAAAGACCCTACAAGAGTCTTCAATGGAGACGAGACAGGATTTCAAATATGTCCTTCAACTGGGAAGGTTTTTGCTGAGAAAGGCGCCAAAAATGTTTATAGTATTGACCACGGTTCTTCAAAAGAAAATATTACTGTTATGTTTACGTTCTCAGCAGATGGTAAACATTGTTGCCCTATGATAATTTACCCTTATCAGAGAATACCAGAAAAAATTACTAACTCTGTGAATCCGGAGTGGGGTATCGGGCGTAGCGACAATGGATGGATGACTGCACATACATTTTTTCAATATATAGCAAACGTTTTTCATCCATATCTTATCGAAAAGAATGTAACACTTCCAGTTATTCTTTTTGTGGATGGAAATAAATCCCATTTAACCTATGAATTAAGTATGTTGTGCAAAGAACTGCTAATTGAAGTTATAGCACTATATCCTAATGCAACCAGGATTTTACAGCCAGCCGATGTTGCTGTCTTCAGGCCAATAAAAATCGCTTGGCGACAAGCAGTGAGAGAATGGTATGTTGATCATCAAGATCAAGTGCTAAATAAAGTTTCCTTCGCACCACTGCTAGAAAAAGTGGTTAACAAATGTATTAAGCCTGAAACACTTGTAAACGGATTTAAAGCATGTGGTTTGTGTCCATTTAATCCAGACGCTATTGACTTTTCAAAATGTTTAGGTTCAGTAAACGATACACAAAATCTTAATGCTGTACCAGATATCAATCCTGTACCAGATATCACAATGGAATATAATTACTTTTTAGATATTGTGGGAAAAGAAAAAGTAGCCAAGTTTAAAAGTTTTGATGCATTTTTTTCCGACGAAATAGACGACAACTTTCTTGATTTATATAGAATTTGGAAGTATTATGAAAGTCAGCGTGAAGAAAAAAGTAGGAATAAATCGGTTTATGATAATACTGCTGAACAGATTGACACATGTAGCAATACAATAAATGTTCTTCAAAGTATTGCACATATACCTGCAGAAGACGACTCTGCACATACGGATAAACTGCTTGTAATAAACAATGGTGAAATGGATATTGTTGAAATTCCAGAAATAATCAACATTGAAGCAAATACTTTTGAACCTACAAACGATGTTGAAACAAACACCAGTTCATTAGCATTTGATAGCTGTATAGATTCTAACGAAAAAGTGCTACAAAGAAAATCTGAAAGTGATCCTTGCAGTAGGGTGCAATCGCCTGTTGCGAGTACAAGTAGAACAGCAAGTCCATTGCTAAGTAATATAGCTGAAACTATACAGTCAGATTTGTTGGGAAATTATCTGATTAGGCCAAATGCACCTCAACGAAAAGGAATAAAAAAAGTTGAAAGATTTCCATTTGCAATCACTGCTAAAAAATACCAAGACATGTTTGAGAAAAAGCGTGCTTTGCAAGAAATGAGTGAAAGGAAAAAAGAAGAAAAAAAGAAAATACGAGAAATTGAAAAAGCTGCTAAACAGGAAAAATCGACTACGAAAAAAGGAATAAAAAGGCAAGTACGACAAGTGAATAAGCCATGTAATGTTAAAAAAGCGAAATGTAGAGTAAAAAAAGCCTGCGTTGTTTGTTTGAAAATTATAAAACCAAATTGTGAACTAATTTGCGATAGTTGTGAAAAAGTATTTCATAAGTTATGTGTGCCAAAGTCCCACAGGATTCATATTCCTGATGATGAAGATGAAATTTATTTATGCCATAATTGCTACAAAGAAGACTCCGACACTGACAGTGTAACTGAAACTCTCACTGTTGACGAGGAAGTAGAGGAAGGCAATATAGAAAATTATGAAGATGAACAGAAGAAAGTAGAAAGTGAATATATAGAAAAAGAAAATGAAAAAGTAATCAGAACTGAGGAAAAAGAGATGAGAGAAAAAGGAATAGATGACGACGAAAATATACATAAAGGAGATGAAATTAAAAATACAAATAATGTACAAGAAACACGACTGGACGAGACCAAAAAATACGATCAAGAAATCGAAGAACTGTTTAATGAATATAATAATGCAATGAAAGAATTTAAATAGATTAATGTATATCAAAGTCAATAAAAAAAAATTATAACTTAAATTTTTGTCAAATATATAGTAACAAACGATATTTTCAATTAAAATGTGACAATATTTTTACATCCAATAAATGTGTTAACCCTGTCCAATATTTAAAAAAATGTCCAATGACTATGTTTTTTTGCACTATTTCAATTTTTTTGAGAAAACTTAAAATCGCGGCGGTATTAAAGAAACAAAAGTTGTGCCTTAATTAAAAAAATGATAAGTGAGTTTAATAGAGTTACTGTCTTTTTCGCATTCTGTCTACATCGGGTTTTACAAATATTTGAAAAGAAAAATTCCTTAACTGTCCAATAACTGTATGATTTACCCTAATAATTCTTAATTGTATTTAAAGTTTTACGTTAACTTATTACAATCGATGTTAATGAGATGATGAAAGAACACATACAAACATCCAAACCCCTTATGAGAATCGAACCCACAACCTCAGGGTCCGAGCGGTGAAGGTAGCTTCGACCGCTGTCTGCTACCTCTACACGCACGACCACTGAGGCGGCTAAATTAATAACTTTGATCTTTAGTTATCTAATCCACTATCATGTTAGTAAAAATGGCAATGTTTTGTTACTGTCAGCTTCATGGCTAATGAGATATTTTCTTAATTTCGTAAATTTTTAAATTCTTTTTGGCTTTGTATTACACAGAAATGTAAAGAGTTTGGTATTAAAAAATTCGTAATGTTTTCCTTTATAATAGAAAACAAATAAGTTTTTTTTTCTATAAATTAATATAGAAATTTTTGTCAGCTGAAAAACTATTATCGCCCTATGACCTATGACTCGTTTTAAAATTTACACCCTGTATTCTATTAAATTATTAAAATTGTTTGAATATTCAGCTCTCATCCGGAACTTGAACCCGTGAATTACGATTCACACTGCATATGAAAGAGTCGACAAGACGTATTAGTTGATCAAATATGATTTTCACATAGATTGGCACGTCGTAGGCAAGTTAATTCCCGTATCAACTTTGGCTGACAGCACAGAGATGAAGTGCGCGATGATTAATAGCCGTCCGAACTCTCTCATCCAACAATGATAATGAACTCCTCTTATAAATTAATTTATCTTTTGTCGTGAAATTAATGAATGATTTTGTAGTGATCTCAGCGCTTTGTTCCAACGCTGATCACCAACTGTAATAATCTACAAGTTATTATCAAAATTTACTTGGTAGCTGAGGTAGGACTTCATTTTACCTTTAACGATAAATTTATTTCCAATTCTGACCGAGCGATGTCAAAATTAATAGGAATAAATAGAAGAAATGTATTTACAAAAATGTTGGATTAAACAATAAAATAAATATAAATATTGCAAATGTTACAGATGTTACATAATGGTTCAAATGGTTAGAAATGTTTCAAATGGTTATGCAATAATACATGAACAATAAAATTGGTAAAAATATACAACAGAAGAAAACTTATCTTTAGTAGATTCTAGAAGTGAAAGAAGTCTACCTGGAACACTTCTTGGTCACAGGGATTCGGTTTCACTTGTGTAATTTCTTTTACAAAATGTTGAACTTTTGAAGACTCCCTTATTAAATTTTGACCCTACGCAACCAAAGGAGTCTTGAAGACTAACCGCGTCCCGGTGATCTCGTGAGACGCACACCGGTTTGTTTAGATTAAGTACAGTCGAACGATCAAATATTAAGTTTGAAATAATAAAACATTCATATTCATTACATTTTTTTTTTTAAATCAAATACCCAGTTTAAGAACTAACCGAATATCGGAATACAATTTATTGGGTGGAAAAACGAAGCCTTGTTACTCGTAACCGATACCGATATTCGGATCCAGGTAGTGCAACCGATTCTTGGATTTAAACGAATGTTAGATAACTAATCAGTGAATGGTGTCAATGTCCCTATATTTTCAGTTTTTCCTAATATTTAATATCCATAATTCCAACAATTTTATTGCATTATACTTCAAAATTAAATAAAACCGAAAGAGGTTACAAATTTGTACAAACCTAAAACAAACAATAAAAAGTCTATGAGTCTACAACTTCTAGTAGACTTTAAATATTGTGTTCCTAAGTTTAATTAATGCTGTACCATTGTTTACGTGCTTCTACTAAAGGATGTATTCATCTCATGTTTTTTTTCATTCTACTGAATCTCACAGCGGATAAGTAGTATCTCTCTCTTTTGGGGCCGGTACGCCATTGATTAATTTCCAACAATTTCATTAGAGTTTTTCTCGGATATTGTTACTTTACTAAAAGAAAAATAATAAATCGTAGTATATTTTTCTTCAATATTAACATAGAAAAATCATAAAGACTGATCCTGTACATCGATGCAGTCCACTTGCTTTTTCTTCATGGTGGACGTGTTGATCTGATACATGTAGCAACCACGGTCTCTTTAAGTTGACGAATTCTAAGCTGTCACGTACGCAGATTATCGTAAGCAAGTGATACGCGAGTCATCATACTCGTGTTTAGGCTTAGGATGGTCTGGTCCTCAGTCTTCATCCACACGAACTGTACCTGATAACTATGAGAAATGAGTAATCACATCAATCTAGGAGTATGCATTAGATATTAAAATTAAGATAAGCCACGAGCTAGACTTGGGTGATGATTATCTAAATCATTATGCGGCTGTTAGGAGATTGTGGCAATTACATCATACTTGCTCATTTTTTTCCAACCTATAAAATGAAATAACTAAAAAAATTATTGATTTTTATAAAATTTTATATAAAAAATTACCCGAGTGAAAATTCTTTATATTAAGCGAGATATTTTTGAAGCTGGGCGGTGAATTCGTGACGTCAAGTGTATTCTTTATTGCAGTGGCTCTGAAACAAGTGGTTTTCATGAGAGCAGATATATATTTTTTAATATAAAAATTGTATTTTATATAATATACCTCTTAATTTACAATAATAAAACGAAAATAAAATTATTTTGTCAATTTTGTAGTATTTATTTGATATTCAAGTAAATACAACCCTAACTGCCAACAAACAAATGAAATGTGGCAGTTGTGGCAGTTCATAGTTCTACTTTACTCCCATGGGCTATGTGTGCTATCGAATAACACGCGGGATTCGCAAATTCATATTTCTGACCATAAGGGGGTTTTATCGCTCAGCGCCGCTAGCTTACATATCCCCGCCATCCTCAGGTGCCCGCGCTGGCAGCCAGTGTACTTATGACTACATGTTGTCTCTATTTGTTTAGCTTCGTTCTTGTTTAAAAGATTTGATTGGCTAGCGACTAATTAATCTACCACCACGTAGTCTGAGCACTGGGCACACTGGGCACTGCGAAAACATTTCCGTGAATATACCGTTTATTTATTCTCCTTTTACCTTTATAGGTATATTGTATAGGTATTATTTTAAATATTTTTTGCTATAAAAATGGATATGATATTCGTTGCAGAGCAGCAGCTTTATCTTCCAATAAGAAAGAAGAATATTATAATATTCTTCATAAAGCCATCACAAATAAAAGTCCCGGTAAACATAGTAAAAAAATACATAAATAGATTAACAAGAAGACGTATGAAATGCAAGGCAAAGAAAAAATATGTATGTCAAAAAACAAGACCTTTGTTCCTCCCGATGAAGATTATGGTTTAGCAAAGATAGAAAACGACGATTTAAATGAAGAAGAACTTATTTCTAAAAAAAGTTATTTTTTTAAACACTAATTTTAAAAAATCCCCGGATTTTGGGATGAAAAAATGTTTCCAAAGTTAAAATTATTTTATATTGATTGCCAACTTCCAGAAATTATTGATCCAAGACATACCATAGGAATGAAAATTAGAAATCCACCTCATTAATTTCCGAAACTGTTACGTAGTGGACGCACGTGTTTTTATTATTTAAGTTGAATCACGTTTAGTTGCTACTTTTTCAAAATAGTTGATATTAGCATTTTGTCAATATACATAGGTTTTTCCCAGTTTTCTAAAAATTATAACAAAGTAAACCAGGTACGCACAAAATACGACCAGCGGTCAGCGTAATCTACAGTGCGGCCAACGACGACTACTCTTTTCTTTTCAACATCTTAATGAAAATCATATTGTTTAATTTAAACGTTGAAAATAAAAAAAATATTTTTTTTGTTTATTTTTTAATATACCTATCTTTTAATGTTTTGTTAAGGTTTTTCGTATTTTATATTTATTTGTTTCTATATACATATATAAGTAATTTACAAATCTTTTTTTCGAATTTATAAATAAAACTTACCAACATATATTTATTTATATTTTATTTATTTTTGACAACAATAATAACTTATTACTCATTAAATTGTCGTATATGTACATAAACTAAGAACGCATGAAGAATTCTCACATTACAGTATTATAAAATATGCTTAATATAAATAATACGAAATTAATATAATCATATTTTATATTATTGTTTTATACTGTGATTAAATTTACAACATCTCAGAAAGAATGTATCTACGCGCCCCTTCCACTGAATATAAATAGTAAATATGATTACCGTTAGAGGCGCGTTAGACTAACGCATGCAATTTTTAAATGTATTTAACAAATTACTCGACTACTATTTGAAAATTTTATATAATAATGTGATAGCTACATTTTAATTTACAATGCAATTCTAGTTGCAAAGAGTGTTTCTCAGAATATTTTTTTTTAAATTGTTTATATATGAAAATAATAATTTAAAAAATTCGCCAACATAGATAGTGTTTTACTGCGTTTGTCTTTAAGTGTTACTTTCTTAAGATTTATAGGTTAATTAGGTTGGTTGTAATTTATTAAATATTTTTTATACTGTGAGAGAAGCAATCGAACAAACGTGACGTATCAAGCTATTTAATTCGTTCTGTATTTTCCTGTAATTGGGTGTTAAACCTGTTTGTAAATAAAGGTATTATTAATTAGTTATAAATCTTTATTGAAACATGTTTTACAAAACAAATTGTTTTATGATGTTAATAAAAATTTATTGTACATATTTTGATTACAGTTTAGATACCATTATGATAAGAAGTCTAACATCAACGAAACAGACTGAATTAGAATCGTATTCCTGAAAACATCCGATTCAAAAAATATTACTTTTCTGATATATCTATGCTTTAATTACTTACCGTTAGTGACCTTAGCAACATAAAAACATATAAGTATAGTGTGATTCAAGATATTTGCAAATCTACCTGCCTTGGTAATGACTCGGTACACCGCAAAACAGCATGGTATAAATGTTCGTATGCGTCAGGGGAGGATTAGCAAAATTTGTAACGGCACTTTCTTAAAATCCCGTTAATTAATATAGCTACTTGTATTTATAATTTGTGAAAATTTGGTGTAATGCCATTCGATTGTTGACTTGTTGAGTTGCGGTTGTGCAAATTCAGACGAAATTACAGAAAAAAATGTGGCGACCATGGGACAAAGAAATTTCAGTTTTGTGCAAATTCTATTTATGTGTTGATAACTTTTTATTTTATATTCTTTGTTCTGCATTTCTTAAAATTCAAGTGAAACATTAAATTCTACACAAATATTTCGTATGCTGGATTTCAAATAATTTGTTACAACCCATCAAGCCCATTTAAGAAGCCACCCGCTGCGTAAGTCGAAGCAGGTACGTTTGCAATTATCTTGAAACAAACTATAACCTCAGTAATCGAAGGATATTGAACAAAACTTCTATTTTTCGAATGCAAGCTTTCTGTGTTGATTAGATTTTGGGTAATATTGGACAACCGGAAGAGATAATTTATTTGAAGCCCATAACAGTTTTTAATGAAGAAAATATGATCCAAAACTTTTCAGTTTTAGTATTTAAGACCTTTATATCAAAGGGAACAACTTATTATATTTTGGGAAAAATTGATAAACCAGAAGTGATACTTTACGTAGAAGCTCTGAACAAATTTTCGTGAAAAATATATTATGATATAATCCAAAACTTTTCAAATTTAGTATTTAAGACTTTGTATTATTAACAACATATTAGATTTTTTTAAAAATTGATATACCAGTAGTGGTACTTTACTGAAAACTATAAACAAATTTTCTTGAAAAAATATATTAAAATATGATTCAAAACATCTAAAATTTGGTATTAAAAACGCGTATATAATTTGAAGCAACATATTCGATTTTTGGACTATATATGATAAACTGGATGTGGTACTTAATTTGGAGCTCAACAGATTTTCGAGGAAAAACATAATAAATTACCTCCCGCCATACCGTAAGGGAGGTAATGTTTTCGTTTCAAAAATTCGATAGTGAGTTTTTAATGAATAAACACGAATTAGAGTCCCCACAACATGTTTTCACTATTTTTACAATGTCTGTCTATGTGTGTGTATGTGTGTGTCTGTGTGTGTGTGTGTGTGTATGTGTGAGTGTGCGTGCGCGTGTGTGCAAGACGATTTTTTCTTCCATGATAACTTATATTAAACTTGCAAAACTTTCTATTTTTCGTATTTAAGCTTTATGAATTCATATAAAGAGTTGAGTAGATTCTGGATAATATTGGACAACCAGAAAAGATACTTTACTTGAAGCCCATAACAGTTTTTAATAAAGAACTATGTTAAAATATAATTCAAAACTTTTCAATTTTAGCATTTAAGATTTTTATATCTAGGGAAACAACATATTATATTTTGTCTAAAATTGATAAACCGGAAATGATACTGTACTTGAAGCTATGAACAGGTTTTCGTGAAAAATGTATTGTGATATAATCCAAAACTTTTCAAATTTGGTATTTAAGATTTCTGTATTAATGAAAATAACGTATTAGATTTTTTTCTAAAATTGACACACCGGAAGTTGTACTTTGCTGGGAGCTCTAAAAAGATTTTGTTGAAAAAATATATTAGAATATGATTCACACTTCTCAAATTTTGGTATTTAAACCTCGTATTTAATTTGAAACAACATATTTGGAGTGGTACATAATTTGGACCTCCTAACAGATATTCGAAGAAAAACATAATAAAATATAATCCAAAATTTCGTAATACAGACTTTTCTATTTATGGGAACAAAAAATTAGATTTTGTTTACTAACGATCAACCGGAAGTGATACTTTACTTAAGTCACATTATTAATTTAAACATGGAATTGGCGGGAGGTTATGTGCTTACCACATCAGATTTATTTTACATTTTATCTATCCTACATTTACATCCTGGCACCGCCCCTCATGTTGTTGCTAAAACGGAAGTTGAGATTTGTCGACGCTGCTATTTGCACTACCGCAGTGATGAATATCCGGTTGACGCCGCAGCGTCGCAGTAATAACCGGAACACGTTGTTCCGGAAAGATAACCTTCCGCTGGAAACAGACACCCTTCTTTCACCCAAACGACAGTAACATTACGCTAATTACGAACATACCTATTAACATATTTTAAATACCTACGATGCAGTTTTTAATTATTGTAATTTATCGCAAACATTATTTTCATTGCAGAAATTATTTTTTATTGCATTGTGAATTTTAGTTTTAATTTTTTTTGCCAAAATTGCAAAATTTGATTTATATGAAATAAATATCTATTACTTAAGAATTACATTAGTAACGTTTTTTTGAGTGTCAAGAGAACTTGTAGTTGACAAATAATTTAAATAAATATTAAGAATAATATATCATCACAGAATATTAGCTACTTCTGGGTTTGTCATTTTGCTCCTATTCGCAGATTTCAACAACCGTAATTTGACATCAATCAACACTCAATCACAATACACTCAAATTTATCGTTCAAAGTTCATTTACTCCATATTTTTAATTAAATTGTAGATGACAGTAAAATAATTAATACAATACACATTATTTTTCTTAAATGTTGAAGGGATCCCAATGTAGTTTAATTTGATGAAATAGGGACCTCTCAAATTTATTGTTCAAAGTTAATTTACACCATATTTTTAATTAAATTGTAGATGGCAGTAAAATAATTAATACAATACACATTATTTTTCTTAAATGCTGAAGGGATCCCAATGTAGTTTAATTTGATGAAATAGGGACCTTAGTAGGATTACTAAGGCCCCAATTTCATCAAATTACAATATACATTACGTAAGCTCTTTTTAACCTTAACTCGATAAACCACATCCTGGATCACGTAAATACATATAATACAAAAGTCATAACAATAATTTTATATTAACATACGAGTAGGTACATAATCGTATTATACTCAATTATATCTCAGGATCCATTAAAATTATATTTCAAGATAACTTTTTATCGAAATATAAGATTAAAAGTGAATATATTTCGGATCTTTATTAACATAAAACTTATATTATTAAAATGTCCAATTTAAAGAGAGCTTTGGGCATAATATTTCAAATTCAAAAAAGTCTATACTTTTTAGTAATTGAGGAGCAGTAAAGGATAAGTATATGCTTATAAAACCCTCATAAAAATGTATAGTTAAAATGGCGTCTCTTTCTCTCTCGCTTTCTCTGAAACTCACGAACGAAGAAGAGCTTGCGTCGAAAATTGAGGCTCGTATCTGGATATTGCCGCTGGCCGTTCATTACAGACTGACCCGCTATCAACGATATCCATAATATACAATACTCTTGTGTCTATAACAAATTTATCCCCTCTTCTCTCTGTCTATAACACTCTTGTATTTGATATGATTTTTTTTCATGCATGGATAACTTTTCGCATTTCATACTCAAAAGGGTATTTAACAAATTTTTATTATTATTCTTTATTATTGCTTTCTCCACGGATACGTATGTTGTTATATTTTTATCTCATTCAACCGTCAAACATATTATTCAAATGACACTTAAATTGTTTTCTCCACTCTTTACCTTCTTTTAATTATTTCAATATATTATGTTTATAAAATGAAGTGTAAATTACAAGATCAAAATGTACATAGCAACATACATTTTTTTAACCATCCATCACACCGTCACTCGCGGTATGTGTTGGATCGGCATAGCTCGTGTGTCAGATTTTATCTAACATGATTTCTTTAAAAATAAGTAAATGTGAATTAAAAAATAAAACCAATATTTGAAAAAGACATTACGTAATCACAAAAAATACAATACTAGGGTAAACAAAAGAAAAAAAATAGATACTTAAATCAAAAATATTTTATATAAACCAAGAGGAATTATATCCAACAGAACAAATATACGAAAAAAAAAAAATCTGATGTGGACACCACACGACTTCCTTGTACGATTATTAAACTATACATATTTTTTTAATAAATAAATTACAAAATATTAATTTTAACTTCAAAACAATAAGATATATAGCGACCATAAAGGCAGTTTTTAAATAGAGTTTTGATTACAACAAAGAAATATTTGATTACAACAATGAATATGACTAATTTCACAATAAAAATATAATATTTGTTATTGTACGAATCATAAAATTGCACGTATTTAACGTAATTTAGCATGAACATTTTTTTTATGTTTTTGTCCTAATCCATAGCAAGCTTTATTACAAAAACAAAAAAGTATATAATTTTTAAATTTACATATCTCGCTTATACAAAAAGCTAATTTAATAATACTTGATGTGCTAGACGCAGAAATTAATTCTCTAAAACTTTTATTTGAAGCATTTATTTCTAAAATCAAAATAAAATCATTTTATTTAAGAAAAAGTGTTAACAACTTCAAGTAATGTACCACTTCCGGTTAGCCTATTTTAACCAAAATCTATTATGTTATTTCGATTGACATAAAAGTCTTGTATACCAAATTTGAAAAGTTTATTTTATATTTTAAAACCGTTTTTCATTAAAATCTATTATAGTCTTCATGTAAAGTACCACTTCTGGAAATTGTGTAATAAACAGAAAGGGAGGTGCAAACTAGATGTTATAGGAGTCCTAAATACAAAATTTCAACTTTCTACGGCTTACCGTTTTTGAGTTATGCGAGATACGTACGTACGGACGTAAGTGCGTAAGTACAGACGTCACGACGAAATTAGTCAAAATGGATTCAGGGATGATCAAAATGGATATTTCCGCTGAAATCTGAAAACCGAATTTTTTCGCTTTTACAATACCTACTTCCTTTACTTACGTACAAGGAAGTAATAATATTGAAAAGTTTCAATTTTTTCAACTGAAACTGTTAATACGTATTTCTTGCTATTTATTAAAGGAAAGACCATACTCTCAAAGGAATTATATTTCACTTTTAGTATTGACAAGTTATATACAAAACAATTTCATTAGATGACTATGATACAAATTTAATTTACAATAAATTCTAATACTCTTCCTTAATGAAATTCAAATTTGTTTCGATCCGGGTTAATTTTTTGGATGTCTTCACTAGACATTGCTTCATTGATGTTTTGTGAGACTCTGTGGTCTCTATTTGCACAATAAACAATAATCTGAGTAGTCTTTTGGATGTCTATCTCTTTGAGGATATCCTCTCTACTGACACATCATATTCACTATTTCTTATTGACATATTGTTGCTTTCTTCACAATAATCACTAGGGATTGTTCCGCTATTCAATTCTTGATCTTCTCCAACATCATTTTTGTCAGCTGAACAGAAAAATTGGAGTTATCTATTAAAAATATTCTTTTATGCGTTTGAACATTTTCAACGGCAGATTCGCAACTTAGTTTTTTCTCAATTAAAACAACATTACGAGAAATAATCACTTTTGAAGGATTATTTGGATCTATCAATCGATATGTTTTAGATTCGGTACTATTTCCCACAAAAATTAATTTTCTACTTTTGGGATCAATTTGATATTTTCTAACAAAGACCTTGTTTTCTCTATAATTGCTGGATTTGTTCTTCCAATAATATAATTTTGTTCCGAACAATGTCCTGCGCTTGTTTCATGTTCTACGCCATTTTCTTTTAGAAACTTTTTAAAACATTGATTAAAAGATTCGATAACATTATCAGTTCGAATAATTTTTAATCGCTTACCCGTTTCATTTTCAACGAATTATTTCCATTCTCTGATCATGAAAAACATATCACTCTTATTTTTAAAAAATAGCCAAATGAATGATCAGTAATCATGAACAAGTATTCGGCACCTACATGAGAATTTACACTCATCGGTCTACATAAATCTGTGTGCATCAACACCAAAGATTCTCTTTTTATCTTTGTATTTTTAGGATAGGGTGTATTAGTTCGCTTACTCGTAACACACGTAATATAAATTTTACCATGTTCTTTAAAATTAATACCATAGGCCATTTTGTCTCGTAGTAATATCATAGACATTCTATTTGGATGTCCAAGACGATGATGTCACCAATTTTGGACATTATTTATTTCAGAAATTCTTTTTGTTCTTGAGATATTTAATTTCGGCTCAATTTCTGTTTTTCTTACAAAGTCAGTATCGACGTCATGTTTATATAAAGACCACCTGTACAACTTGCATGTAATTTAATTTAGTAAAAAAATCTGTTGTGGCCATCAATATACCTGTCGCGCCCTTTCCATTGCGGTATATACAAAAATTATTGTATTTACATTTCTTTTACACACAAAAAATTCTAATTACACCTATAATTTTAAAATAATGCTATCAGCAAGTTTTCTCCATTTCTTCTAAATTTTCGAGGTTTTTCCAATTCATTAACGGGATTGGCGATATATCTGAAGGGTTCATGTAATATACCTATAATTCTAAATATATAATTAAAAATACAATAAGAAATATTAAATATCGTTCCCAGAAAAAACCTTCAGTACTATTTCTGAATTTTTGACACTGGCATTTATCTGTCAATTATAGAAATTTCAATTTCTCAAGTAGTTACCATGGAAATGTTTGCGCTGTGAGCAGGCTCTGAACTACAACAGATTATTTTATATACTATATCATTCATTAAGTTATAAACCATTAAGAATGCGTGATTTTCCTTAGTTACCACGTATTTCAGCGGTTATTAGTAAGTAACCATGGTGAACGAATATACGAACCTTTGTATATTCGAATATACCTACCTTCGTATATTCACTTATAGCTGCGTTTGATTATTTTGTTCTATGTACTCAGAACTGGCAATGTCATTTTTAATTATATTTACGGACATGATCCTTTTCCTTCGAACACAGTATCGAGTATATAAATGAATCTGTAGTTAGACTTTGACGGGGAAAATCGTGCTTTGTATGCTTTAAGTAGACATCTAAAATCACACTGACAGCTCCAAGTGCACCGAAACAAATAATTGAACGTGTCTATTATTTGACAGTAAGGCATTATTCAAGTAAAAATTTGACAAATAAACAAATAATTATTTGGATCACAAGTCTAGAAACTGCACTGTTACTAGTTTATTTAAAATACAAGTATTTATTATGAAATACGAGCATTTCAATTTCATATTACATACTACTACAACTATATTTAAAAAGATAGGTTATATAGCATATAGTTTGACGTTTCTGTCAAAATAAAACAGACCACAGTTCTACGTTAAATTTACCATTTACTTTTTTATTAATTTTTTACCTTCCGTCACCTATAGGTAAGGAAGGTATTGTCTTTGGTCAAAAAATTCGGTGGTGAGTTTTCATTGAATAAGCACGTTTTAGGGTCTTTACAATACGATTTTACTATTTTTACGATGATGTCTGTATGTGTGTGTGTGTGTTCGTATGTGCGTGTGTGTGTGTATGTGTGTGTGTGTGTATGTGACCGCGGTTTTGTCAACGATATCTCCAATACTAGAATTCCAAAAATTACAATTCTTGCGTATTCCTCTTCCTTACTACCATATGCAGACATGTTTAGATTTTGTTATAATTGGTCAACCGGAAGTACCCTCATTTGAAGATTTTAACAGTTTTTCTTGAAAAACTCAGTTAAATGTTATTATAACTTAAAGAATATATTATTCTCTATACGATTTGATTGCATTTTATATTTCATATTCTACAGATATAGAGTTAAAGAATAATACAGATAAAAAAAATTCATATAAATTTCATAATTCAGCCAGCTATGCTAACTTAACCATGGAAACTGCTAATATATTCAGGTAATTCAAATTGACAGATGTCAGTATCAATAAAATGTAAATCAATGAAAGAATAAGGGAAGTAACTCTAGTGTTAGAAGTTTCTAGATATAAGAGAGACGATGACATTGGTTTGAACATGTAATGAGGAGAGATGAATATATTAATAGAAGGTGGAAGAAACATAGGAAGACCAAATATAAGATGAAAAGACTGTATTGCAGAAGACTTGAGAGAAAAGGAACTGAATGAGGACGACACGCAAAACAAAAATGGAAGAAGAAAATAAAAAATAGCGACCCCCCTAACGAATGGGAGAAACTAAAGAAGAAGAAGATGTCAGTGTCAAGTGCAATTTGCATAGTTTGTTTATGAAATAACTTTACTGGAAATATAGAATCTTTTGCAAAAAAAATATGTACAGGGCGAGGGCAGTGACATGACTTTTCTGCCTTTGGCAAGCAGATATGGGGACCCGTATCAAAATGACAGCAATTAATTATGTCCATAACTGACAAGTGTCATAATTTTTCATTCAAAATTTCATGATTTTGTTATTTCATGTGGTTTGTTTGTTATCAGGAGTATGGAATTCAGTTGCCGAGAAAGGGAATCATAAAATACCAAAAATTTAGAATCTTTTGCAAGAAAATTTATGTATGGAATTTCTGCATAATAGACAGGATTGACGGAAGGTATTGTGCTGGCCACATCAGATTTTTTATTCATGATATAGTCTACCTGTATACAACTCGACAATATAAAATTCTCGACATACTCAACGAGTTGCCTATTGGAAATACCACTCGACCTTTGGTCTCGTGGTGTTTTCAGGCAACACGTTTCGTATAATCGAGAATTTTCAATCGTCTTGTGTATAATATATGATTATATATCCATATCTTTAAATCTATAGAAGGTATGATAAAAAAAATCTGTTGTGGCCAGCAAAATACCTCTCGCCAAATGTCAAATGTCATAATTTTTCACGTGGTTAATTTGTCACCAGGAATATGGAATTTGCTTGTCGAGGAAAATAAACCACATGGAATTTGAATATCATGAAATTTTGGATGTAAAATTGACATTTGACATATATGTACATAATTACTAACTGTCATTCTAACTCGGGCCCCCATATTTGCTTGTCAAGTCCAAAAAGTCACATGACTGCTCGCGTCCTATAAATTTCTCATGTCTTTTCTTTAGTTTAGATTATTTTTATAATTTTAAATTTCTTTTTTGAGGAAGTTTTCTCCTACTTCTAAATGTTTGAATTTCTTCCAATTTCTTGACGGGATTTCTGATGGGTATATGTATATAGCTATAATTTTAAATATTTAATTGTTATTATTGCTATATAACAAGAAATAGTAAGCTTACCAATATCACAGAAAAATTCTTCAATAATGTCAGTTAAACTTCTTCATTTAACGTAAAAGCGTAATTGGACGTTTTGCTACTATTTTGCCAAAAAAGAATATCTAAGACTTATATTCAGCTAATATCTACATAAAACCATATTCGGACTATGAAAAATTCTAAATCGGTTCTTATTCACTGTCATGTGTTTGGTTAAAATAGACTTAAGGTCAAGTTTTAGAATTGAGCTGCCAATACCGCCCACATAGGTTTATGAACTACTGTTGATTTTTGACAATGACATTTTTCTCTCATTTACAAACAGTTGATGTTTACTAGAGTTGTTTAGGCTCTGAAATTTATTACAAGAGATTATTTTATATATTACTTTTTTATCTCAATATATAGAACATATAATAAAATTTTAAAATGTATCGAATAGAGAATTTTACGTTCTTTAATACTAATAATAAAACATTTCAAAAATAAATATTTAGATTTTTTTAAGATACCACTACTTCCGATTTTTCAATTGTTACCGAAACCTATTCAACTCATCCCATTAATGTTAGATTGAAGAATCCGTAGTCAAAAAGGTCTTTAGTCTTATAGAATTTGAGAAGTCGTGTCTCCAACAACCTCACACATACACACACACACACACACACACACACACACACACATCTACACACACAGACATCATTGTAAAAATGTTAAAATCGGATTCTATGGACCTTAAATCGTGCTTATTCAATAAAATCTGGATATGCGATTTTTAGCATGAATCCAATACCTCTCTTAGCGAGAGGTAAAAATTAAATGTGTCGGATAGGGAATTTTGTTTTTTAATATTTGTAATATAAATTTTCAAAAAATATTTAGACGATTTTTGTTAAAATATTACTACTTCCGGTTGTCCAATTGTTACTAGAATCTATTAAACTATTCCCATTACTGTTAGATTGAGGAATCTGTAGTTACACAGGTATTTAGTCTTATAGAATTTGAGAAATCGTACCTCCGACTACCTCACACACACACACACACATCGGATTCTAGGGACCTTAAAATGTGCTCATTTACTAAAATTTGGAAATGCGATTTTTGGCATGATTCCAAAACCTCTCTTAGCGAGAGGTAATATTCAGATATAAAATAATTTTCTTTCCGGTATATTTGATAACCTTTTTCGGAAATTAATACATTAAATCCTTTTATGGCTAATTGTACTGAAAGCAAATTCATATTTAAACTAGTTACATATATTATACGTTAGAAATATTTTTCTCAGATTTATCTGCTTGGATTGTCGAGTCATCTTTACCTTTACTTATTAACTTTTCATTGCTATCTATAGTAACATCAATACAAGTACATACATTAATGTAACTAATCAGTTTACTCCTCTGTGCAGTCACACGATTAGTACACGCCAGGTCAATATACTAATTTTGAGAATCGGTTTTTGTGCCCATAGTTGAGAGCAAACTGCAATTATTATATTTCTTATTATTATGGACAGGTTTCTTGTTATTTAAATTCTGTCTTATTTTTATTACTTATGGGGTATTATAAGGCTTTGTCAATTTTCATGACATCTAAAGCATTTGTAAATAAATATCCTAAAATTATAAAAATTATAGTTAACTTTTACTGCTAGAGCACTATCTTACGAGTATTAGATGTTGACGTGTGTAATCTGAAATCTTTTTGTAGAAGTTAAGCTTTAATCATGTCACTGGTTAATATTTTTTTCCAGAATTTTCTAGTGCCATTACCAACGGATTAAAGGTATTTGGTAAACCATTTAGCATTAGTACAGCCAAAAATTCCTCTTCAATTATTGGTTTACTTATGTTAGCTATTTGTTGAGAAATTGACATAATTTTTGTAATACACTCTTCCATACTTTTAAAATTTTCCCATTTTAAATTAAAAAGTATTCTCAGAAGATCTAATAATCTTATAAGTCCTTTGCTTTTTTAGGCTTTTTCTAAATTATTCCAAACTTTTAGAGGAGGTTTTGCGCTTCTTACATGTGCATAACAAGACGGCTTAACATACAAGCAATTTTTTGCAAAGACTCTTTGTTCGTTCTTCTTGCCTACTGAGTGAGGAACGCTATCTTCATCTAAATTTGCCATACAGCACAAAAGATATTCATGCGTTAAACATATACGCATTGCAAACTTCCAATTATTGTAATCCAATAGCTCAATGCTAAAACGTGAATTCCAATTTAAAAGGGAAAAATCTGAAAATGTTAGATAAAATCTAACAACGCGAGTGCGTTACAAGGAATTATATTATTAATAATTCATCAAGGAAAGTCATTAAAATGTCAGAGATTTTCAATCTTTTAAATTGTTGCCCATCGTGTTCAAAATATTTTTGCAGTAAAAATGTTTGGAAGTCTAAACAATTTTCAATTAACGTCAAACTTTTCCCTAAAGTCTTCTTTTTCGTTCGCTAATATCACGGCCTAAATTTTTTACCCAACAAAAAGTTAATATCATTCAAGGGTTTTACAGAAATACATTTTTAAACGACTAAAATAAGAACAAACACGATCTTACATTTTCATAAATTTAGAAAGAAATAAAAAAAAAATAAAAGGAATTTATAATAAAAAATAATTTTTAACCAACGAAAAGTAAACGCTCTACAATAGATACGAGTTCGTGTTACGTCCTGTGTAATACTCGTATACAGGGTGTCCCTTAACTTCGAGCAAAAACGTTAAGGGCATATAGTACTGACCAAAATGAATAAAAAAGCTTCATCAACATAGGAATGATCTTCAACTGTTTCCGAGAAAAGCGAAAAATCTAAGAAAAACTGACAAAGATAACGATCGAATAAAATTTTGTCTGTCAGTAAAAAGACTATAAAAAACAATAAAATTTTATATGAAACATTTTTCTCAATTTCTTATAGTTACGTAGTTATATGAAAATTAAATATTGACCAAGGTCGCCACAACATTTCACTTTTGATTTTTATAAAATAACAAAAGGCCATCTAAGATTACCTCTCAAAGGTAAACAAAAAGTCTCAATTAAGCAAAATCGTAATTCTTATAGTTTTTGAGATAGCAAAGGTAAATCTCGTAAAAACTCATTTTTCACTGCGTTATATCTGGGAAACTATTAAAGATCGGACACATTTTGACTGAGCTTTTTTTACTCATTTTGATCAGTATTATATGCCCTTAAAGTTTGTGCACCAAGTTAAGGGACACCCTGTATAAAACACCCACTTGTATTTCTGCGAGTTGCCTCTAGTACTCGTATAAATCAATCAAATTAAAAGCCATGTGTTTATTTAATCCGGGATTACACAAGAGGAGCACAACTACCAGAGTAAACGAAGCCGGACACATAAAAAGCAATTACGCCAGCAATCAGTCGAGCAGTCTGACAAACATTCTAACACCTTACCAAATCTCGCTGTTGTGATATTCCCAATTTAATTAGCCGACGAAGTTTGATTACAAAACTTTTAAATTACTGTTTCTCACTTATGCACATACGAGTACTCATATTTCATGCAAGAACATTACAAATATTACCTAAACCTAGTTTCTATAGTTAATGTCTAAATTATTGTTTTATTATAGGCAACCATTATTAATTGTTATAAAAAGAACATCATTTCACATTTCACTTAAATTAACACAATATTTTATTAAGATTACAAAAATAAGCTAACCTTTATTTATTTGGGTGAAGTGTAAACATCAGAGAAATATTATTAATTAAAATAAAAGTTTATTAAACGATAAATAATTAAAATAAAGGTTAAAAAGATAATAAAGATAACTAACACTACGATTAAATAATTATAAGCACTAATTTAAGTCTAAGAATATTATTAAATACTTAAACACTAAGATTATTTATTTAAACAATATTTACATATATCACTATATTTATTTTTATAATTATATTTATTTATGTTCACCACTCGTTGACTATTTATTCATATTACTAAATATTCATTACACAACTCGTGTCTATATCAGAATGTTTTTTCGGCTGTCCTCCCTAACGGTATTTATACAGTCCGGCGTCCCTCTGGAGCATTCGACGTGATAATAACATGGAATACAAAGGGATCAGCCGACCGTAAGTAATTAAGCTGGTCGAGACCTATCCGCGATGATTACGTCATCGTTCGAGAAACGTTCTACCAGCGGCGGCGGTGACGTCGGGTCCACGCACGCTACACTATTATATTTTTATAATAATGATTTATGAATTGAATATAATAGGACAAGACTTTTTATGACTTCCAAGTACTAAGTTTTTTTTTTAAATATTGTTCTTTAACGAGCCTCAAATTTTTGAAATATCACAAAATAAATAGTTTACAATTAATTATTGAAATTTGTGTAATATTTTGAAAAAGTCATGTGATCTGAAACAGAGTACATACAGTTTAATATGTGATAAAATATTTCCCACTTTTATTTATACAGGATTTTTCCTTTAAAACAACCAGCGCTATTTTGGGCGAACTAATGGCTTTAGTGAAAAATATTATACACAAAAAGTTATCAAGAATAAGTGGTTCTCAAACGATAGAACAAAATTATATTTTTTTAAATAGTACCTTATATAATTTTTATCCTAATATATAGAGATTTTTTTTTCATTTCAACGATATAAATATTGTATAGGGTTGTGTAACAATTATTTCGAGAAAAATGGTATTCAATATTAGAAATAATGTTATAAAAAATGGCTACTAGTGTAACCTAGGTAACAGACGTATCAATATATTATGTGTATTGCATAGCGTATTCAATATTGTAACATTATTTTTATTTTTTAGTACCATTTTTCTCGAAATAATTGTTTTATATTTTGTTTATATATACAATATTTATATCGCTGGAATAATTCTATGACTCTATCTAAAAGGCTAAAAAAATATATAGGGTACCATGTAAAATAATATAGTTTTGTTCTGCCGTTTGAGAATCACTGGTTGGATTTTTGGTTTCTTCTTACTGATAAATTAGCTCCTTATTCTTGAACATTTTTTGTAAATAATTTTTTTCTCTAGTCATTAGTTCGCCCAAAAAAGCGCTGGTTGTTTTAAAGGGAACATTCTGTATAAATAGCATGGGTGATAAAATGTTTTTCTATTGGCCATGAATGACGCACTGTCTATGCTGTATGTACTCCTTCACAGGAGTAGGGGGTTGTTTTTCATGACTACTTCTGGCGCCAATCTTTATTTAATTATTTACGAAAATAACATTAAATTATTGATATTTCTGAAGCACGGGGTTCAGTCTCGACCGATACCAAATATTTCGAATCTTAGATGGCATAATTGACCCCTTTGGAGCGCTCTTCATGCCAACAATGAGTGGCCGTGAGGTAACTCCTGGTAAACGCCCGTACGGTACAAATATGTCATTATCATTACCCACATCTGTGTACAAAGCAGATTGGCACACCCAGAAATGAGTAATATGCCGTGATGATATATTTATATATTTATTAATATTTATTTTATTACTATGAAAATATTGCATAAACTTTCATTTAAAAAATGAAATTAGCTCATTGTTTAAATAGAAATAGGTATTACAGACCATAGAGAATTATAATTAACAAAGAAAGATTTTGCAAAAATTCATGAACTCAGAACCATGAATTTTTGACAAAAATCATTCTTCGTTAATTAAAATTTTCTATCATCTATAATGTTTATTTCTACAATTTAAAATATTATACTTTTTAATTAATTATACGAAAACATATATACGTTAGACTGATGAGCGTATAAGTAACTATAAACTCAAAGTACATAACAACCACATAACCTACAGACATGAGAGCTTCTCCGTGATGTAGCAGCAAGCAACGACGCTGGCTACAAACTCATTGTCAAGCCGGAAAATCGTGTCTGGGAAATAATGATTAGAAAGTGAATGACAGAGGCGTTCTAGGTTTCGCTCGTTCTATCATTGAAAGTGGTGCAATTAGGTTTCCTAACGTCGTGGATACAAGTGTGTAATACTGTCTAGCATCATCTTGTCTTCCTGCTTACAGGATACATTAATTTTATGTTAGAAGCAGCGACAATGACACGATACAGAGTTCTGTCACCTCGTCTTACCAAATTTAACTTTCCTTTTCAAATCCTTCAAGATTTGGTTTTTGAGGTTCAGCTCTGATATTTTTATAAACACTTATCAATACTGTGTTGTGTTTTAGTCCGAAGGAATGTTATAATGATGGGGTATCCGTCACCTTTAGGTAAGGAGGGTATTGTCTTTGGTCAAAAAATTCGATAGTGCGTTTCGAAAGGAATAAGCACGTTTTGGAGTCCCTATAATACGAATTTGCTATTTTTACGATGATGTATGTACGTGTGTGCGTCTGTGTATATATGTGTGTATGTGAGGATCGTTTAGGATTGCATAATTCCAATATCATGATTGCAAAAATTATATTTTTTTCGTATTCCTCGAGTTTATATGCATATGCAGGCGTGATTAGATTTTGGTTATAAATGGTACACCGTAAATACCCTCATTTGCAACTTTTAACAGTTTTTCTTCAAAAAAAAAAAAGCAGTTAAATATCATTTGTTGACATATAATGTTTCCAATTTTAAACAATATGATATTCTCAATACGATGTGACTGCATACTTCATATTCAATAGATATAGAGTAGAAGAATTATAATGATGTTAAATATCATACATCAGCCAGCTATGCTAACCATGGAAAGTGCAAATATATATATATATATATATATATATATATATATATATATATATATATATTATTCAAAATGACAGATGTCAATATCTATGAAAAGTAAATGAATGTGTCAGAGATGAAGATGTTGGGGAAGACACGGAAAGATACGGTAAGGAATGAAAGAATAAGCGAAATAACTCGAGTGTTAGAAGTTTCTAGAAAGATATAAGTGAGACGATTACATTGGTTTGAACATATCATGAGGCAAGATGAAGAAGATATTGGAAGAAGAATGAATAGCTTTGAAATAGAAGGAGAAAGAAACAGAGGAAGACTAAAGATCAGATGGAATGACTGTATTGCGAAAGACTTGAGAGAAAAGGAACTGAATGAGGACGACACGCAAAACAAAAAAGGAGTAGAAGAAGAAAATAAAAAATAGCAACCCCTAGAGAATGGGAAAAGCTAAAAAAGACGAAGAAGAAGAGGAAGAAGAAGAAGACGAAGATGTCAGTGTCAAGTGCAATTTGCATAGTTTGTTTATGAAATAATTTTAATGGAAATTTAAAATCTATTGCAAGAAAATTTACTTATGGAATTTGTACATAATACACAGGATTGACGAAAGGTAATGTACTGGTTACATCCGATTTTTATATATAATTTCATTCGAAGGTATAAGTAAAACGAAGACTACTGAAAATCCGGTGAAAAACTTATTAGGTAATAAGTGAGTTGTGGGCAACCAAAGTTTGAAAATATAAATATTTTCATATCAAACTGTTTGTCGTGGACATAAATTTTCTTGGAATAAATATATGCTATTTAAAAAAAAATCTGTTGTGGCCAGCACAATACCTTCCGTCATTCTCGTGTATAATGTATAAATTCCATAATTTTTCTTACAAAAGATTCTAAATTTCCCGTAAAATTATTTCATAAACAAACTTTTCAAATTGCACTTGACACTGGCATCTTCTTCATCTTTAGCTTTTCCCATTCGTTAGGGGTCGCTATTTTTGCATGTCGTTCTCATTCAGTTCCTTTTCTCTCAAATCTTCCGCAATACAGTCCTTCCATCTTATCTTTGGTCTTCCTCTGTTCCTTTAACGTCCTATTATTAAACTATTCATTCTTGTTCCAATATAATTCTTCCTTTCTCCTCATGACATGTTCAAACCAATGTAATCGTCTTTCTTGTATCTTTCTAAAAACTTGTAATACTAGAGTTATTTTCTTACCATATTTTTCCGTCTATTCCCCAATATGTACTTCAACATCCTCATATCTGCTACATTAATTTACTTTTTATTTATACTGACATCTGTCAATTTGAATTATATGAATTTGATACTAGTTCCCAAGTTTGGCATAGCTGGCTGAATTATAAAATTTAATTTCTTTAAAATTCTTTAACTCTGTATGTATTGAATATGAAGTATAAATTGTAATCAAATCGTATAGAGAATAATATATTCTTTAAGTTATAATAACGTTAAATGTCAATAAATCAAATTTAACTGTTAAATCTTCAAATGAGACTACTTCCGGTTGACCAATTATAACCAAAATCTAATCAGATGTTCTTCTGGATGTAAACTTGAGGAATACGAGAAAATTATAATTTTTGGAATCGTGGTATTGAAGTTATGGAATCCGGAAATTTTGTTACACACACACAGACACACAGACACACATACATACAGACATCATCGTAAAAATGGTAAAATCGTATTATATGGACCCTAAAACGTGCTTATTCAGTAAAAACTCATCATTGAATTTTTTGACCAAAGACAATACCTTCCTTACCTAAAGGTGACGGAAGGTAAAAAATAGTATAGTCTACATAATTTAATTGAAAGTGTATTTAAATCATTAAATTTAATGCAAAATATTCATATTAAAAACCAATTATACGCGGTCTTTCAGTAGCCAATCGAAATAATTTCGTGGCGAGCCGCTATAATCAAAAACTCCTTACTTTTTAGGTACTTCAATTATATCATTAATATTCATTATTCTGGTGGAAATTGCCCCCCACTTTAACTTTTTTATCTCTCGCTTTAAAGCCATAGAATCCAATTTTAACAGTTTCGTAATGATGAACTGTGCGCAAGTAAATGTGCAAGAATTCCACAATATGCGATCTGGCAAATCAGTAAAACATTGGAAATGTACTGAATGTTCAGAAAACAAAGATTCTCATTTGTTACCAACATATACTCGAGACAAGAGTAATAAATTAGATTTAATTTTAAAAAGTCAAAGTAATCTCCAACAAAGTATTGATTCTCTTAATACTAAATTCGAAAAATTATCTCTAGATAATGAAATGTAAAGAGAAAATCATTAAACTCGAAGTACACTTAGAAGAACTAGAAACTAAGGTCTCTGAAGTTACTGCTTGCAGTAATAACCCGAATTTGCAAACAGAAAATAATTCATTGAATCCTGAAGTAATGCAGGCTGAAATCTTAAATAGACACCAAGCTAATAATATCATTGTATATAATATTTCAGAATGTACTACAGCATTAAACCATTCTTTAAATGGGCATATTGAAGATTGTACGAATTATGATTATCAAGAAACAACCAAAATCTTAAAAAATATTCCAAACTCAACGTTTCAAAATTATAGCGTTGAACGTATTCGTAACTACCGAGATGAAAAAATAAGACCACTAAGAATTTACTTTCCAAAAAGAGCAGATGCTATATGTGTAATTAAAAATAAAAAACTTCTTAAAAGTTTAAATATCTCTGTCAATACTGATCAAACACCTATGCAACTACAAAAATTGAGAGATGTTAATGATGAATTGAAACAAAGATCAGATAAAGGAAATAAAAACTTAATTATAAAGTTCATAAAGAGAGTTCCAGAAGTCGTTACTAAATCATCGAATATTGAAATTAATAGTTTTGCAGATAATACTACCAATAATTCTGGATAGCAACTACTGAACAACTCGAACTTCTCTATTTATTTTCAAAATATTCAAGGAATAAAAAATAAAATTGATGATATTAATTTAGTTCTACAACATGATCTACCATCTATGCCATGTGTATTAGTTTTTAATGAAGATTGGCTAAATGAAACATATATAAAATTAATAAAGATAGATGGATATGAACTAGCATCTTTCTCCTGCAGAACGTCTATGGAACGTGGAGGCACATGTATTTTTGTAAAAGACAATATTAAATATTCTGTGATAAAAAAGTATAATAATATCATTGATGAGTACAATTTTGAATTCTCAATTATTAAGCTAAATTGTTTGACTGAATCTCTGAATTTTGTCTCGCTTTACAGAACACCTAAACGTGATATGAATATTTACTTTGATATATTAGAATATCTTCTTACTAAACTACAAGAAAACAACTTTACCAAAATTTTCATCATGACAGATATTAATATAGATTTTTTGGAATATTCTCGATCAAATGATTGTCTACTGTCCATACTGAGCTCTTTTAATTTATTTCACATCTTTGCTGAACCCACCAGAGTAACTGCGTCATCTTCGACCTGCATTGATAACATTTTATGCAATCAAGGAGTTATTTCAACTTCGAAGGTACTAAATACAGGATTCTCGGATCATTTTGCACTTATATGTGAATTATTACTACCCGATCTCTTCAGAAGATAATCTTATCAAAAAAACGAGCCTTCTCTAAAAAAATATATAAATATATTTAATATTTTAATTCAAAATACTGACTGGAATTCAATTTATGATAGTGCCTTACCTTTAAACGAAAAATATATACTTTTCAATAACGCAATACAAGAACAAATTTGAATTCGCTTTTCCAGTGGTTACGCTAAATAAAAACAAATATAAATTCAATTATTGGATAACACCAGGCATAAAAAAATCTTGTAAAACGAAACGAATATTACTGCTAAAAGTGAAATAAAATCCTAATCCTAATTTTTTGTCTTTTGTTAAACTTTACTGTGCGGTATTAAAAAAAGTGATAACATTAGCAAAAACACTATATTATTCGCATCAAATTAATATGTCATCTAATAAAACAATAACCGCCTGGTTAATAAATAAAGAAATAAACTTTAATAAAAAAAATCTGTTGTGGCCAGCACAATACCTCTCGCCACTTCCTTTTTTTGGTTACATAAGTATAGGGCGCGAACGGTAATGTTACATTTTTGGGCTTGACAAGCAAATGTGTGGGCCCGTTTCAGAATGATAATTAGTAATTATGTACATAGATGTCAAATGTTAGAATTTTTCATTAAAAATTTCAAGATTTTCTAAATTTACGTAGTTAATTTATCACCAGGAGTTTAAAGTTTACTTGTATGCCTTAGATATTTAACATTTAATTCTGCTCCACATGGAATTGGAAAATCACTAAATTTAGAATGAGAAATTATGATATTTGACATCTATATACATAATTACTAGCTATCATTCTGACATGGGCCCCCATATCTGCTTGTCAAGGCCAACAAAATCATATGACTGCTCGCTCCCTATTGTATTTAACATTTCTTGTATACCTACACTCTACACCAAAAAATCTACTTACGCATATATCTATTCCATATATATTTAGATTGTTTTATTTTAAATTCATTTTTGATGAAGAAATTTTGTCCTCTTCTAATTTTTCGAAATGTTTCCAATTCTATTAATACATTAAGAAATAATATAATGTATGTACTTCCCAGAAAAAGTCTTCAGTAATGTCTTCGGATTTCTGACACTGACATTATCTGTCAGTTACAAACAAATTAAATTTTCAACTATTTTCCATGGCCATTCTTTCGGCTGTAAAATTTATTATAACAGATTATTTTACATACTATATTTCTTCTATCTCTAAATCTATAGAATATATTGTAAAATATTTAAATGTATCAGAAAGAGAATTTATTTTTCTTTAATATTATCAAGAAAAAATTTCAAAAAATATTATTTAAAAGATTTTTTTTCAAGAATCTTCTACTTCCGGTTGTCCAATTGTTACCAAAACCTTTTCAGATCTTCCCATGAATGTCCGATTGGGAAATACGTAGTTAAAAAAATTTAAAGTCTTATAGTTTTTGAGTAACCGTCCTTCCAACATCCCACACACACACACACACATACACACACACACATCCACACACACACACATACACACACACAGACATCATCGTAAAAATGATAAAATCGGATTGTAGGGACCTTAAAACGTGCTTATTCAATAAAATCTGGATATGCGATTTTTAGCATGAATGCAATACCTCTCTTAGCGAGAGGTAAAAAAGCACAATTTAGATAATATAACGTTATCGCTTAATAATAGCATTGTTACAGATCATAATGATGTCGCGAACATACTAAATAATCAGTTTTTGCAGCTTCGAGCAGCTAATACCTCATATATTAATTACACATCACACTCATTACGTAATAATATTAACAACACAATCTTTCTAAATCCTACAACAGAAGAAGAAATTCTTTCTAAAATAAATTCTTTCAAAAATACGAGTTCTTCAGGTTTTGATAAAATATCAATAATAATTGTAAAGCAATGTGCTGTGAATCTAAATCAAACCACGTTATTTATTTAATCTTTCACTAGAAGAAGGCCTATTTCCCGATATTTACAAACAAACTATAGTGACACCAATCTTCAAAAAAGTGACCCACGCTGCACAAATAATCATAGACCACTTGCGCTCCTATCAGTAATTTGTAAAGTGTTTGAAAAAACAATGGATGTTCGCCTAATTTCTTTTATAAACTATAATAATACAGTAACTGAATGCCAGCACGGGTTCATAAAGAATAAATCAGCAATTAGTGTTGATTGTGATCTAACTCACTATGTATGCGACCTGTCAAAGGCTTTTGACACCGTAAATCACGAAACTTTATTTTTGAAACTTCAATGGTATGGTATTAAAGGGACTGCACATCCTAATACAACTCTATCTTCAAAATAGACGTCATGTGACCAAGATAATTCACAAAGATGTAAAAGGCCATTCAAATGTGTATTACTCCGATTCCAAAAATATAACACGCGGTGTTCCTCAAGATTCTGTGTTAGGCCCTTTATTATTTGTGTTATATATTAATGATATTCCTAATATTATCCAGGACAATGATAATTCTAAATGCACTAATTATGCTGACGACATTTATTTTATTTTGTGCAATAAACACTTACCTACCCTCCGTAATAATATGGTATCACTTGTAAAAAATTTAGAACAATGGTGTAACACAAACTATTTAACAGTTAATTTTTGTAAAACTAACTTCATAGATTTCAGTCTAACTAGCATTGATTCTTGCAGTGTATTGATATGGGGCAACTCTCAACTTATAGATGATGTTTTTATTATTCAAAAAAAAGCTATTCGCATATTATGTAATCTACGGCCTAATGAATCTTGTACAGGCAAATTTGTTGCATTAAATATTCTTACGATACACAGTATATATATACAGGTGAGTCATCGAAATCGCCGTCTTCGATATCTCTCTTATCGTTAGAAATACAGCATAAGTTTATTAACAGAATTTATTCGTCTACTCAAGTAGCATAACGTAAAATTATTTTCACATATACAGGGTGTTGCATTACGGCTCGGCGAGAATTGTTTCTCTTTTTTTCAAATGGAACACCCTATATATTTTTATATATTTTGAATTGTATTTTATTCACCTATACGAACATATGAATTTTATTTTAGTTTTCCACGGCGTTGCCAAGTTATTCTGTTTTTTCTCTAAAAAAGACCGAATACACGCATTGCTTTATAAAGGCTTACTGAAGTTATTTCAATAGTAAAAATTAAGAATTTTCTTTTCTGTATAACTGTAGTTATACTCTATGTTCTGACATATATTTTTTAAAATGTAATAATACAGGGTGTTCAATAAAGCGAATCAAATGTGCTCAATTTCAAATGACTATAACTCGTCATTTTCAAATGGAACACCCTATATTTTATGATTCAGTTGTGTGTATTTTTGTATTATCTTCGTATGTTATTAAGGGTATCCTATGCCTAAAACCAATAATATACTGTGTGTTTGAAAAAGTGGTTACACCCTGTTTTCTCGCTTATTATTACAGATACATATATTGCTTATAGGACATGATTTGATCAGTACAATATTTGTGATTGAAATGTGTATAAACTGTAATTGTAGATCTTCCGGTATAACCGAAAGTCACATCAACTTTGTGAATTTAAATACAACCTATACTATTTTTTTATAAATTTGGATTGCATTTTTTGTCCTCTTTCCGACAATACTAAATTTATTAGTGTTAACGTTATTCATTTTTTAAAAATAATTATTTTCTTTTGCACGATTTTTATCGTTGAGATGTAAATAAAATAATGTATTAAATTACAGAAAAGAAAATTCTTAATTTTTACTATTGAAATAACTTCAGTAAGTCTTTATAAAGCAATGCGTGTATTCGGTCTTTTTTAGAGAAAAAACAGAATAACTTGGCAACGCCGTGGAAAACTAAAACAAAATTCATATGTTCGTATAGGTGAATAAAATACAATTCAAAATATATAAAAATATATAGGGTGTTCCATTTGAAAAAAAGAGAAACAATTCTCGCCGAGCCGTAATGCAACACCCTGTATATGTGAAAATAATTTTACGTTATGCTACTTGAGTAGTAGGTAAGTGTTTATTGCACAAAATAAAATAAATGTCGTCAGCATAATTAGTGCATTTAGAATTATCATTGTCCTGGATAATATTAGGAATATCATTAATATATAACACAAATAATAAAGGGCCTAACACAGAATCTTGAGGAACACCGCGTGTTATATTTTTGGAATCGGAGTAATACACATTTGAATGGCCTTTTACATCTTTGTGAATTATCTTGGTCACATGACGCCTATTTTGAAGATAGGGTTGTAATAGGATGTGCAGTCCCTTTAATACCATACCATTGAAGTTTCAAAAATAAAGTTTCGTGATTTACGGTGTCAAAAGCCTTTGCCAGGTCGCATATATAGTGAGTTAGATCACAATCAACACTAATTGTTAACGTTAACACTAATAAATTTAGTATTGTCGGAAAGAGTACAAAAAATGAAATCCAAATTTATAAAAAAAAAGTATAGGTTGTATTTAAATTCACAAAGTTGATGTCACTTCCGGTTATACCGGAAGCTCTACAATTACAGTTTATACACATTTCAATCACAAATATTGCACTGATTAAATCATGTTCTATAAGCAATATATGTATCTGTAATAATAAGCGAGAAAACAGGGTGTAACCACTTTTTCAAACACACTGTATATATATATATATATATTCTTTTAAAACATATGTTTACTAATCTACATAAGTAGAATTCGGTGTCCCAGTCTATTTATTCTACACGAAAAAGGTTTTTTTCTTCAAGTATACAATAATATTCATATTATGTTACTATACACACACTATAGAAGATATTCATTTTATTACTAGTATAACAATGTTGTTCATTTTTGTACTAGTAAAAAATATTAGCTTCTTAGTTCACCGCTGGCGGCAGCAGTCATCACAGCAAAACAGACCATATTGAAAAATTGTTATTTGACAGTTGTATCGTTTGTGTTTTGTATTGTTCACAGCCAACTATGGCTGAAATTGCAAACGCTATAATTAAAACAAATCTAGAATAATATTTAAAAAATCTCCAGTTTTCTTTGAAACACTTGAAGAAAAAATAGTATATGTTACTCGGAGCAGAACGCCCTTTTTGTGTTTTACCCAGCTTGCCTGGCCTCGGCTAGCGCCTCGGCCGCAATAGCTGGGTTCAACACAAAAAGACCACTTTCTACTCCTAATAACATAATATACTATTACTATTCTAGTATACTATGTTATAATGCGTTACCACAATGTTACAAGGAATTAAAGGTAAAAAGATCACTGTCTCAAATTAAAAAAATCTCATACAAAAGGAATACTACAACAGTAACGATTATTTTAATGACTAAAAATAATACCTTCAGTTATTTGTAATTATTGTTAAATTTAGTATTGTTATTGTAATATTAATTAATTAATAATATCAATAATTCATAAATCAGTTAATAAGTTTGTTAATTACTTTCCTCTTTGGAAATATTTAAATTAATTATTGCCAACTATTGTAAAATATATTTTATATTCCATACGTTGTTTCCGTACATATTTTTTGGAATAAACTGTTATTATTATTATTATTATTATTATTATAATTATTATTATTTCTTTAAAATATAAACCGCCATTTTTTGTCTTTTTAATGATTTATCAGATTTTATTAATTTACATGATAAAATTCGAGAAAAATAAGATAAAACCAAAAAATGGCGGTTTATATTTTAGTAAAATAATTTATAGGTTGCTAGTTAAAAATAAAAATTGATAGTCGTATCTTGTATACCTGACTTTATAAAAAAAGTATGTAATCTGCCATCAAATAGTTGTGCCGACATAGGCCTCATTTAATTATTTATATTATTATCATGTTATCTGATATTTTAATGGTTAATTTATATATTAATTATCATGTCTTATTTTGTATTTGTTCTGTATTTTGATATTTCTAATATGTAGTCTTTGGAAAAAAGATGACTATTTTTGTGTAAACAAAAGAGTTGTTAAACTTACGGTGTGAGTGTCAAATAAAATTCGCTCCACAATTCTTTCGTAATATTTTTTTTTAGTTATTAAATATTTTATCTTGTATCATAAACTGTACGAAAGTAATCCCTTTATACGTACATAATATACTTAAAATAATAAAACTTTTATACGAGCCATGTTTTTCTATTGCTTATAATAAAAAATTAAAGAAGGGTGCATCTTCTCAGACTCACCTCATATATTTAGAATACAGTGCTAACTAGCATTTATGACGTCACAAACAACGTTCGTTAATTTTTTTGTCAATTTCACGCCAACAGGTAGTTTTTAACAAATTAATGAACTGGGGGTCATTACTTCGTTAGTTCTCTTTAGTGCCCCTAAAAGAATTATACTCGAAATTACTATAATGTTACAAACAACTGATAGTCTTAGAATAGAACAATATATTAGCATTTAGTAATTGATTTCTTGGAGAGTATTCCAATATATTGTGAATTCTTTCATGATACAGATGACCTTTATCGGGCAACTTTACAAAAATTAAACTGTACATTCAGTTTTTAAGATATTTTATTACATACCTATGTGCCTGAGTGTCTGGTCGCGAATGGGGAACTGGGTTCGATCTCGATCGACGGCAAATATTTCGAATTTTAAGTGGTACAAGATTAACCCTTGTGGTGCACTCTCCATGCTAGCAATGAGTCCCCACGAGGTGACGCCTGGTAAACGCCCGAACGATACAAATATGTCATCAATAACGATATCTGCACCCAGCAATGGGTAATATGCCGTGATGATATACAGGCTGTTCCCTTTAAAACAACCAGCGCTTTTTTGAGCGAACTAATGACTTTAGAGAAAAAAGTTATATACAAAAAATTACCAGGAAAAAGGGCTTAATTTATGAGGAATAATAAATAAAAAAATCAACCAGTGGTTCTCAAACGGTAGAATAAAATTATATTTTTTTAAATGGCAACCTATATAAATTTTTTGTCCATTAGATAGAGAATATTTTTCTGATTTCAACGATATAAATATGATATGGGGTTGTATAACAATTATTTCGAGAAAAATGATATTAAAAATCAGAAATAATTCTACAATATTGAAGTAGGCTATGCAATAAACAAATGCAAACAAATGATACAGGTGACAGATAGTTTTGTTACTAACGTTATTAAGTGTTTGTTTTCGTAATTGTTTAATTACTTATTAATAAAAAATGGCTTTGCAGTTGCAAGAATTAACAAATTTAGACTATTTTAATTTTACTGTTATGTATGGAGAGTGTGAAAGAAATTTAAATTCTACGATACGAAGATTTTCACGGCTTTATCCCCAAAAAGTGCAACCCACTCGTGAATTATTGAGAACAATTTTTCGATATAAGAAAATAATATACTATCGTAACCTAGGCAATAGTCGTATTAATAGTTGTTTATTGCATAGCCTACTTCAATATTGTAAAATTATTTCTGATTTTTAATATCATTTCTCTCGAAATAATTGTTATACAACCCCATATCATATTTATATCGTTGAAATCAGAAAAAAATTCTGTATCTAATGGACAAAAAAATTATATAGGTTGCCATTTAAAAAAATATAATTTTATTCTACCGTTTGAGAACCACTGGTTGAATTTTTTATTTATTATTCCTCATAAATTAAGCCCTTTTTCCTGGTAATTTTTTGTATATAACATTTTTCTCTAAAGTCATTAGTTCGCCCAAAAAAGCGCTGGTTGTTTTAAAGGAAACACCCTGTATATATATATATATATATATATATATATATCATCACGGCATATTACCCATTGCATATATATATATATATATATATATATATATATATATATATGCAATGGGTAATATGCCGTGATGATATATATATATATATATATATATATATATATATATATATATCATCACGGCATATTACCCATTGCATATATATATATATATATATATATATATATATATATATATATATATATATATATATTGTGACGGTGGCCCCGTTGTGATCGGTGGTTGGGCCATCGTCGGATTGTCCCTTCAGCCGTCGGTCGGAATACTCGGGCGCCTTCGGTGGTGGTAGCTGAAAGGGGGACAATATGGGCCGGGATAGCTCTAGGAGGGAGGCCAAGGTTCGCTTGAAAAAGCACGTTTTTAACCCGTAATAAATAAATAACTTTTATTTCAGTTTTACCCAATACAAAACAAATAAATAATAAGGATAATAATAATAATATAACAGTGTACGACAAAACTGTGTCGAGCCACAAACTGGTATTCTACAACCCCAAAAGAATGGTGACTGTGCCCCCGCGGTACGGCAATGGCACAGTCTTTTACTGACGGTAAGTAACCCAAAAAAATGAAATATGAAACGTGTTTCTAAGAAACAAACAAACGCCAAGTTTAAATTCAAATTGACAACTTGCGCTAACAGCAATTCCCTGTGATAGCACAACGACGGAGTTGTCTATCACCCACAAGGAAATTCGGACGGTGATTTTCCACTCACCAAAAACAGTGGCAAAATCCACGGTAGACTTCTTCGACTCAAATGTTCGCACTCAGTCGTGATCTTCAGGAGACCATTCAAGACGAGTTCGAGAACTGATCTCTCCAAGTGATGCTGCGCCTTTTATACCCAGAATCTGGTAATCCGGCATAATCTCGCAGAAAACTTGGTGGGGAATTGTTTCAAACTTAGTTAATGTAAAAAGGCGCTGATGGCGTTTGTACAATAAAAATAAAATATGTAAAAATAACTAAAAGTCATTAAATAACCCGACTGTACCAGTTTATTACTCACAACAATCAAAAACCAATAATAAACATTATAACAATAAATATTGACAGTTGCTACTCATTATTGTAACGGTAACACCTTCGACAGGACGTATGTCGCCAGTTCACGGGCTTGTCAAACCTGTGACATTGTTGTGATTGAACAACGTGATAAATAAAAACCTGTACAAAGTAAATACACAAATGATACAACAATACAGCAATAAGGTAAGATTTACACAGTAATATCGCCAATCATTATTCAGGTAAACATGTGGTTTCAATCATAAGAAATTCGTAGGTTAGGAAGACAAAACATGCCCTACATACGATTTACATCGTGCGTGGTTTATTAACTGCCAATATATACAGTTCAACATCAATTACTAATGCTCAACATCCATTAGTTATGAGTTTTATTCCGGTTTGTGAATGATAACAAGTTCTGATCCTGAGCAAGAGCTTCAACCACGGATGGAATACTTTACTGAATTTACGACTGCTCGGAGATGGACATGAGAATAAGGTACGTATCGTCACATCCCCCTCTTACTCCGGTTAAAAAAAAAATAGTGAATTACATTTAATATTTTTTTTTTCCCGGTCGTTGCTTTAAATGCAACATAAAAACTTTACAAGTGGAATTTAACGGTAATCGGCCACAGAAGAAAAACAAAACGGATAAAATCCAGATAAAAATGACGGCCTTCTGTGCACCAAAATCAACAAAAAAAACTTAAATGGCGGTACGGTAAGTAACATAAACAACCAAGCAAGAGCTTGGGAAACTAGAGTTGCAAACGCAACATAACAAAAGTAAACCTTTACAGGTTTCAAAAAGAACAAAAAGAAAATGAAAAGGCGGTACCCTTGATGGGTGCCGTTCTCAGCGGCGTGTGGACTGCCGCCTCCGCCGTCTTCTGCGACGTCGTGGCTGTGACGTCCCCGGCTGCTCCACCCTCCACTTGGTCCCCGGCTGCTCCACCCTCCACGTGGTCCCTCCTCCAGGACGGCTCTCCCGCGTCTCACTCCGGCGGTCTCCGGACGTTGGCGGCTGCGACTGAGGAGGCGGCAACGTGGGGCTGGATATGGGGACGATCCCCGCCATCACACCCAAGGTCGTGGGGCCAGGAGCTCTCGGGACGGGACACCCTAGGCCTGCCGTTTGGGGGGTCAGCCTCGCCCTCAAGGGTTTCCGGTCCGGCACCAAAAACGGGAACGGCGTCGACGGCGGTGCCCGAACCGGCGGTGAGTCCTTGGGCGACCGGCCTGACCGCTTCGCTGACGAAGCCGGAGACAGACCAAACAGGGCGTCCAACTGCTCCTGGCTGGCCCACCTCGGTGTCCTTGGTGTGATGGGTCGGTCCGGCGTGGTTGGCAGCGGTGACGTCTCCACCATCAGCCAGTCCACGAGGGTCCGTGGCGACAGCGTGGCAGATGTCGGCGTCGATGGAGTCGATGGCCTGAAAAAGGACGGACTCGCCTCAGGTGGATCGGGGCCGTAGCGCTGCAGGAGGGCCTCCTGCAGGGACATCTCTTCCCTCGGCGAGTCGCCAACCGACTCCATGACGATGTCTGGCCGACTCCTTGCCCTGGAGTCGACGCAGACGGTGGTGGGGGTAGGGGACGCCTCTGGCTTCGACGGAGTGGAGAGGGGCGCCCGCTCGTGCAGCTGCTGCGACGGTGGCGGCTGCGGACGCTCCTCTGGTCGGCGGGCTCTCAACAGAGGCGACCCCACTGGCTGGATGGACGGACCCTTACGGCGGCGTGACGGCGGCCTCGCCGACTCGGGCAGACGGCGGAGTGGTGACCCGTGGTGGGGCTTCCACGGACAAAAACGGCGGTCCATACTCTGTAAAAGCAGGTTTGAGATCTTTGACATGGACATTATTTAATCGCCGTCCTTCTGTACTGCGCAGGTTGTAAATTGTGTGCGAGACGCGTTTGACGACCGTCCACGGACCGGAGTACCGTGGGCACAATTTCGCCGCGACCCCTTTTGCGGCGGAGGACAGAGGATGTTCGCGCCGCATCACTTGGTCTCCGGGGAAGAACTGCACTGCGCGCCGACGCAGATTGTAGTGTTGGCCTTGAGTTGTGGCAGCGTGGGCCACATTCACCCTGGCAAGTTCCTGAGCCTCGCTCAAGGCCTTGAGACGCTCCAGGTGCTCGCTGGAGATGGGAGCGTCTGCAGGTGTTCTGGCGGTGGCTTCCTGGTCTGCGCTGGTGGGCAGTCGTGGTTCGCGGCCGAAATTGAGGTAGGCTGCCGAATATCCTGTTGAACTATGCCGGCTAGTGTTGATGGCCAAGACAAATTCCGGCAGGAGTGCGTGCTAATTCCGGTGGTTGGCCTGACAGAACTGGGCCAACATGGGCTTTAGGACACGGTTAACCCTCTCCACGGGGTTCGCCTGCGGTGAGTATGGCGGTGTGAACTGGTGACGTACGTGGTACTCCTTGAGGAACTTCCGGACGGTCCTATTGTCGAATTCGGTGCCATTATCGGTGATGACGGTTTTGGGGCAGCCGAATCGACAAAGGACGAGTTCCCTGAAGGCTGTGACCACGGCGGCTCCGGTGGCCTGGCGGAGTGGACGACACTCAATCCACTTGGTCATTCTGTCCTGGAATACAATGACATATTCATAACCCTTTGCAGGATGTGGCAGTGGCCCCATAATGTCGGCGGCAACCGTGTCCCATGGCTGGCCCACCTGCGGCGGGCCCATGTGGCCTGCTGCTCCTCTTTGGTCCGCCTTGAATTGCTGGCAGCTGAGGCATCGTCGGACGTACGCAGTGGCTTCCCGGAACATGCCTGGCCAGTAGTAGCGGAGCGCTAGCCTCGCTAGCGTCTTAGCAATGCCCAAATGTCCGGCGGTGGGATGGTCATGATTCTCGGCCAAGATGGCTGGTCGTTGTTCGGTTGGAATGCACAGCTTCCACTCTCGGTGTGGCTCCGTGTCGGACAGATCCGTGGGGTCCCAAAAGCGACGGTACAGTTTGCCCTCGCGGATCTGGTACTCGGGGTGCTCATTGGGCTGCATGTCAGCGGCCCGCATCATCCGTTGGTACCAGGAGCACTCTGTGGCGATGGCACCGAGAACAGGTAACGGCTTGCGGCTCAAGAGATCGGCCAGATGGTTAAGGCTGCCCTTGCGGTACATCACGTCGAAGTCGTACTGCTGCAGCGTGACCACCCAACGCGCTAGCCGTCCTGTCGGCTCCTTCAATGAGCCCAGATACCTGAGGGCCTGGTGGTCGGTGACGACGGTGAAGTGGTAGCCCTCCAGGTACTCTCGCAATTTTTTAATAGCCCATACGACCGCTAAACACTCCTTTTCTATTGTAGAGTAATTTTTCTCCGCTGGCTGGAGTGCTCTGCTGACATAGGCGATTGCTCTTGGCTCTTCCAGGCTGCCCTGGATCAGAGCGGCCCCTATGCCTACGTCGGAGGCGTCGGTCTGTAGGATGAACGGCTGGCTAAAGTCAGGACACGCTAGAGCCGGCGCTGTCGTGAGCGCGTCCTGTAGCCGTCCATATGCCGTCTTCTGTTCCGGCCCCCATACCCATGGTTGCCGTTTCCGGAGCAGTGCCGTGAGTGGAGCCACGGTGGTTGAAAATTGTTTAATAAACCGGCGATACCAAGATGCCGTGCCGAGAAGCTGGCGGAGTTCACGGACATTGGTCGGCGGTGGCATCTCCACAATGGCCTTGATTTTATCCGGATCCGTTTGGATACCGTCCTTGGTGACGACATGGCCGAGGTACTTGATTGACCGCAGGCCGAACTGGCATTTCTCGGGGTTAATGCGCAGGTTAGCTGCCCTCAGCCGCCTGAAGACCTCCTCCAGGTGACGAATATGCTCCTCGGCAGTGGCACTGGCCACCACTATGTCATCGAGGTACGCAAATGCATGAGGTTCTAGTTCTGGGCCGATAATTGTATCCAGCAGCCTTTGAAAAGTCGCTGGAGCGGCGTGGAGGCCGAATGGCATGACCTTGAATTGAAACAGGCCCTTGCCGGGCACAGTGAAGGCCGTCAGTGGCTTGCTTGTGTCCGTGAGTGCAACCTGCCAATACCCGTTCTTGAGGTCAATGGTCGAGAAGAAACTGGCCGGTCGAAGCTTGTCCAAGATACTAGTTATAAATGATAATGGATACGCATCTTTCTCCGTGGCTTCGTTAAGTCGTCGGAAATCGATGCAGAACCGCGGCTGCCCATCCTTTTTCCGCACGATGACCGCCGGAGAGCTCCACGGGCTCTGAGATCTCTCGATGATGCCATCCTTTAGCATTTTGTCTACCTCATCAACAATTACTTGTTGCATTCTCGGATTGCGTGGTAGGTATCGTTGTTTGATTGGCGTATCGTCCTTTAATTTAATATGGTGTTTCATGTTAGGCGTTACGCCCTTCAAGTTGTTGAACCTGGGCAGCTCGTCGGCCAGGAATTTCGCCAACTTCTCCTCTCCCGTCTCTGGACTGATTGCGCTTAGTTGTCGGATGCCTGGCGGATTTGTGCTAAGCGCAATGCTCGGTGGTGCTGTGCAGATGGTGGCTCCAAAGGCTGTTAAAGCGTCCATGCCTAGTATGATCGGGTTTGCCAGATTGGGCAAACATTGGAAGGCCAGCCGCCTCCAGATGCCGTCGCTTAGGCAGCCCAGCGTAATGGTGCCTTTGGTGCTCGTGGTGGAGCCATTCGCCAGCTGGACTTGTTGGGAATGGGCGCACTGTATCCTGTCATGCCGATCAGACAGCCCCTCGGCTGTGTGGCAATTAATGTAGGAATACATGGCGCCGGTATCCACCAGTGCCCTGAACGCCTGTCCTTTGATGTTTAAGGTTAAGAACAACCGATTGTCATGGCCGTTGGGCTCCTGAATGCCAGGTAATGGAGCCGTTGCCGATGTTTGTTCGTTATTTTGTTTCGGGGGCTGTCTCTCGGTGAGTTGTTTCCGCCCCTTATGGGAACAACTCACTGCCCGTTTCCCGACGGTGGTGTTTTCTGGCAGCGGCAGTCGCGTGTTGTTGTTCCAGGGCTTTTGCAGCGCCAGCAAAACAACTTAGGCTCGTTGCGGCATTGGCGGCGGACGTGGCCGTGCTGGCCGCATCTCCAACAGAGCACCGATGCACCTGTCTTGGCTTGTCGTGACGACGGCGGCGGTGTACGCTTGGCGGTGGCTGCTGGGCTCGTGAGGGCGTGCAATCTGGACATCTGTGGCGTGGCTTTGAGCTCCCTCTGGAGGCGTTCGTATTCGTCCATCTCTCGTATGAGGCCTCGGACCGTAGTGACGTCGCGACGGCGTATATATTGCCGGTATTCTGGCAGCATGTTGATATACAGCCGAAAGAGCTCCTGCTCTGCCGACAGCTGGCCATAGCGCCGTATGAGGGTGCGTATATCAGTCAGGTAATCTCGTCCTTTTTCACCAGGACGTTGCTTGCGTTGATTAATCGCCTCTTCTGTCCTCAGCGCATAATCTTCCCCGATGTAATGGGCGTTAAAATCGACCAGAAAGTCAGCCCAGGTCGCCCAATCACTCCGGTTGTTGCGGAGCCACTGCAGGGGGCCGCCACGGAGGAGCTCTGGTAAGGCCGTAAGCAGCTGTTGGTCGCTAAGACGGTAACTGGCCTGTAGCTCCGTCACTCTCTCGAGAAAAGACACCGGATCTGTCTTTCCGTCGAAGAACGTGTTCCATTTGCGCACGGTTTCGCAAATGGGTGCACAAACTGGTGTTTTGGGGGGCCGTAACGGGACCTGGCGCTTTGCTCAGGTCGGCGACAACGTCATCCGTGTCGTCCTTCTCTGCCCCCAGTTCACGGACGGGCCCTGGTTTCATCAGCGCCGCCATCTTCTTCCTCATTTCATCCACAGTGCCACTCGGCTCGTGACCCATGCCCTGGAGCAGTACCTGCAGTTCTGCTTTACGTAGGGTGTAAATCCAGCCAGAGCGTGTGAGTGTGGCATCGTCTTCTTCAACGTTGGGTCCCTGCTCGGGCGCCATTTGTGACGGTGGCCCCGTTGTGATCGGTGGTTGGGCCATCGTCGGATTGTCCCTTCAGCCGTCGGTCGGAATACTCGGGCGCCTTCGGTGGTGGTAGCTGAAAGGGGGACAATATGGGCCGGGATAGCTCTAGGAGGGAGGCCAAGGTTCGCTTGAAAAAGCACGTTTTTAACCCGTAATAAATAAATAACTTTTATTTCAGTTTTACCCAATACAAAACAAATAAATAATAAGGATAATAATAATAATATAACAGTGTACGACAAAACTGTGTCGAGCCACAAACTGGTATTCTACAACCCCAAAAGAATGGTGACTGTGCCCCCGCGGTACGGCAATGGCACAGTCTTTTACTGACGGTAAGTAACCCAAAAAAATGAAATATGAAACGTGTTTCTAAGAAACAAACAAACGCCAAGTTTAAATTCAAATTGACAACTTGCGCTAACAGCAATTCCCTGTGATAGCACAACGACGGAGTTGTCTATCACCCACAAGGAAATTCGGACGGTGATTTTCCACTCACCAAAAACAGTGGCAAAATCCACGGTAGACTTCTTCGACTCAAATGTTCGCACTCAGTCGTGATCTTCAGGAGACCATTCAAGACGAGTTCGAGAACTGACCTCTCCAAGTGATGCTGCGCCTTTTATACCCAGAATCTGGTAATCCGGCATAATCTCGCAGAAAACTTGGTGGGGAATTGTTTCAAACTTAGTTAATGTAAAAAGGCGCTGATGGCGTTTGTACAATAAAAATAAAATATGTAAAAATAACTAAAAGTCATTAAATAACCCGACTGTACCAGTTTATTACTCACAACAATCAAAAACCAATAATAAACATTATAACAATAAATATTGACAGTTGCTACTCATTATTGTAACGGTAACACCTTCGACAGGACGTATGTCGCCAGTTCACGGGCTTGTCAAACCTGTGACATTGTTGTGATTGAACAACGTGATAAATAAAAACCTGTACAAAGTAAATACACAAATGATACAACAATACAGCAATAAGGTAAGATTTACACAGTAATATCGCCAATCATTATTCAGGTAAACATGTGGTTTCAATCATAAGAAATTCGTAGGTTAGGAAGACAAAACATGCCCTACATACGATTTACATCGTGCGTGGTTTATTAACTGCCAATATATACAGTTCAACATCAATTACTAATGCTCAACATCCATTAGTTATGAGTTTTATTCCGGTTTGTGAATGATAACAAGTTCTGATCCTGAGCAAGAGCTTCAACCACGGATGGAATACTTTACTGAATTTACGACTGCTCGGAGATGGACATGAGAATAAGGTACGTATCGTCACAATATATATATATATATATATATATATATATATATATATATATATATATATATATATCATCACGGCATATTGCATATATATATATATATATATATATATATATATATATATATATATATATATATATATATATATATATATACAGTGTGTTAATTAAAAACCTGGCCATAGGCGTTTAACATGGGAAATCAGTTTTTCCTTGCGCAAAAGTTCCCAAATTATTTTAGAGTTAGTAACAAGATTTTATTTTTGGCATTTAATAACCAATATAAATAATTTTAAAGTTTTTTGAAGATTGCTGATTTATAGCGATAGCCATGCAACACAAACCAAAATTTGTCCACCATTTTATAATCTGAAGCTTTTTTTCATAAGAAAACTGTTTCATACGTTCAAAGAAATATGTTATTGAACGAAAATCACACAACACACTTTTTTTGACATTTAAGATAGCATACAATTGTTCGTAATTTTGTTTGAGTTCCAGGGCTACCGCTATAAATCAGCTATCTCCAAAAAAATTTAAAATTGATTTTCTCGGTTATGAAATGTCAAAAATAAAATCTTATTACAAATTCGGGTGCAGAATTTAATTCTCTACAACATTTATTTGAAATGTTTTTGTCTAAAATAATTTGGGAACTTTTGCGCAAGGAAAAACTGATTTCCCATGTTAAACGCCTATGGCCAGGTTTTTAATTAACACACTGTATATATATATATATATATATATATATATATATATATATATATATATATATATATATATATATATATATATATATTGAAACGATTTCAATTTCGTTTCGCCAAGAATTAGGATTAACGTAGTGTTTCCGATGAGAGCGAGCGACGAGACAGTTGTTGAGAAGAGAGGAGTTGGTTTTTGCACGCGGAACGACGCACTTGTGCTTGTGGTTGTTTTTTTCCAAATTTTGCTTAAGACTTTATTTATCTTTTTTCATCCAAGTTTTGTTAAATATTTTCTGGTTTATGATACATTTTTTGGCTCATGTAACACCTGTTGAGATAAGTTTATCTGTATTTTTTTGTTAAATAAGTTGTATCATACCCGAACACATGGCGTAGTTGCGAGTGTAAGACTATCTCTCGGGGTGTGTCGCCTCTTTTTGGCCCTCAGTATCTAAATTAAGGTTTTTTTGTTGCGATGCGATGGTTTAACTTCCACAGCATAAATTTTTCTCATTTGTTTGTGAACTTTAACCTTACAGTTCACTGGTTCCCAGCGATAAGCGCTTTCAAATTTGATATAGTCCTTTGTTATAGTAATTTCTGTGTAAATTTTAGTGAAAGTGGTAACCTTCCACTTCACGGTTTTTTTGCGTGACGTTAACGCATTTAAAGTTGTTAGTATACCACTTTTTAGTAAATCTGTTTCAATTCTATTACGGGTCAAAACTCTAACAATTTTTTTGTGTCATTTTAGCTCAAAATTTGTATAAATTATTTATCTTTTGTCTAATAATTTTCTTAAAAAATTCTCAGTCAAAATTTATATAAGTTATTTCATATTTATGGGAATTTTTATATTTAAATTTATTTTGTTTCTTAAATTATCTAGCTCGCTTTAGTTTGTTTGTACGGCAGAATTTGAAGACGTAGCCAAGGCTGTTTCGACGTCATAGTAAAGGTTGTATTTGTTTGTTTAAAATTTTTTTTGCAAGCATATTAGATTTTTATCTTAACTTATCTTACTTTATCTTGGTCAGCCCAAATTATTATCTTAAGTAACTATTATTTGGGCTGCCGTATTGCAACTTTTATATAAAAAAATCCTGCTTCAGAGCCAAGTCTCAAAAGAACGTTGAGCTACTAACCTTTTTTCTCTATTTTCTCTCCTTCCTGTTCTTCAGCTTGGCCAGCTGTTTTTTTTTTGTTTTAGAAAGTGCACTAAGGTTTGGTATCATTGTATTACCACCAACCATAGAGCTGCCAAGGTAAGTGTGTGACTCGTCATTTTCCTTCCGAAAATCACGTCTAAATTTTTTTTATTTAATTTTTTTCTATTAATTATTTACCTTTACGTTACAATATATATATATATATACATCTCTCTATCAATTTGACTTCCGTACATAGAAACATGCATTTGGCGTCTATGGGAAATACTGGTCCTAGGCGTCTACTTCTTCGAGTATATAGAATGTTTCACCCCACCTAATAATGTGAGCATAAGGATATTTCGAAAAATTCGTATTTAAAGAAAACAATATACACGTATATTTGACTTCCGTACTTTATACGGGTTTTTGCCGTCCCGCGTATATTTTTGTACGTATTACTGACAATTTGGCGTCCAAAATTAATATACGTTTACAAAAAGCTATCAATCGGGCATCCTGCACTGTTGCCAAATATTATGTACTGTAGCACTAACATTTAATACGAACATAATCGTCTAACATGGGATCATGATTTTTTTTAAATTATATTTTTTACTAATATTTTGAAAACTATTTGTTTAAATTTGATTTACATGCAATTCTTCAATTAAATCAAATAAAACAAAATTCGTTGTGCATGTTTAATAAAATGGGTCTGCAGATATGTATATTTATACGCCTTATATGCAAAATATTTTAACATTGCTACGTAAATGTCACATTTATTTGTAATTTTATTAAAATAAATAATTTTGTTTTTCCTCTCTGTGATTTTGTTTTTTTATCTTCCGTTACCTTAGGTAAGGAAGGTATTGTCTTTGGTCAAAAATTTCGTTTTACTATTTTTACGATGATGTCTGTATATACTCGTATGTATGTGTGCGCATCTCTCACTCTGTGTGTGTGTGTTTATGTGTGTGTGTGTGTGTGTTTATGTGTGTGTGTGTGTTTGATTGTGTGTGTGTGTGTGTTTATGTGTGTGTGTGTTTGATTGTGTGTGTGTGTGTGTGTGTGAAAAAAGTTCTCCGATAACTCTAACAACTACAATTCCAAAAATTATAATTCTTTCATTCTTTTGTACGTCCGTATAAAGACTTAATTAAATTTTGGCTATAATTGGTACACCGGAAGTACTCTTATTTGCAGTTCTTAACAGTTTTTTTTATGTTAAATATCTCTTTTTGACATTTTGTTATCACAAATATATGTTATTCACTGTACGATTTGATTTTTTTTTTCTTTATATTCAAAGTATTTGGAGATGAAAAATTATAAAGAAATTAATATTCATAAATCTTGCAACCTACGTTGCTGTAAGCACAATGTAAATCAAATAGAAACAGTATATTTTAGTAATTGACAGATTTCTGTGTCAAGTATAATTTGCATAGTTTGTGAAATAATTTTACTGGAAATATATAATCTTTTGCAGGACACTACCTTATCTGTGAGTAATTTATATAACACACATAGAAAAGACGGAAGGTCATGTGTTGGCCACATCAGATTTTATACAAATTTATGTCTGCTTCCGACATATTGAAAATTTGAATTAAAGTAACCAAATGCTTTTAGAATAGGTAAACATACTTGCACTGGGGTTTAGATGATTTAGCATATTTTTTGATTGTTTTACAGCCACAAATTAAATTTTTAGTTTAGGTGTTCCTAAATATATACAAGTTACAAGGTTCCTTTTGAAACAAAGTTTAACCGTAGGTACATGAATTATTAAATAAATATTATGATATAAGGACTATTTAATATATGTATCGCAACATCTGACGCCTAGACCAAAAAATCTGATGTGGCCAGCACATAACCTCTCGCCGTATATTTCACCTGGCTGTATGCATAAAGCAAAGAATATTTTTATAAATACAAATAATATATTCATATAAATCTATGACGTATAAACTTCTTTATTATTCAATAATAGCATGTCTCAACATGAAGATATTTTACCATAAATTATGTTACAATAAATTACAAAGTAGAGTTTACCATATATAAATATTAGGCTGGTAACTGCAATTTTCAATTCGAACAACGTTGTTTACTTTCTCTTCATATTCTTCTAGTAAAAACATTAATTTTGGGCGGTCTAAAATGTATATATGGATTGTGCATCTATTCTTACATATCTTCTTTTACATTTTATTTTTTCATACATGTTATATCTAAATAACACTAATTCCCTTTAATAAAGTGACGGATAGATTGCACTCCGATTATTCTTATATCGATGTGTAATTTTGTCAATATTTACAACTTACTTGAGAAGAATTTGATAGCTTTTTCGCAATTCAAAGTTACTCTAGTCTATAGTACTGGTGTACATTGTCCCATAATGTTTGAAACAAATTTAAGTCCTTCAACCTATAGACTTGTCATCTCCATAATAGTCACAGATCAAGAACTAAGGGATTCTCCAAGTACATTTTTCTTTCATTACTCATTATTTCTGACACTGACATTTATCTGTCAGTTACAAATAATTTAAATTATCAACTATTTTTCATGGCATTCTTTCGGCTGTCAAATTTATTACAACAGCTTATTTTATATATTATACTTCTTTTATCTCTAAATCTATGGAATATATAATAAAATATTTAAATGTATCAGATAGAGAATTTAATTTTCTTTAATATTACCACGAAAAATTTTCAAAAAATAATATTTAGAAGATTTTTTTTCAAGAATCTTCTACTTCCGGTTGTCCAATTATTACCAAAACCTTTTCAAATCTTCCCATGAATGTCCGATTGGGAAATACGTTGTTAAACAAATTTTAAGTCTTATAGTTTTTGAGTAACCGTCCTTCCAACATCCCACACACACACACACACACACACATCCACACACACACAGACATCATCGTAAAAATGTTAAAATCGGATTGTAGGGACCTTAAAACGTGCTTATTCAATAAAATCTGGATATGCGATTTTTAGCATGAATGCAATACCTCTCTTAGCGAGAGGTAAAAAGTATGAAATTGATTTTCTAATAAATTAAAAATATTGACTGGCTCTCTGAGCACCCAACTAAGAAGACTGAAGTACTTATACATTATATTAGCATATTTTCGTAAGTAATCGCTTGTAAAATTGGATGATCGGAATAACAATCATTATTTTTATTTAATAATTACCTACTAGTTTTCTCACATCTTTCATAAACTTGTTTATATGTACCTCAGCGTATAAGATATAAAAGAAATATTTTTTTTGTTCCATATCTCAAAAACATTATTCACATAGATACTATATGTTTCATTTGCAAGTAAGAAAACTACCACCCATATTTCAAGCATTTTGATCATATTAAATATTTGTTTTGTCAAATTAAGTTTGTCTATCCTATAATAACAGTATTTTTTAATGAAATGTATATGTGTATCACATGTAATATTTAACGCTTTTTTTGCTACACCTTAAATTATATGATCGCAGTTCAAAAGACAGAAATAAATTTTCAAGTTTATTTTTGATACAAATTACAATACTGATTTTAAATTTTTAAAATACTGAACTTTTTATTTCATTATACACGATGCACCAATAAAATTTAAGCAGGAATAATGTTGCGCAGTGCTATGCACATCTCTACATAGTATAAAACTAGTGATATACCTTGGCTTCACCTAGGAGCAATATTGACTTTACCTCCAAAAGTTTTATTTAACCGAGTTCTTATAACATTTTGCAGAGATAAGTCGGCCGGGGGGCCGCGCTTCCAATAATGTCCCCGAAACTATAAATACCGTATTTTAAATTTTTATATTTAAGTAATTTTCAGTTTTTATCCGATAGTGTTCTAAAGTTGTTAACCATTTTTTATATTCTTGTCTATTTTAAATTTATTTTAACCTAATTGTATGTCATTATTTATTTTATCTCATTTATTCTTCTATTCAATTCTGAGGAATGTTTTATATATAATTTAATATATTGTGTTTTCTATGTAATGACATCCTAAAGAGACATTGATTAATCTTGAAGATGGTTATTGTAATAACAGAAACGTTGATGTAATATCAATAATTTTTCATCACTCAGGTTCATAATAATATATAAAAAAATTTGGGCGAGGTTTTTCTTTATCAGTAATAAATGCTTATGATTATTTTTTATAAATGTTTATCGAGATATTTATAAAATCATTGTAGTAGCAGGTATAGATGTATTTTAATACATAATATGTAATAAAAAATAATTTTAAATTTTACAAGTCACGCATTCACAAAATACTTATAACAGTATAATAACGTGCGAATGGGAATGCACGAGCAATACGATATTACTTTCGAGCGAGATATTTTTTAGACGATTATAAAAATAAAGTATTTTCAAGAATTTTGTTTCAATTGACAATACTTACATAAATAAATAAATAAATATTTCATCACGGCATATTACCCATTGCTGGGTGTGCCAATCTGCTTTGTATACAGATATCGGTAATGATGGAATATTTGTACCGTGCGGGCGCTTACCAGGCGTCACCTCACGGGCACTCATAGATGGCGTGGAGAGTGCACCACAGGGGTCAATTTTGTGCCATTAAAATGTAATTTTTGGCGTCGGTCGGGATCGAACCCGGGTCCCCACATTCGCGAACAGACACTCAGGCACACGGCCACGTGACCCCATACTTACTATTGTCATTTTTTCAATTAATCTACCATAGCAACAAAGAAAGCAAAGCTACCTGGCTATGATGATTTGGTATTTAAAGTACCTACGTGTGACGAGCTTAAAAGCACGACACGAAGCGTAGTGTTTTTTTTACGTCATTTATGCTTTGTAAGAACTTATGCCCGTATATTATACGCTATTTTCTTATACCTGCATATTTATACCTGATTTGCGAATTCGGACAATAATTTAATCAGTCTAATAATTATTTTACATCTGTTAAACTGAAAAACTCAAAATTACTTTCCACCATAATGAAAATTAATTAAAAATTGTTTAAATTATTTAGTATTTTTTAAGATACAAAACTAATTTCCTATTTCGCGTTTACAAAGTTTCATGTACTGAATGAAGAAAATCTAATGTGGTCAACACATTACCTGCTTTCAATTTTATATATTTTTAAATCCTTCTTGCAAAAGATTATATTTTTAGTAAAATTATTTCACGAACATATTTTGACCCTGACATCTGTCAATTAGTATAATTTGAATATCCAAATTGTTTCCATTGTGATGCTGCATAGACTGCAAGATTTATGAAACTTAATTTCTTTATAATTATTTTTCTCTTCCAACTATAGCAAATATAATGAAAAATTGTAATCATGTAATATAATATTCTTTAATGTTTATAATAAAAATTTGGGTACTTCCGGTCGGGTTGACCAATTATAACCAAAATCGAATCAGCTCTTCATAAGGGGTATACAAATGAGAAGTACGTAAAAAATTGTAATTTTTGGAGTTTGCAGTTATCGAATAACGATTGTCACACACACACATGTACAGACATCATCGTAAAAGTAGTAAAATTGTATTCTAGGGACTCTAAAATGTGCTTATTCGTTAAAAACGGACTATGAATTTTTTGACCAAAAACAATATCTTTCTTATCTTTCTTATTAACGGAACGTAGAAAAAATAATTCATTTAAAATTTGTCATTGTCATAAAATGTTATTATCAAAGAAGTTATTGCATTACTATATGACACAGTAACAAAATATCGGAACAATAAATAAATATGAAACTATTTTTCATGTTTTAATGAATAAACTTTTGTCGTTTATATGTGGAAAAGATTTTTTTTAATTGAGAAAATACGAGTTCTCAAAAAATAATTATTTTACAAAAATACATTATTTCTGCAAATTATCTTTATAAAATAAACAAAATAATATGGAAAATAATAGACATCTTTATAATTTTACTCAGTGTTGACTAAATTTTTTAAATAATAATTTCTCAATATAATATTTGATTATGGTATCATAACCAAATCAGATTCATATTCTTTAAACATTTAAAGTGAAGAAATACTGAAAACTAAACGCACGAGTTACACATGCCATGTTGCCAAGTGTATGGACGTCAAATTGGCGGTGATTTTCGGTTTTCAATATACGGCGGCGTATATTATGATGCGACGAAAGCGCCACACACGGAATTTCGATGAACTAAATATACGGCTGTTAACAACAAAACAGTCATTTGGCGTCCAAAATTAAAATTTGCAGGTAGACTCCCCACATCACGTAGATGCTAAAAATGTGAGAAAAACTGATTTATAATTTGGCGTCCATATTCGGACGTCACTTTACGAAGGACGTCAAATTGTTGGGGATCTGGCAATGTACGGACGTTCGGTTGTTAGACTGATGAATATATATATATATATATATATATATATATATATATATATATATATATATATATATATATATATATATATGTACGATACAATATCAAGTGGCTCCTTCGTATCGCCTTCCACATTTTATTTGCTTAGGGATGCAAACAAATTCACACACAAACATAGTACAAACATAACCACATTTATTAATAAATATGGCATGCTTGCAGTATATAATGTAAAAATCAATTTTTTTCACACATTTTGTTAATTTTCAAGATTGTTAGTATATAAATGTAGGTAAATATGTATATATTTGGTTATTATAATTTCAATATATATATATATATATATATATATATATATATATATATTTATTTGAAGATAATCGCTATCTCGCTTAATAACGGAGATAATTGCTGGTTCATTCTCGCGTGATCACCCTGTATATATATATATATATATATATATATATATATATATATATATATATATATATATATAAACATGCACCCAGATACCCTTGTACGAGAATTATCAAGTTAGATTTGGAAATGTTACATATACTTTAAACCCGAACATAGCCCGTTGACACGGGAAAATCGTTTTTCGCCGACTGTTGCTCGCCATTTCAACATACAATAATGTTTGTGGTGTCAATAGAAAGATAAAAAATGCTACATCAAATGACACCAAATACATATAAATTTGTAACATTTTAGACCAATAAATTAATTGTTAAATTTATTCAATTTCTTATTGATGGCATTTGAACAAAATGACAAATATTTGACATTTTGTCTGTCGGAATTAGTTATCCTTTAACTTGTGCAATTATTATTTAATATTTTATAAATTTATTTTATTTTAAGCCATTTCTAATCTGACAAAATATTAAAAATAAATTAAAATAAAATATTATACCTATCGAATTCTGATAAATAATATAAATATATATATATATATATATATATATATATATATATATATATATATATATATTTCGAAAGCCAATATTGAGGTTTCATAAACTATAACAGATACATTTTTCCCTGTGTGTATGTTTTTGAGAAACAGTCGAAGATTATCGTTGAGTACATTAATCTTATGAGAGAAATTTGAAGTTGATAAACGATAGTGAGTTGCGTGCACTGAATTGATAAGGTCTTTTGTTTTCCACGCACGAGTGATTGGTGAATGTGTGAATCGTTCCTGTTCACGACCATCGCTGCCACAACTAGTTATGATGAACTGTTTTTGTCTTTACAATTGATCTTATTGTTAGACAGCGCTCTAAAAACGTTTTACTTATAATAATTACTTTTGGAAACATCATAATGCAGCACTCGCAGATTGAAGCACATTGTTTTTTAAATTTTATTTTAATCTCTGCGATGATTGATTTCGGCGTGTGTGGTCATCTTCACATCATGACTCGTGAATAATTATTACGGTGTCTCTATCTCACCAACTCAGCTACAGAATGTTTTTCCGTGATAACTGTTTTTAATAAATTATAAGTAATGACAAAAAATATACTACAACCAGCCTGGATGTCAATGTCTGAGCATAAAATTAGTAATCACGTACTGCTAAACTTTCCCAAACACAACCAAGATAAAATAACGGAGGAACGTATAATTAGAAAAACGTAGCAAGTAAGAAACTACCACTATATATATATATATATATATATATATATATATATATATATATATATATATATATATATATATATATATATATATATTGAAATTATAATAACCAAATATATACATATTTACCTACATTTCATATACTAACAATCTTGAAAATTAACAAAATGTGTGAAAAAAATTGATTTTTACATTTATATACTGCAAGCATGCCATATTTATTAATAAATGTGGTTATAAGTTGATTATCAATATTTATTTGTAGGCATGTTTTTACAATTATATGTTTTGTTTCTACTATGTTTGTGTGTGAATTTGTTTGCATCCCTAAGCAAATAAAATGTGGAAGGCGATACGAAGGAGCCACTTGAGACGGCGGCAAACTCATGATGTCCTAAAACTTTCGATAGTCCACCCAACCTCCCACACCGGTTACGGAGAGAGATAATTCCTCATTCCCGAAACACCATAGATTCGGAAGGGACAAGAGGAATAGTTTGGTTTAAATACAGGGTCAGATCCTGGACCTCTGGCGTGGTTGACACGTTGAATAATCCAATTATCTGAATTAAGCGAAATTTTACACTTAGCTTGCCCAAGGTAAGTTCTTCGGGTTTGTTCTCGACTCTGCTTCCCATTTTCTCCTCCACTCAGCTGCTATGGCTATTCCAGGCACGCTTGGATTCCTACTTTCCCCTCATTCAGCTACTATGGCTATGCCAGGTTTAAGGTCCCTATTTTTACCTTCACTCACCTGGTATGGCTAGGTAAAGCACGTTTGGAGTCCTACTTTTCCCCCATTCAACTGCTATGACTATGCCAGTCACGATTGAGTTCCACATTTTTCCTGCCATTCAGCTGCTATGACTTGCCAGATACGTTTGGAGTCCTACTTTACCCCCCATTCAGATGCTATGGCTGTGCCAGGTGAGGTCCCCATTTTTTCATTCCAATCAGCTGTTAAGTCTATGTCAGGCATGTTTGCAGTGCTACTTTCCCCCCCATTCAGCTACTATGGCTATGCCAGGCAGGTTAGGGTTCCCCATTTCTCCCTCCACCCGCCTTTATGAGGCGAATTAACAAATAATATTTAAGATGGGTTCTTGCCAGACTGGAGGTATAATTTAGTAATTTTATCCTATAATCCCGTTCCGTATTTTTTACAAACACCGTTTATTCTTGTATATGCCGATTGATTTGAATTTTTACTTACAGTCCCTATATTTGAACAATTATTTTTTTCCATTTCCAATTCCCATTCCTCCTGTTCTGCCAATTCGACAACTTCTTCAAATGTTAAGTCGGTCCGACACTTCAGTATTACATTCTTTAATTTCTGCTCTCAGGCCTTCTTTAAAACGAGATAAAATTTGATAATCTATAAACTTTCATTCGCACATTCTATTTTTAATAATTCTACCTTTAGATCCCTTAAACGTTGTGCAAAATTTTGTACTGATTCCCCTACATTTTGTGTACAATTCCAAAATTCTCTGTTAACTTGGTCTTCATATCTACGTTTAGCAAATCTTTTTATAAATTTTTGTCTAAATTCTGCAAATGATATAGTTACAAGATGTAATTCTCTAGTTTGACAATAAAATTTTAAAGCATCCCTATTTAATTTTGTACGAACCAGGTCTACTGTATCTCTGTCATCAAACTTTATAATACTTGTTCTTACTAGTACTTTTCTAAAAAACTCTTCTACTTTTTCACCATTAAATTCTGGTATTTCTGCTATTACAGCACTTCTTAACGATAACATTTCTGCTTCTGATTTAATCGTTGTTGGCAGATTTAATTTATTTGAACTACCCGCCGGGCCACTACCCACAATACTGCCCGCTGGCATGTTTATTAAATTTAAAAAAAATAATTTTGTTAAAAAAAAAATCGTACTCCGCGAGTGGACCAAATATATTAGCCACTCTGGGCTGGCAAACTACCCCAAAACCGCTGCCACCAATTTGTAACCCGCCTTTATGAGGCGAATTAACTAATAATATTTAAGATGGGTTCTTGCCAGACTGGAGGTATAATTTAGTAATCGCCAAAAATATAATAAGTACTAATAAATTTTCTTACCGTTGTGACGTTGCTCGTAGAAGAGTAAAGGTTCGAAATAATAATAATGATTTATTATAACTAAGTTTATTGACTAGTATAAAGATGAGTTGATATATTTACAAATGATGAATCCGACTGTATGGAGGAATGGTCTTCTTCTGGTCTCTCTCTTAATGGACCTCTCGATGGACTCTCACCGGACTCTGTCTCTTCCCATCGTCCATACAGTCTTTTATATTACTGTAATGCTAAGTCAACAAACAATTCAGGTGTCACCTAATTACCAAATAAAGAAACAATTATTACTCCATATTGCTTATTCTGCAATATTAGTGATTACTACTACTGAGTTATGATGACCTCAATTGTGTGGTGACCTAGTCTTACAATGGCCATACCACGTTTAGACTCCCCACTTATCCCCCCAATCACCTGCTATGGCTATGTCAGACACAGATGTCATTCTGCTTCCCTTTTTCACTTACGACAAACTTATATTGTACAGAGTCATAGCCTATATTCTGGTGTACATCTGCCCAAATTACCGACAGTATTGGTTTGTAAACTGTATAGTTCACGCTAAATACCCTAATAACTTAATATTTGTTGTCACAATGATATAATGATGTTTGTGTCGATTGACATTAAAAGTTTTTTTTACAGCTAACAGTATGTAAAATGTCACTTCTACTGCCTAGGCAGTAAAGATATTTTTACTGCGTATTAAATAGCAACCGTTCAACAAACGCATAGCTAATTTTTTGTTGATAACTTTCAAAATAGCTATTAAAAATAATCTCCAAATTAATATAATTTTTAAATCGGTAAAAAATGTGGTCTACACTGCAGTAAACACAGATTTAGAGCTTCGGCATCCTCTGCTGTAAATCTGATATTGTAGTGCCTAGTTAAACATATAATTATTTATTGACTTGACCTTGTATTGGTTGCCAAACAGTTTTGTGGGTCTCACTGCTATGCAGTCACCCAAGAAACACTTTCAGCACTTCATATACAAATAAGTTTTATTTATAATTTTTTTTTAATTTTCTTGATTTCCATCAAGAAAATACCGGGAATTGTATATTAAAAAAGTCCGCTTAAAGGCAGTGTCGAAATTCTTTTTGTCGCTACGTTAGCACAACTGTCCTCTATGCTCACGAGGAGTTTGAGCGCCATCTGTCATTTAGTTTGTTTACAGTGCTCCATTTGTCAGTTCATTTCAAGTGTGTTTTGCGATGTTTACAATGGATAAAAAAATCAAACAAATATTAAATGGAATTTCGTGTGCCGAAGCGCTGAAAATGTTACACAAGGCTTGCGGTGAATATATCAAAAACACGTATGAGTGGTACAGTACATTCAAACCGGTCGAGATGTGAAGGTGATACTGACATTTTTTTTCGATTATCGCGGTGTTGTGCACTCGGAGTTCTTGCCAGAAGGTGAGACAGTAACCAAAGAATATTATCTGAGCGTCATGCGGCGTTTGAGAGAGCAAATTAGTCGAAAAAGACTAGATTTGTGGAAAGAAAACTCATGGATTTTGCACCGCGATAACGCACCATCCTCACAAGGCTATCATTGTAAACGAATTTCTGGCAAAAACTGAACAAATCTTATCGAACAACCACCGTATTCTCCTGGAATGGCTCCGGCCGACTTTTTCCTCTTTCCAAAACTCAAATTAACACTTCGAGGCACCCGTTTTCAGTCGATAGAAGACATAAAAGAGAATTCGCGGCGAGTATTGAAGTCGATTCGTGAAAATGCGTTTAAAAAATGTTATGATGATTGGATTATTCGTTGGCATAAGTGTATTATTTCGGAAGGGGCCTACTTTGAAGGCGATAATATAAATTTGACATAGTAGTATGTGTAAACTACGATTAGGCTCTCACAATTCATGGTATTTGGAATGATGGTATCGGTTCCGGTTTAACCGGAAATGACGTTCAACTTTTATATTTCAAATGGGGCACATATATTTTTATATATCTGGAAACTACAAAATATTACGAGTTCAACGATATTAATTTTTATTGAAGAAATAAATTACAAAAACGTAAGAGAAAATTATGAATAATTAATCTGGTAAAGCCACATCAGGTAGGCTGCGGTAACGAATTGATCATTTTTGCCTTCCGTCATAACTTCAATACCTACCACGATTCTAACAATTATAATTTTTTCGTATTCTTCAAGTTTACATCCAGAAAAAGAGGTGATTAGATTTTGGTTATAATTGGTCAACTGGACATACCCTCATTCGAAGATTTCAACAGGTTTTCTTGAAAAAATGCAGTTATATATCATTTATTGGTATTTAACGTTATTATAACTTAAAGAACATATTATTCTCTACACGATTTAATTGCGTATTATACTTCGTATTCAATAAATATAGAGTTAAAGAATTATAAAGATATTAAATATCATACATCAGCCAGATATGCTAACCATGGAAACTGCTAATGAGGAGAGATGAAGAATATATTGGAAGAAGAATGAATAGCTTAGAAATAGAAAGTGGAAGAAACAGAGGAAGACCAAAGATAAGATGGAAGGACTGTATTACTAAAGACTTAAGAGAAAAGGAACTGAATAAGGACGAAACGCAAAACAGAAAGGAGTAGAAGAAGAAAATTAAAATAGCGACCCCCTAACGAATGGGAAAAGTTAAAGAAGAAGTCAGTGTCAAGTGTAATTTGCATAGTTTGTTCATGAAATAATTTTACTGAAAATTTAAAATCTTTTGCAAGAAAATTTATTTATGGAATTTGCATATAATACACAGGATTAATGAAAGACATTGTGCTGACCACATCAGAATTTTTATTGTAACGAAATATAGAGTCGTACAGAAATAAAACTTACTATTTAAACAATTAACTTACATATTACCCAATATAAAAAAGCAGATTAAGCAGTCATTCTACGTTTTTCTAATTTATTTTTTCAATAAAATTGCATTTCACAACATTGATTTCGTAATTTTATGTAGATTCCAAATGTATAAAAATATATACGGTGACTCATTTGAAATAAAAAAATTAATGTCACTTCCGGTTAAACCGGAATCGCCATCATTCTAAATACCTACCATGGTTTATGAGCCCCTATGCGTAGTTTACAAAAATATATAAAGAAAATAAAAAATTAATTATAAGTAAAAAAGTTATTTTGCGTGGCTTGTTTTTGGTGTCATCCTGTATCGTTTATGTACCTACATAAAACATCGAAGATGGGACTCCTGTCCCCGTATAGCGCACAAAAAAGTACCAATGTTATTTGTTTATAATTTACAGACAAATTACTGGTAATTTTTATGTAATTCTGAATTTAGCTTAGCTTCATTTTAATCACCAGGTAAAGTGATTTTAATTTCATTTTTGCTGCCGTAAGATATACGAGTACATAGTTACGAAATTTCAGCGCATGTTTAAAGAATGACAATAGACGTCTTATTAACTTATGAATAAAAGCAGAGCAGAGTGTTACGTCGCCTTGGGGAAATAACCTTAGAAAATCTCAAGTGTACGTGACACACAATACATAGCCGTACTGAACTTTTTTATGTGAAATAATTCGTCGCAGCAACATAAGCTGTAATTTACGAACAAATTAAACACTCATAAAAATAATTCATGTTGCTCGGTATATTCTCTGGATACAGAATTCAATCTGATTGATATTTATTTATTTTTATAATATTAAGTATTTACTTATAAATTTATAAGCAATATATTTTTCAAGCTTATGGGGAACCGAAATGAAATTTCAAAGATAATATTAACTTAAAAATCATGTTCTACGCCGTACGAACCTTTAAATACATATTATAAAATTCGTAGGGAAAATCTCAGTAATAATAATAAAAATAAAAATTTTATTACCCAACAGTACTCCAAATACAGGGTAAAAATGTGAAATAATAATAGTAATAATAAAAAAACAAAAAATAAATATACTAGGTTTATAATGTACAAAAAAAGTAAATTTAAACAAATACAACTTTGTAAATTAAATCGGCATTCAGACACATCAAATGGATTGGTGAGCGCTGCAAAGCATCAGTACGAACAGTACGGAGATGGAAAGTTCGACTATGTCTTGAAGCAATCCTAGATACGTGGAGAGAGTAAGTATGATGCATCAATGTTGTTGTGGAGAAGTAACCATAGGAGACGTGCGCTAGAGCTCTCTCGCCTGGAATTTAAGGATGGTAAAGAATGGCGCTCAAGAAGGGAATTTAGATCAACAATCCGATCAAGATGTATATTATATAGCTTGAATGACATATATTTTAGGAACCTTCGATCAAGATAAGCACTTTGAATGGCAAAAAATAGATACTAAATTAAACTGGCATATTCTAATTTATTAATAACGAATGCAAAGTATAAGGATTTAATAGCTGTAACATCATTAAACATTTTGCATATTCTATGAATGAAACCTAACCTTTCACTAGCTGATGAACAGGTATTAAGAATGTGCTCATTGAATTTACAGTTATAAGTAACTGTAACGCCTAAATATTTAATAGAGTTCAATCGTGTAAGATTAGATCCACAAATAACATAAGAATGTATTATGTAATTAATTTTTCATGTATATGATATATAACATTTACTAATATTTATGTGAAGTATATAATCTTTGCTAAAATAAACAAGATTTTGTCTTTTTGCGCCCCTTGTAAAAATTTGCGCACCAAGCCCGGTTTCTATGACATTACGCCACTATTGCCAACTCTGGTAAGTGAACATTAAAAACAGAGCCGAAAAATTATATTACACAGACAACACTTTGTCCCTCCCGCTCACTTTGTAAGGGAGATATAGGGATTGTGCTCGAAATCGCATATCGAGATTTTGGTAAATGACTACGTTTTAAGGTCCCTACAATCTAATTTTAACATTTTCACGATGATGTCTGTGTGTATGTGTGTGTGTATGTATGTGTATGTTTGTGTGTGTTTGTGGATACTCTTTACGCTTTAACTCAAATACTATGGTACAGAAAATTTTGAAACCTTGTATTTCTACATTATTCTTATATGTAAAAGCTATAAGTTTTCTTTATATTAATTCATTTTTTTTGTTTGTTATTTAACTTGAATATAGAATAGAGATTTGATATAAACACTGTAATATACCACAATCTTCTCTTTCCTTTATAGTCAGGGCTATTAATGTTTATTGCATGTGAAGTTGGGCTAATTACTATAGAACTATTTATTGTCAAGAATATATGGGCGGCAATACATGCATTAATCCAATATTACATTTCACATTCCTTTTGACCTGTTATCGGCGTCCATCTTCCACACTCATACAGACTCGTCAGCGTCGGACTGGCCCTTTAGGACGCGTTCCCCTAAGTGATATAAAGTACACATTGTCATTCCAATCACAACAATTATCATAGGCGTGCATTATCATCTAATAAGATAGACAGGAGGGGGGGGGGGGCAGGAATAAGGTCATGCCCAAGTCCCAGACTTGGGCAGGTGCCCCGCATATTAAATGCGGCCTAACACCTTGTGGGTTCCGGTATCCCTATCCGCAAAGGTATGCACCCAGTGCAGGGACAATTTGCTGGAATACGGCTCTTGTGAATAGTCACTTCGGAGCCACTAGCGGTACCGTAGCCACCTACACATGTCCCAGACATGTTGATCTCTCAGAGCTCGACCTCCCAGAGGTCCATGGGTCCCAGACCCACTATGCATGTCCCAGACATGTTGAGCTCCCAGAGCTCGACCTCCCAGAGGTCCATGGGTCCCAGACCCATTATGAGAGCTTAGCTTACGATCACACATAGGTCCCAGACCTATCATGATAAACCCCAGGTTTATATTTTACGTCCCAGACGTATCCGTGTATCTCAGCCTCTCATTTGGTGTTTCTCACACCTATAGAGCACAAGGCTCTATGGACCCAGAGTTGTCCCAGACAACTCTTCGGATAATAGGAAGATACTACATACGTTTGCGGCCACAAACCAATAATACAATTGTATATCTCACATATACCATGCGTATCAAATACACAAATAGTGTACAACATGACAACCAAGCAACTGGCGATTTATACCTGAGCGCCATACCTGTACAATATAATCAGAATGACTGTGAGGTTTACCCTCACCTTTAATTATAGCAAACAACTTGTCTTTTCTTATGGACACTATCACACACAGATCCACACGACACTGTGGTCACAACACATCTAAGGGTCGAGGGGTGTCTTGCCTTTAAGAAATATTAAGTGTTCATGCCTCGAGCCTGCGTTTCTAAACCAGTGGCGTGCTACCAAAAGTGAATCATACATATGGATAGATGCCATTCGATTTTGGAGTAAATCAAATAACCGAAAGTGTTATTTTTTTCGAGATTTATGTTATATAAAAATTTAAGATTATTAATTTTGCTACAGGTTTGCATTAATGCATTTTCTATATATTTTATGGATAAATTTATAAAATTATCTATAATTTTAATCCTGGAGACTACGCTTTAACCTCAACTCCATGGTTACACAGTTTGGATCTCAAATGTATGTAACTGACAGATACATGTCACTGTCAACAAATTAAGCATTTCAAATAATAATAGTAACGTTTTAAAAAGAAAATAGTAAATGGAACAATAATTATATGGAAAGGATCTTAATACAGTTTACAGCGTAAGTAAATATGTATGAATATAGGTAAAATAATAAAAATATATAATATATCATCACGGCATATTACCCATATTGCTGGGTGAGCCAATCTGCTTTTTACACAGATGTCGGTTAATAATGATGACATATTTGTAGCGTGCAGGCGTTTAGCAGGCATCATCTCACGAGCATTTATTGCTTACGTGGGGAGTGCCATTTAAAATTCGAAATATTTGGCGTCGGTCGGGATCGAACCCGGTATTTAAATTTAATTTTAAGCATATACATGAATAAAAATTAAATTAAACGGGAGGTATTGTGTTGGTCACATCAGATTTTTTCATTCATATTTTTGTTCTTGTCGCTGCTTTCAAAACTAAACATTTTTAAAATAAAAAAAATTATATAGAACCGAATTTCAGATTAGTGTGTTTACTACCAATAATTAAATATAAGAATGAACTGTTAACAAACATTTTTTTACAAACACACGGCGTACTACTGTATTTCATACGTAAGTACATACTAGTAGGTAAACAAGTATTTACTTTATCAATATCTGGTTATTAATAAGTATTTACTTGTAATTCTTGCTGATACTGATGAGTAACTAAGTGCTTATAAGTGCTTACTTGTAAGCATTTACTTATTTTTATTAATACCACCCTTATGAAATTAAAATTTGATGTATAAAATATAATAACTAAAAAAAATCTGTTGTCGCCAGCACAATACCTCTCGCTACTTCTGTTTTTGGTTACATAAGATAGAGCGCGAGCAGTCATTTGACTTTGTTGCCCTTGAAAAGCAGATATGGGGGCCCGTGTCAGAATGACAACTAGTAATTGTGTAAATAGATGTCAAATGTAAGATTTTTTTGTTCAAAAAGGTTTTCTAAGTTCATATGGTTAATTTGTGGAATTTACTCGTCGACGAAAACAAACCATATGGAATTGGAAAGTCACGAAATTTAGAATGAAAACTTATATTTCACATAATTGCTAATTGTCATTCTGAAACGGGTCCCCATATCTGCTTGTCAAGGCCAACAAAGTCACGACTGCTCGCGCCCTATACTTATGTAACCAAAAACGGAAGTGGCGAGAGGTATGTGCTGGCCACAACATATTTTTTTAGTTATTGGTGACCCCTGTTTTATTATATTTTATACATCAAATTTTAATTTCATAAGGACGGTATTAATTTTGTCTTACTCTTCTAATTTTTCAAGATGTTTTCAATTCATTTTCGGGATTGACAGTATTTCTGAAGGGTATATGTAATATATCTACAATTTTAAATGTTTAACTACTAATTCAATAAGAAATAATATATGTATGTTTTTCCCGGAAAAAGTCTTCAGTAATGTTTCCGGATTTCTGACAATGACATTTATCTGTAAATTACAAACATTTTCATTTTTCAATTCGTTTCCATGGCATTATTTGGGCTGTGATATTTATTACAATAGATTATTTCATATATTATATTCTTTTATCTCTAAATCAATTAAAGAGTTAATAAAATATTTAAATGTATCACATAGAGAATTTAATCTTCTGCAATATTTGCAAAAACAAAAAAATTCAAAAAATAATACTTAGAAGATTTTTTTAAGATTCTGCTACTTGCGGTTGTCCAATTGCTACCAAAACATTTTCAACTCTTTCCACTTATGTCCGATTGAGAAATACGTAGTTAAACAGATATTAAGTCTTATAGTTTTTGAGAAATTGTGCTTTCAGAACACACACACGAGCACAAGCGCACGCATGCGCGCACATTCACACACACACAGTGAGAACAATGAAGCATTTTGTCTTTTTTTAAGAAAGCATTATTGGATTCGTAAAAATCACTCCCATTTCTTTGATTTTCATATTTGTTAAATCGGAGTAATGGTAAAATTTACAGTTGCAATGAGAACTGTTCACTAACAATGAGTAATTTTTCATTTTTAGATATGTTAATTACTGGTGATGAATACTCCACGCTGCGATTCAACACAATTTAAAGCAAGGGATTTATTGGATTAATGACTGAAATACTAATGACATTTGTGCTTTGAGCACCCTTCCGGCCCTTCGATTTATACTAATGCCTTTATTTTACGGTAGCAATCAAAAAACATAATCCATTTGTTCCATTTTACTATACCATTGTCAGACTCTATATTGGTTTTCATGATATGTGAACTTACAATTTAGTATTTCTGCTTTATATCATTATTTTCATTAATATGTACTTAAAGAGCCAGTTCCACATTTTTCAAAAAGTATTTTAATTGACAATTTTTATAGTAAACATTATAAATTATTATTTTTATAAAAAAACTAATAAAAAGATTGATGTCAGAAATAGTAATGAAACACAGCCCCCAACTCTTGCGATATCGAATTACATACAACCTGTCATTTATAGTCATAGAAAAACATGGTTTTTCTACAATCTACATAGAAAGTAGCCATTTGCGCTCTCTTTTGTCAACGCAAAATGTCACTTTGCCGCTCTAGCGCGACAAAGTAGAAAAAACGCTCGCTGTCCAAATTTCTAACTATACACAATGTTGAGAAATGTCATTCTTAATGGAAACGTTTAGTCACGAACTAATGGCATTGTAGTGACACATTTACCACCTTTACAAAACAATCTGACATATAACTGCTCTGTCGGTATGTTATATAACCAAAAAAAAATGCCGCACTATTGTGAAAATAAAATAGGGCATTCATTTACAAAAACGAAAGTATAAAATATTTAGAATAGATTGAAGCAATAGGTCAAGAAGAATGGGAAATAACGATAAATTAAAATTAAATATAAAAGACGTTTTTTCTTTATATTAATTCTTATTAATTGAGTAGTAGTGTAAGTACAAAGTGTACATTTTATTATTTTTTGTTATGGTAGCGACTGTAGAAAAAATCTTGTGTGTGTTTCGAGTGAAAATGGACATTGTCGATTTCGAGAGAATGCCGCGCTCCTGCGTCGCGCGGCAACCTCTCAATCGACAATGTCATATTTTGCGCTCTTAATACACAAATAGCTATTGTTCGCCACGTGACTTTTTCAAAATATTACTTACACAAATTTCAACAACTATTTAAAGATATTTTGTAATTTAATAATTAGAAGCAGAAACCTGGAACAGAACCTGAACCAAAAACCCGAATTAATCCGAATTTTTGATGGACCTGAACCCGAACCGAACCTTTATTTGTCAATAGAAAATGAAAAGAAAAAAATAAAAATGTCAATAAACCTGAACTGAATTTAAACCGTTCTAAATTCAGATTCGGTTCTGGTCTGTTAAATATATAATTAAAAATGGTAAATTCAAAATAAATTTAATATAATTTAAACAAATTATCACCATCTTTTTTACTTGTAATCATTTACCGTTCTGAACCAAAATTCGATCACGAACCGAAATTAAAGAACCGTTATAATTTTAATTTCCTTGAATCGAAATTGAACTTAAATAGTACATTAAAACACAAGTATCATAAGGCAATCTGTTAACGTACGAGTCCAAGTTTGGAAAACGAGCCGCTAGGCGAGTTTTACAAAGGACGAGTGCGTCAACAGGCCTTATGATACGTGTTTTTTATACTATTTTTTCTATTGAGGTATTTTTACGATTAAATTTATTTAAATTGCGACGTCAAATTATGACTAGGTATTTTTTTGTTAGTTATGTTTATGTTGGTAACGCTTCTCGCTAACAATTGAAATTTCATATTTTGTCAACTATTGATTAATTAGCGTATTGCAAGGTGTATTGTATTTATGATTCAAGGTCTGATTCTGGTTGTGAAATTAATATTATATTTTTTTCTAGTCCTATCACCTAAAGAAAGTATAAAAATCCATAATTAAAAGTAATATGTTGAAATATTATCAACAACTTACCATTTTGAGGTTACCTGTCATCTGTCAGTTATGAAAGCATGACTACCAACTCGAGAACATGAAAGGCGCCAAAAATAGTACGCTTATAGATCTTCTAAACGTCGTGTTTGCAGTACAAAACAGTGCGTTTATAGAAACATAAGAACACCGAAATAGAAAATAGTATATTAAAACACAAGTATCATAAGGCAATCTGTTAACGTACAAGTCCAAGTTTGGAAAACGAGCCGCTAGGCGAGTTTTACAAAGGACGAGTGCGTCAACAGGCCTTATGATACGTGTTTTTTATACTATTTTTTCTATTGAGGTAATTTTACGATTAAATTTATTTAAATTGCGACGTCAAATTATGACTAGGTATTTTTTGTTAGTTATGTTTATGTTGGTAACGCTTCTCGCTAACAATTGAAATTTCATATTTTGTCAACTATTGATTAATTAGTGTATTGCAAGGTGTATTTTATTTATGATTCATGGTCTGATTCTGGTTGTGAAATTAATATTATATTTCTTTTTAGTCCTATCACCTAAAGAAAGTATAAAAATCCATAATTAAAAGTAATATATTTGAATATATAATACATATAAGAATGGCAACGTAATGTATTTAGATTAAATATTTCGAGAGAAGGTGCCATCTATCCCTCCCTATACGAATTATTTCTGAGTTAGTTCAAAAAATATATAATAGGTGGATGTTGCACAGTATTGCCACGTAGCTAGAACAGCAAGTTAAGATTTTATAAAGGTTTTTAAGTTTGCTACTGTAAAACAAGTATACATGTACATTGAAGATTCAAAATATATTATCTGGTTATTATGAAACAATATTTTTGAATTATTGATTATTGAATACCTCTAACAAATAGTATCTGGCAATGCTGTCAGCACGATTTACCTTAGTTCATAGTTTTGTGGTAGGAGTCACTAGCTATCTATAATAATTTTGTGAATAAAAAGAGACAGATATAGTATGTTGCTAGGCCATATGCGTATGCGTTGCCATTCTTATATGTATTATATATTCAAAGGTAATATGTTGAAATATTATGAACAACTTACCATTTTGAGGTTACCTGTCATCTGTCAGTTATGAAAGCATGACTACCAACTCTAGAACATGAAAGGCGCCAAAAATAGTACGCTTATAGATCTTCGAAACGTCGTGTTTGCAGTACAAAACAGTGCGTTTATAGAAACATAAGAACACCGAAATAGAAAAACGACATTTATTTCTTGATCTTGAACCATAAATAAATTTCGGTTCAGGTCCCTGCTTAGAATGCATATAAAAAATCTTGCAACAACCCTATTATGTCATATTAGAGTAGGTATTTGTTATTTTTAATAAAAACATTTATATATTTTTTATTTTTATAATATATCTCACGATATTCTACAATGAATATATTAATAAAATAAAAATACACAGACAAAATTATATTAAAGAACGAATGTCATAATTGTCATTTTATTTTGTGAGAAGGAAGTTTGGGTAACGATGCGTAGCGGAGTTGCCCAAACCTTCGAACAAAATAATCGACAATTATGACATGAATTCTTTATACTATTTTTTCTATTTTGCGCTTTTTATGATCTTTTTAAATAAAAAATCGTAAATTCAAAATTTAGGGAATTTTGTGTTAGTTGGTAATAATGTGACATTTGAAAATTCATTTGTTTGAATTTAAAATTGTCTCGTGTTGTTTACAATCAAATTCATATCAAATTAAAAATGAATACAGACGATTTTTTATGTACTCCACCTGAAGTACTTGAAATTACGGAAAATACATTTTATAATTCTAAAAACAAACAATGAAAAAGTCAGGTTTCATAGTCATAACCAAATATGAAATTTTTACAAGTTACTTACATTTTATTGTATAAAATTAACTGAAAAGGATGTGGAAAGTGTAAAAGTATATAATTATACACATCTTATATTTAAAACACTATTTTCTTATAAATAAACACTTAATTCTTGTTGACATTTCTCCTCCGCCACCATTTTGCTTTTGTCTGAACTACTATACGACCTGCGTAACTTTGGCTTAGGGTACCTTTATATACAGGGTATGGCCATGGGGCAAGATCGCCGCCATAAGCGAGCCAATGTCAAACATATTGATAATTCATTTCCATATTTATTTGTAAGAAATGTGATATTATATTATACAGGAATATTACATAATCACACAATGAATCTATAAAGGTAATAAAAATTCATTTATTTAAGAGATACACAATTATTATTATGACATAGATTTAGAGATTATGTATAGCATATGATATAGGTTGTTATTATCACATCAAATTTAATAACTGTGGTTATTATTTACATAATAAGTATATATTTTAAACTTGTGTTTTCAATATTGCCAGTCATCGTTGTCAGTATCTCAAGAAAATACACAAATAAATAAAATAAAAGTATTACTTACACTATAAATAAATATTAGAAGTATATTTAAATGTGTTTTGCATTAAAATAAAACAAGTAGCCACGAAAATACATAACAATTTACGCAACAACGAATATGACAGTGGCCCTCTAATGGCGGACGAAACGCGAGCCACGTCATGGCCATACCCTGAGTATAAAGGTACCCTATTTTGGCTATGACATCAGCGCCAAAAAGCTCGAACTAATTTACTGACAGAGTTCATAAATAAATAAAAATAAATTACATATTTTAAATATCAACAATTAATAGTGTTTTGCACTATTTATGCCCTAAATATATATAAACAAAAATAAAAATCTTAACAATCGTTAGTATTGTTTATTCAGTGAGGTTTGACATTTGATATTTTTTGACATAACATTTCAGCTATGCTACCAACTTTATAAAAATAAATTGTACTAGGCTGTTACAACACTCAAACGAGCTATTAACGAACTCCTTTGGGTGCTGTAATAGCTTTGTTACAGATGCAAAATAGAAAAATATTCTTATCGATTTATAAAAATATACCATCATGCAAATGTAACAACATTTAATATAATACAAGAAGTTAAAAACACATTTATTTCAGATTCAATTAGAATTGTTTTATTTTATATACATGTTTATCATGATTTTAATAAATATTGACATTTTACTAATGAATTTCAAATATTTGAAATTATTGTATTTATAAAAAGAATATTATATAGGATATTTAATGTAAATATAATTTATTTTTCTATATCGGATGGTGGCCATTAGGGATGAACATAAGAATTTAATATGAGATTTTAGTTTTATGCAATATCCTGCTCTCTGTCCATTTTACGGTAAAATGTGTAAAGTGCAAAGTTATTTAGAATTAAAAGTAAAAGTTGCATACAAAACTGTTTTACATGTTTTATTATGTTTCTATTTAATTCACAATTTTAAAAAGAAATTTCAAAATATCTTCTAATTCAAAGCAATAGCCACGACGTAAGACATTATAGAAAACAGTACTATTTTATTTATATTCTGTAATTCATTATTGTGAAAAGTAAATTAAATAATGTGTTTTTATTCGAATGAAGAACGTGTCTTTATTATAAAGAATTTTCTGTTAGATTGATGTTTGTCGTTTATAAATAATTTATGAAAACCTGAAAAAAGAGAACTGTCATGGTTGTTGCTACAAATTAGCATATATTTTAAAATTTCTCTTTAATGAAACAAAGTAAAGAGTGAAAAAACAATTTGGTATGCAACTTTTAATTCTAAACAACTTTGCACTCTACAGTTTTTACTCTAAAATTAACAGGAGCGCAGGATATTGCATAAAACACCCGGTAGAATAACATCAATCAAAATGTGATTTCATCGCCATAAAAACGTTCTTGGCATAGAATCATAGTATTTATTTATTTGTTGTATCCAAACCATACATGTACTTACTAAAAATACATAATATATTTAATACGTACATAATACGAGAACATTAATCAGAGAAATATTTTTAAATAAAATAAAATTGTGTTAAATGATAAACAAATAAAAAATATATTATTAAAAGACAATAAATATAACGAAAACTATAAATAAACAAATATAAATACTAATTACAGACAAGATTATTTATTTAAACAATTAACAAAACGTACTATTTTTTACACGTTATTTATTTCACTATATGTATATCACTAACTACTTATTTCACAATGCGTGCCGATATCAGAATGCCTGGCTATCTTCCCTGCAGAGTTTATGCAGTCCGGCATCGTTTTCCAGAATGTTTTCAAACCTTCGACGCGATAGTAACAGTCAAGACCTGTTTGTTTAATCCGCCGGTACTCGCGACGATTACGTCATCGATAAGGTTAGAAGCTCGCTCAGTGAAGCGGCCGTGTACTCTCTACAATATTGTAATACTTATTTGCAGTGGTGGTTCCTCCATTAGCTCATTTAGTCATTGGAAATGAAGTACAGAAATTTAAAAAAAAAAACTTAATAGATTTCAAAGAAAGAGCTTGGTGATGTAAAAATATTTATTACAATGGAAATAGAACGACATAGAGAAAAGAAAATTTTGTAGATACACCAAACAAAATATATAGAGAAATTGACAAATAAATATTATGAAAGTGAAGAAAGAAATATCAAAACTCCCATGGAAAAAGGACTTGTACTGAAGAAAGGAGAGCAAACTGGAGAAGGAGTAGAAAATGAATACAGGCAATTAATAGGGAGCTTTGATATATATCGCGTTAAATACAAGACCTGATATTTGTTTATCTACGAATTATCTAAGTCGATACCAAATATATACAACGAAAGAAAATAGGAAATATTTAAGAAGAATACTTCGATATTTAAAAACAACTAAAAACTTAAAATTGGAATTTCTGGAAGGACAAACCGTCGAAGCCTATTGCGATGCAAATTGAGCAAATGATGTACAAAACAGGAAATCTGTAACGGGATATTGTTTAAAAGCGTTCAGTGGAACTGTAGTATGGGCTACAAGATAACAAAATACAGTAACCCTATCCAGTACAGAAGCCGAATATACAGCTTTTTCTTTGGTAGCATGTCAGTGTAAATGGATAAATGGATTTTTAAAGGTTTGACATAAATAATAAAAAGGATGAAATTACAATATTTGAAGAAAATAATGGCGCAATATCTACTGCAACTGCGACGGGAAATCAAAAACTTGCAAAACACATAGACGTCAAATATCATTTTATAAAGGAATTAATAAATACAGGATACGTAAATGTTAAATATGTTGCTGCGAGAATCATCCAGCTGATTTATTTACAAAAGGTTTAGACAGGAATTTATTTGGAAGACATCGAGATGCTATTGCTTTGAAATATTAGAATTTTGATTACACAATTTAAACCTTGTTATATTTGTTTTTTTTCACATTTACAGTTTAAATTGCAAAGGAGTGTTGAAAGTCACAGATATTCTGATATATATTTATTATGTGTTGCTATGTTATTGTTGTTATATGTTGTCATGAAAATGAATTAGTTGTATATATATACTTGATCAACTATCAACAAAACGTTTGACAATTCAGTTCATAAAGTAAAAGTGGCCACAAAGTAGTCTTTGACAGATGTCAAAATAAAAGTTGGACTTTACGGTTGCCAAATGATACGTAAAACAATTATTTATGTAACAGTTGCATAAAATCATTCTTTTTATAAATTTATTATTTTATTAACTAATTTTCTGTAAGAGTGTTGCAGTAGGTATTGCGAGAAAAAAATACAGGCTTGCCAATATATAACTTGGCATCAGTTACGTAGAACGGTAGAATGATCTCTTTGGGGAATAGTTTCGACCGTTCTACAGTTCTACGTAACTGATATCATTGATTATATAATCACTAACGTAAATAGATAAATCAACCCCATGTAAAGATTAGGCAAGTATGCTGATCAAGCGGCATCCAGAATGCAGCGCTGAATTCGTACAGATGTCACTATAGTTGTCATACCTTATTCGTAATCTCTTATTACGTGCTTAGTATGAAAATTTACGCAATTCAAACAATCTTTGCTTTTCTGTTATGTTTTTAAAAAGGGGTAGTAATAGTAAGTTCAATGACCTACGCCATGCGACACCAGTGTTGCCAACCGTACGATAATTATCGTACATGTACGATATTTTGGTCATTTGCACGATGTACGATAGTCACTTCATTATCGTACGCAATTGTACGATAATTTTGCCTTCCAGAAATTTTATTTTTATGTTAAACAACAAAACCAAATTTTAATATTTTCTTCTTGTATTTTGCCGCGTAGTTTTTTCGTTTTATGTACGAGTATGTCGTGTATCAACTCGGAGCTTCGTACAGTTTCGTGAATTCATAGTTCGTTACCATGGCAACTTGTTTACTTGGGACGCAAGGCAAGACACGCTTTGCTGTGATCCCCCATGGTGTAGACGTAGATATTTGGGAATTGTGTAGATGTTATAAGGTGTTGCGTACTTTTATAATTATAACCACCGTAATATTTCTTTATGGTAAAGACCCGTTCCTTATTCAAATAATCATTATTATTTAATTTACTTCGTACAAAAAAAAAAATAGATTAATAAAATAATATTGGTTTTTATATCATAAGTCATGGGCCTTTGCTATTAATTGAAGGAACTTTTTAAAATTGTGAAGAAACCAAACACAATAAAACATTTAAAAAGTTTCGTATGCAACTCTGTAATACTTTGTACTCTACAGTTTTTGCCGAAAAATGAACAGAACAGGAAATTGCATAAAATTAAAATCCCACACCCTGTATATTTCATATACATGTGTACGATAATTTTGTGGCAAATACAATAATTTTTAACCTATTGTACGATAATTTGTTTCTTTTGGGTTGGCAACACTGTGCGACACCAAACCTGGCTTTTCGCAGTAAGTATTAGAATATGATAAAACATGCCACTAATTTTCCCTCCGCTCCATGTTTCTGCGACCAAATATCCTTGCAATTATTATTCCTCTATCATTTTACTTGCAATTAATTTCCTTATTCAAAACTCTAAATCCCAAAGATGTAATTTCAAGTTAAATATGGATTAATTGGCAAATTCTTAAATTCAAAAGTGTTTCAACAATTTCAATAGAAACGGTGGTTTTAGTCTCAAATAAATTAAATGTTTTGGAATCTATTTTGTATATTTATACAGGGTGAGTCTGAGAAGACGCCCCTCCCCCCTTTATCTTTGTTATTATAACTAATAGAAAAAAATAACTCATATAAAAGTTTTATTATTTTATATGTATTATTTTATGGCAGATGTAGATATTTTTTATAAAGTCAGGTTTACAAGATACAACTATTAACTTTTTTAAATAGCAACCTATAATTATTTTACTAAAATATAAACCACCATTTTTTTCTATTTTCAACTATGTATTATTTTTTATTAATGTATTTAAAAAAATCGAGATTTAAGTCGCTGTTATGCTTCCGATTTTGATGGTTTAATATATGTATGGCTTACAAAACTTTACGGAATGAATAAAGGTTTGTGCAACCTTAAGCCTGATTTATAGATTGCATAGAATGGAATAGAATAGAACAGAATAGTACAGGGAATAGAAATATAAACCAATGTAAATGCATGGAACCATTTATACTTGCACAGAATGGAATAGAATAGAATGGAATAGAATAGGAAATAACCAATTTTTATTTCTTATTCTATTCTATTCCATTCGGCTTGCTCCGTTAATATTCGTGTGACTGGTGTGACTTCGTTGCTTTTGGCCCATCCCCTAACCTAAAAACTTACTGTGGACAACAGTTTTTCTGTTTATTTAGTTTATTTAGTTCTGTTATTAATTAGTGAAAGAAAAAATAACCAATAAATTAGTTAATTAAGTGTGAAAGTGTTACAAAAGTGACGTCATTCTATTCCAAACTATTCTATTCCATGCAATCTATAAATGGACTTAAAAAAAATCTATTCCTATCCTATTCCATTCCTTATTCTATTCTATTCCATTCTATTCGGTGCAATATATAAACCAGGCTTTAGTGACCAAAAGAGCATATAAAAATTAAGTAGTGTTGGTGTAACTGGGCATTAGTAATTATTGTATTATTTGTGATAGAACGATCTGTTTGCTTCTGTAAGGAAAGCGTAATAACATGTTTTCAAAATAAGCTTTGTTCGATAAGTTTACATATTGTTGTTTATTTTTGTTGGAAAGTTTTGTGCTATGAGTAAGTTGTTATTTTTGGTAACAAAAGCAACCATACAAAGACACCTGTCAATAGAATTTGTAACAAAATAATTTGTAGAAAATTTATTTTAAATAAGGTTAAATAAAGATTAGACGAGATATGCTTGATTAAACTGTGGTACATTAATCCAGATTTTTCTTGTATCCCTTTTTATGTTGGCACAGTTTCCGAAACAGCGTGCACTTACTTTGATACATAACAAGAGTAATAAATGAAGTCTTGAAAAACTGTACCTGCTACAGAATATAATGAAATCTGTTTTGTTTTAAATATACTCCAAATTGCTAAATACATCATAATAAAATTATGTAATCTTATATTATGTCCTGTTGAATAATCAAAATAAATAAATAAAAAGAAAAACATTGCGTGGTTTATATAACTTTTCATTGGGACATTATAGTTACATTGAATCATTCAAGTTTCAGTAGGCAGCGTGAGTGTAGTTGTTACTTTATCGTTTTGCTTGTGCGGTATACTATAGCGATTTGCTTTTATAATTATTATAAAATAAACAATTCTATATTATGGTAGATAAACTCTTATAACGTTCGATTTAGGGTTTAAGTCTTCTATGAAGCACAATCTTTATTGATTTTCTCTGTTTCCTTCTTTTCATTTATATTTTTGCTTCTTCTCTAGTTACAAATGCTATTTAATTTAATTATTAAGAATAATATCTTATACAACTAATTTTTAATGTATTTTTGATAATCATATTTTTAATGAAAAATTAATTAAAACAGCAGCAAAAAAGTTTCTTAAGAAAAGTCGATTTTTTTTCGAATTTAAAAAAAAACTTTTTGTTAAGTTCCCAAATTATTTTAGACAAAAATACCTCAAATAAATGTTGTAGAGAATTAAATTCTGCACCCGACTTAGTAATAAGATTTTATTTTTGACATTTAATAAACGAGAAAATCAATTTTAAAGTTTTTTGAAGATTGCTGATTTATAGCGATAGCCATGCAACTCAAAAAAAAAATGTCCACCATTTTATAATCTGAAGCTTTTTTTCATGAGAAAACTGTTCCATACTTTCAAAGAAATACGTTATTGAACGAAAATCACAAAACACAAACTTTTTTTGACAGTTAAGATGGCATACAATATTTTCTATTTTTGCTAACTTTATTACTATATTATGTATTCTCTTCTTATTCTTACTTTTGAATTCAGAATTATACAAAAATAAAATTCTTAACAACCATTTGTGTTTGTTTATTTAGCAAGATTTGATATTTTTGATATCCGAAGCCAAAATCATAAATTGTACTAATCTATTACAGCAATTAAATTACCCATCGCTGTAGTAGCTTTGTTACAGACGTAAAATAGAAAAAAAGTTATATGATTATAATAGAAACAAAATGATATAAAGAAACCATTTCACAATTGTCGATTATTTTGTTCGAAGGGTTGGGCCACTCCATTCTGTCCATTCTGCGTTGTGACCAAATCTTCCTTCTCACAAAACAAATGACAATTATGACATTCGTTTTTAATATAGGTGCTATTATAAAATTTCAAATTCAATTTGCTCGGTTACAGGATTTAATTCAGTACACAACATTATTTATTTGTAACATTATTGTCCACAATAGGTTATTTTTAGGCAAGGAAAAGCTGTTTTCCCATGATAACGCCTATGACTCGCTTTTCGTGGTACTCCCTTATATTATTAGAACAGAGTTTTGTTATTACTAACCTGCAAAAATAAATAAATAATTTGTCACATTATTAAGTAAAGGTCTCTATGTATTTGCATTTTTTTTTTTTATAAAAACCGTCGAGTAACATCGTCGAGTGCTTTAATCTGAGGTTCATGAATGATAGTGCATTACGTGCACTGAATTGATAACGTCTGTTGTTTTTCCACGGCATGAGTGACTGTTGACATGAGTATGTGAATCGGACCTTGCTCGCAGCCGCAGCTTGGTATGATGTACTGCGGTTGTCTCTACATTTGTTCTTTCTTTCAGATTGTGTTCATATTTTTTTTTGTGTGCTAACATTATATTTCGAAACTTTGTATATTGTTAATAGAAACTTTATTACTAGTAAGGATTTGAAAAATGGATATCTAAATACACGAAATCGGTAAAAATATTTAATAACATTAAAACACGAAGGAAGACGAAATCTTTCAAATCCTTATCATTTCCACTTCACTTGGGTTATATTATATTCGTTTACGTTTATCACTAATAGGTATATGCCCGTTTTTGTGTCTTGTACTGTTTTTGTGGAATAAAGGTTTGAACTGTGAGACTCCTTTTTGGTTCACCTTTAATATATTTATTTATTTAATTACCTTCCGTCACCTTTAGGTACGGAAAGTATTGTCCTCGGTCAAAAAATTCAATAGAGTTTTTAATGAATAGACACGTTTTGGGGTGCCTATAATACGAATTTACTATTTTTACAATGATGTCTGCATGTGTATATGCGTGTCTGTGTATGTATGTGTGTGTGTGTGTGTGCGACAATCGTTTCGGCCGCGAAAACTCCAATACTACAATTCCAACAATTACATTTTTTTCGTATTCCTCATTCTTACATCCAAACGAAGACCTGATCAGATTTTGGTTACAAATGATCAACTGGAAATACCTTAGTTTGAAGTTCTTAACGTTAATCTTAAAAAAACGCAGTTAAATATCTTTTATTTACATTTTATGTTATCATAAATATTAAAGAATACATTACTATCTATACGATTTGATTGAATTATTTTTTATATTCATAGTATTTTGCGATAATAGATATTTATACACCAAGTGAAATAAAATAATGTTTATTCATGAAACAAAGACCACTATAATATTTAATTTTGACAAAATAGTAAACTAATCAATTTGTAGGCTGTGCGCCACGACGATTGTCATAATCGTCGTTGATAGACGTCAAGTCGTTTATTTAAAAATTATAAACAAGTTTTATTTTCTGTCATTTGCATCGTGAAAAATAATGAAAATGGCTGATCTGTGGAGAAAGTGTTATTTTCGTGCCTGATGTTATTGCAGAATGAGTTAAAATTATGTGAGAGTGACTTAATTTTTTTTTAATTCAGTAGCAAATAAACAGTTACTTATAGTTGTTGCTATGGAGTTCAAAACGTCATAATTGAATAAAAATAATTAAAGAAATTAATTTTCATAAACTTGCAATCATTGCTGCGTAACTATGGAAACAGTTTCAATAATTCAATATTACTAATTGGCAGATGTCAATGTCAGGTATAATTTACATAATAAATAATTTTACTGAAAATACATACAAAAAAGTTTCTGTGTGGAATTTATATAAAATGCATAGAAATGACGAAAGGTATTCTCCACTCGAGAGGATTACAAGGAATCCCAATTACAGAGAGAGAATAAAATACCAACAATATATTTACATAATAATTAGAGAATAGAAAAGTGATAAAATGAGTCACAAAAAAAACAAAAGCTAAAATGTAATATCCTTACTTAAAATTAAATATAAAAAAATTGATGTGGCCAGCACAATACCTTCCGTGTATTATGTACAAATTCCATACATAAATTTTCTTGCAAAAGATTCTAAATTTCAAGTAAAATTATTTCATAAACAAACTATGCAAATGGCACTTGACACTGACTTCTTCTTCTTTAGCTTTTCCAATTCGTTAGGGGTCGCTATTAGTTATGTCCATAACTGAAAAATGTCATAATTTTTCATTCAAAATTTCATTTTTTGGTATTTTATGATTCCTTTTCTCGGCAACTGAATTCCACACTCCTGATTACAAATAAACCACATGAAATAAGAAAATCATGAAATTTGAAATAAAAATTATGACATTTGTCAGTTATGGACGTAATTAATTGCTGTTATTTTGACACGGATCCCTATATCTGCTGGCCAAAGTCAGCAAAGTCACGTCACTGCACGCGCCCTATACATAATTTTTCTTGTTTTAAACAATTTCAAATCATCTGTGTAAAGAAGTATGTGGAATAACGTACACAGTTGGCAATATCATTAATAAATAATACAAAGAGTAGAGGACTAATATTAGAGCTCTCAGGTACTCCTGAAGTAGGAGTAAATAATTTTGATTTATATCTACTCAAATGTGCATACTGTTGCCTGTTACAAAGGTATGATTCTAAAATTTCACATAAATAATCAAAAATAATGAAGTTGGCACTTAATTTTTGCAGAAGAATTTTGTGATCTACTTTATCGAAAGCTTTCGAAAAATCTGTGTATATAGTGCGATTGCAATATATTATCAGTGATATAATCAGTGAAATTGATTAAATTTGTAACAGTTGACATCCTTTCCAAAACCATGTTGGTAAATGGTTATTTTATTAGAAGAAGCACAGTAAATTTGTTTATACATTATCATTTCAATTTTTACCTCTCGCTAAGAGAGGTATTGCATTCATGCTAAAAATCGCATATCCAGATTTTATTGAATAAGCACGTTTTCAGGTCCCTACAATCCGATTTTAACATTTTTACGATGATGTCTGTGTGTGTGTGTGTGTGTGTGTGTGTGTGTGTGTGTGTGTGGATGTGTGTGTGTGTGTGTGTATGTGTGTGTGTGGGATGTTGGAAGGACGGTTACTCAAAAACTATAAGACTTAAAATTTGCTTAACAACGTATTTCCCAATCGGACATTCATGGGAAGATCTGAAAAGGTTTTGGTAATAATTGGACAACCGGAAGTAGAAGATTCTTGAAAAAAAATCTTCTAAATATTATTTTTTGAAAATTTTTCGTGGTAATATTAAAGAAAATTAAATTCTCTATCTGATACATTTAAATATTTTATTATATATTCCATAGATTTAGAGATAAAAGAAGTATAATATATAAAATAATCTGTTGTAATAAATTTGACAGCCGAAAGAATGCCATGAAAAATAGTTGATAATTTAAATTATTTGTAACTGACAGATAAATGTCAGTGTCAGAAATAATGAGTAATGAATTAAAAATGTACTTGGAGAATCCCTTAGTTCTTGATCTGTGACTATTATGGAGATGACAAGTCTAGGTTGAAGGACTTAAATTTGTTTCAAACATTATGGGACAATGTACACCAGTACTGTAGACTAGAGTAACTTTGAATTGCGAAAAAGCTATCAAATTCTTCTCAAGTAAGTTGTAAATATTGACAAAATCGGAGTGCAATCTATCCGTCACTTTATTAAAGGGAATTAAGGTTATTTAGATATAACAAGTATGAAAAAATAAAATGTAAAAGAAGATATATAAGAATAGATGCACAATCCAGATATATACATTTTAGACCGCCCAAAATTAATGTTTTTACTAGAAGAATATGAAGAGAAAGTAAACAAAGTTGTTCGAATTGAAAATTGCTGTTACCAGCCTAATATTTATATATGGTAAACTCTACTTTGTAATTTATTGTAACATAATTTATGGTAAAATATCTTCATGTTGAGACATGCTATTATTGAATAATAAAGAAGTTTATACGTCAGATTTATATGAATATATTATTTGTATTTATAAAAATAATCTTTGCTTTATGCATACAGCCAGGTAAAATATACGGCGAGAGGTTATGTGCTGGCCACATCAGATTTTTTTTTTTGAAGATTCAGGTAATATAGCAATTAGTCTGTAGTTTGCGATCTGCAAAGAAACTTAATAGTTGCTAGCATTAGTAAATATGTACGTATTTAAATAAATAAAAATTAAATAGCGGGAGGTATAATGCTCGACGGCAGTTAATTACGGGTTATAATAAAATTACAATTCATACATTAATTATGAAAACAAGGTGTAATATTCATATTATTCGTAATGTAACATTATAATCATGTATATTAAATCCATTTTTACCACGTCATCTGTATCAGGAACGAATTAACAAATAGGCATACAATTATCTCTTTCTTTTGCAAAGTCTATAAGAGTGTGCGATAAGGATGGATATAATACGCCTGTCTAAAAAATTCATATTGTTTCGACTAAGTTAGGACATTCCACTTTAAAACGATGCTCGTTGTTGATAATACTTTCGCTGTAATGTAAGTTTATTTATTAATTCAGAGTCACTGACATTGACATTTTGTCATTATCTTATTTTTAACATATTTGGTTTTACATTTGCTTATAAACTTACCAGTTGACTTATTTTTGAATTTTGAATGCAACATATATTTTTATAATAATAAAATAACAGTAGTATCTGACGTACCCTCATAAAAACTCAGCAAACGACACTACTGAATTTGTCATAATGGGCGGAGCAAAAATCTGAATTCATAAAATTCGTAGACGACCTTGATCGGACATCTTTCAAAAATTTTACTATACCGTGTGTCTATCTTAAAGGTGTACATAGGAGATTAACATGGGAAATCAGTTTTTTGTAATTCCCTGCTCACCTAATTATTTTAAGCAAAAACGCGCCAAATAAAAGTTTTAGGGCATAAAATTCTGCATCTAAATCAATAAACAGAATTAACTTTACATGCTTTATAACGACAAATTAAATATGAATATGTCGAAAATTACGTTGAAAATATCGATAGTCATGGAATTGAACAAAAAATAAATAAACGCTTGACGTTTTATCTGTCACAACGTAAGTTAACTTATTTGATATTTCTAACAATTTGATTTGGACAAATATCGTTAAGTATGACAATAACAGAAATATTAGATTAATAAATAAAGTTAAAAAATACAGTTTTGTTTAAATAATATGAATTTATTAAAAATTCAATATTTTGTTACATAATATTTTATAATTAGTAAACGAATAACAAGTAATTATAATTTAAAGATAATAGTTACAATAAATATTCAAGTGCAGCACCATTTTGGACAGGACAATAACCTAATCTATTGTAAAACGACCTTTGTACATTAAATAGTTGCCACTGAGTTATACGATGACATTCATTAAATATGGCATCTCTCAGATCATTTATGTTTTCGTGGCTTTGTTTATAAATTAGAATTTTTAAGTGACCCCATAAAAAAAAAGTCACATGGAGCGAGATCTGGAGATCTAGCAGGCCAGTTAATAATACCCCCTCGTCCAATCCAGCGCCCAGGAAATGCCAGATCCAAATATTCCGTAACGTTTCTGCCATAGTGTGCAGGACATATCGTGTTGGAACCAGACCTCTAGATCTGGGCGCACAACATCGTCTATTGCAGGACCAATTTCGTTTTGTAGCATCTCCAAATAATTTTCCGTATTTAGATCGCCACGTATTTCAAAAGGACCAATTATGCAGTGACCTAAAATTCCAGCCCTCATATTAACTTTCTGAGGATATTGTGTCCTTGTTGAAATACTAATTCTAGGATTTTCTGTTGCCCAACAACGTGTATTTTGGGTATTGGGTTCATTATTTAACGTGAAAGTGCATTCGTCGGTAAAACAAATGGACGATAAAAAAGTTTGATCATTATTAGCCCGGTTCTGCATATCTTCGCAAAACACTCTTCTACTTTCTTCATCGTATGGGAAAAGTTCTTGGTGGCACTGCATTTTATAAGAATAGTACGAATTTTTTTAAAAAATATTATGTATGATGTTGTGATGAACTCCCAACTCATTTCCAATACATCTAATACTACAGAAGGGGTTTACACTTATCATTCCTAACACTCTTTCTTTCAGCAAGGCACGTTCTTCTGCTCGTCCTACATTCTGATAACGCGACTCACGTGTAAGACACACTAGCAGTCTTTTCAAATTTTGTCACCAATTTAGCAATTGTAGTCGCACTGGGAATCGGCCGATCCATAAACTTAACGGAAAATAAATCACGCATTTTGCGGTAACTATTACCTCCATAAAAACATTTTATTATGAAAACACGCTCTTCATTAGTATAAATATTCATTTTTTCAGACAACAATACCAGAGACAAAATCAAATTGTCAGAAACGTCAAATAACATATTTGACAAATAAAACGTCAAGCTTTTATTTATTTTTTGTTTAATTCCATGGCTATCGATATTTTCAACGAAATTTTCGACATTTTCATATATAATTTCTGTCGTTATAAAGCATGTAAAGTTAATTTTGTTTATTGATTTAGATGCAGAATTTTATGCTCTAAAACTTTTATTTGACGTGTTTTTGCTTAAAATAATTAGGTGAGCAGGGAATTGCAAAAAAACTTATTTCCCATGTTAATCTCCTATGTACACCTTTACGACAGACACACGGTATATATATATATATATATATATATATATATATATATATATATATATATATATATATATATATATATACTTATTAACGCACGCCCTGTGTACGTTTATTCTAAAATTATTTTAAATTAAAGGACTATTTTCCGCCGATGTCTCTTTTTACCTTCCGTCATCTTTAGGTAAAAAAATCGATAGTGAGTTTCTAATGAATAAGCACGTTTTGGAGTCCATAGAATACGAATGTACTATTTTTACGATGATGTCTATATGTGTGTATCTGTGACGCTCGTTTCGGATCACATAACTCCATTACTACTATTCCAAATTTTTTTTTTTTTTCGTATTCCTCGAGTTTAAATCCATATGCAGATGATTAGATTTTGGTAATTGGTCCACCGGAAGTACCCTCATTTGCAACTTTTAACAGTTTTTCTTGAAAAAAAAAGTAGTTAAATATCATTTATTGCCATTTAATGTTATTATAATTTAAAGACTATATGATTCTGTATACGACTAGATTGCATTTTATACTGCATATTAAATAGATAGTATTAAAGAATGATAAAGATATTAAATTTCATAAATCATGGCTATCGATATTTTCAACGAAATTTTCGACATTTTCATATATAATTTCTGTCGTTATAAAGCATGTAAAGTTAATTTTGTTTATTGATTTTATGCTCTAAAACTTTTATTTGACGTGTTTTTGCTTAAAATAATTAGGTGAGCAGGGAATTGCAAAAAACTAATTTCCCATGTTAATCTCCTATGTACACCTTTACGACAGACACACAGTATAGGTACAGTGTGTCAATTAAAAACCTGGCTATAGGCGTTTAACATGGGAAATCAGTTTTTCCTTGCGTAAAAGTTCCCAAATTATTTTAAATAAAAATACTTCAAATAAATTTTGTAGAGCATTAAATTCTGCACCCGAATTAGTAATAAGATTTTATTTTTGACATTTCATAACCGAGAAAATGATTTTAAATTTTTCTGGAGATAGCTGATTTATAGCGGTAGCCATTAAACTGAAACAAAATTACTTACAATTGTATGCCATCTTAACTGTCAAAATAAGTTTGTTTTTTGTGCAATAACATATTTCTTTGAAAGTATGGAACAGTTTTCTCATGAATAAAAGTTTCAGATTATAAAATGGTGTTACTCTGGACAAATTTTGTTTGAGTAGCATGGCTATCGCAATAAATCAGCAATCTTCAAAAAACTTTAAAATAGATTTTCTCGGGTATTAAATGTCAAAATTAAAATCTTACTTAATTCTCTACAACATGTATTTGAAGTATTTTTGTCTAAAATAATTTGCGAACTTTTGCGCAAAGAAAAACTAATTTCCCATGTTAAACGCCTATGGCCAGGTTTTTAATCAACACACCGGTGACTCATCCTGTATATATACCTTGCACACCTCGGTCATTTGTGTTCTATTTGCAACTATAACAACCTGAACTCCATTGCCACTAGTAGCAAAAGTCGAAATGGAGCCTTACAAAATCTGGCCAGCACATTACCTACCATCAATCCTGTGTATTATGTACAAATTACATAGGGCGCGAGCAGTCACGTGACTTTGCTGACATTCGCAATCAGATATGGGGGCCCGTATCAGAATGACAGCTATTAATTATGTCTATAACTAACAAATGTCATCATTTTTCATTCAAAATTTCATTTTTTGCTGTTGTATGATTTTTCTCGACAACTGAATTCCACACTCCTGATAATAAATAAACCACATGAAATAACAAAATCATGAAATTTTGAATGAAAAATTATGACATTTGTCAATTATGGACAAAATTAATAGCTGTCATTTTGACACGGGCCCCCATATCTGCTTGCCAAGATCAGCAAAGTCATGTGACTGCTCGCGCCCTATACATAAATTTTCTTGCAAAATATCCTATATTGCCAGTAAAATTATTTCATAAACAAACTATACAAATTGCACTAGACACTAACATCTTCTTCTTTAGCTTTAGTCCTTCCATTTTATCTTTGGTCTTCCTTTGTTTTTCCACGTTCTATTACTGTGTTATTCATTCTTCCAATATATTCTTCATCACTCCTCACGACATGTTCAAACCAATCGTCTCTCTTGTATCTTTCTAGAAACTTCTAACACTAGATTTATTTCCCTTATACTTTCATTCCTTACCATATCTTTCCGTGTCTTCCCCAACATCTATCTCAACATTTTCATCTCCGCCACATTCATTTACTTTTCATTGATAACTGACATCTGTCAATTTGATTTATTTGAATATATTAGCAGTTTCAATGATTAGCATAGCTGGCTGATTTATGAAATTTAATATCTTTATCATTCTTTAATACTATCTATTTAATATGCAGTATAAAATGCAATCTAGTCGTATACAGAATCATATAGTCTTTAAATTATAATAACATTAAATGGCAATAAATGATATTTAACTACTTTTTTTTTCAAGAAAAACTGTTAAAAGTTGCAAATGAGGGTACTTCCGGTGGACCAATTACCAAAATCTAATCATCTGCATATGGATTTAAACTCGAGGAATACGAAAAAAAAAAAAAATTTGGAATAGTAGTAATGGAGTTATGTGATCCGAAACGAGCGTCACAGATACACACATATAGACATCATCGTAAAAATAGTACATTCGTATTCTATGGACTCCAAAACGTGCTTATTCATTAGAAACTCACTATCGATTTTTTTACCTAAAGATGACGGAAGGTAAAAAGAGACATCGGCGGAAAATAGTCCTTTAATTTAAAATAATTTTAGAATAAACGTACACAGGGCGTGCGTTAATAAGTATATATATATATATATATATATATATATATATATATATATATATATATATATATATATATATATATATATATATATACCGTGTGTCTGTCGTAAAGGTGTACATAGGAGATTAACATGGGAAATAAGTTTTTTTGCAATTCCCTGCTCACCTAATTATTTTAAGCAAAAACACGTCAAATAAAAGTTTTAGAGCATAAAATTCTGCATCTAAATCAATAAACAAAATTAACTTTACATGCTTTATAACGACAGAAATTATATATGAAAATGTCGAAAATTTCGTTGAAAATATCGATAGCCATGGAATTAAACAAAAAATAAATAAAAGCTTGACGTTTTATTTGTCAAATATGTTATTTGACGTTTCTGACAATTTGATTTTGTCTCTGGTATTGTTGTCTGAAAAAATGAATATTTATACTAATGAAGAGCGTGTTTTCATAATAAAATGTTTTTATGGAGGTAATAGTTACCGCAAAGTGCGTGATTTATTTTCCGTTAAGTTTATGGATCGGCCGATTCCCAGTGCGACTACAATTGCTAAATTGGTGACAAAATTTGAAAAGACTGCTAGTGTGTCTTACACGTGAGCCGCGTTATCAGAATGTAGGACGAGCAGAAGAACGTGCCTTGCTGAAAGAAAGAGTGTTAGGAATGATAAGTGTAAACCCCTTTTGTAGTATTAGATGTATTGGAAATGAGTTGGGAGTTCATCACAACATCATACATAATATTTTAAAAAAAAATTCGTACTATTCTTATAAAATGCAGTGCCACCAAGAACTTTTCCCATACGATGAAGAAAGTAGAAGAGTGTTTTGCGAAGATATGCAGAACCGGGCTAATAATGATCAAACTTTTTTATCGTCCATTTGTTTTACCGACGAATGCACTTTCACGTTAAATAATGAACCCAATACCCAAAATACACGTTGTTGGGCAACAGAAAGTCCTAGAATTAGTATTTCAACAAGGACACAATATCCTCAGAAAGTTAATATGTGGGCTGGAATTTTAGGTCACTGCATAATTGGTCCTTTTGAAATACGTGGCGATCTAAATACGGAAAATTATTTGGAGATGCTACAAAACGAAATTGGTCCTGCAATAGACGATGTTGTGCGCCCAGATCTAGAGGTCTGGTTCCAACACGATATGTCCTGCACACTATGGCAGAAACGTTACGGAATATTTGGATCTGGCATTTCCTGGGCGCTGGATTGGACGAGGGGGTATTATTAACTGGCCTGCTAGATCTCCAGATCTCGCTCCATGTGACTTTTTTTTATGGGGTCACTTAAAAAATCAAATTTATAAACAAAGCCACGAAAACATAAATGATCTGAGAGATGCCATATTTAATGAATGTCATCGTATAACTCAGTGGCAACTATTTAATGTACAAAAGTCGTTTTACAATAGGTTAGATTATTGTCCTGTCCAAAATGGTGCTGCACTTGAATATTTATTGTAACTATTATCTTTAAATTATAATTACTTGTTATTCGTTTACTAATTATAAAACTTTTCTTGCTTGAAAATATTATGTAACAAAATATTGAATTTTTAATAAATGCATATTATTTAAACAAAACTGTATTTTTTTACTTTATTTATTAATCTAATATTTCTGTTATTGTCATACTTAACGATATTTGTCCAAATCAAATTGTTAGAAATATCAAATAAGTTAACTTACGTTGTGACAGATAAAACGTCAAGCATTTATTTATTTTTTGTTCAATTCCATGACTATCGATATTTTTAACGTAATTTTCGACATATTCATATTTAATTTCTGTCGTTATAAAGCATGTAAAGTTAATTCTGTTTATTGATTTAGATGCAGAATTTTATGCCCTAAAACTTTTATTTGACGCGTTTTTGCTTAAAATAATTAGGTGAGCAGAGAATTACAAAAAACTGATTAATCTCCTATGTACACCTTTAAGATAGACACACGGTATATATATGTATATATATATATATATATATATATATATATATATATATATATATATATATATATATATATATATAATGTAATAATGTAAGAGTAAGGATTTGTTGTATGATGTTGATGTTGTTCTTATTGATATCGGGTTTGTGCGAAAATTAAGGCATGCTATTGGACATGATAATAGTGCATATTTAAAAATTTATAAATAAATAATATAAAAAGATTTTCAAATGTCAAATATTCAATTTTATTGATTTGGGTTTGATTCTCCAGCAGGACATTTTTTAATTTTTTTTACAAAAAAACCTGTCTTTTATTTCCTATCACAATCATTTAGAAATAATAATAATAATATTATAATAAATAAAGGGAAAATAATTTACAAAAATTGATTACAACAATCAAAAGAGTGATATAATAAAAATGCATTATATTTTCTTTGATGTCAATGAAAAATTACTTTGTTTTATATAAATACATAATAAATAAAGCAATACATGCACATGTTTATTATACCTATCTATCTCAGTTATTTTTTAACAAGAAAAGAAATTATAATGCAATTTTATTATATCACTGCTTTCATTGTTGTAATCAATTTTTGTTAATTATTTTCTCTTTATTCATTACCTACCAAAGTATTATTATTTATAAATGCTTGTAATAGGAAGTGAAAGATAGATTTTTAAAAGTTTAATATTTTTTTCAAAAAAATAAAAATAATTTGTCCTGCTAAGAATCGAGCCCAAATCTATAAAAATTAACATTCCAAAGGCAGCTACGAGAATCATTGTGCCAAGGAAGACATTTGAAAATCTTAATCATTAAATATTAAAACAAGTATTTATTTATATTTTTTCCATTATGTACAATAATAATAAAGTAATTAATAATAAATAACATACAAGAGGTAATGTACTATTATCAAGTCCAATATAATTGCTTAATTTTCTGCCGGGCACTTTTTATGTACAAAAGTCTGTTTTCTCATGTTAAACGTCTATGTCAAGGATTTCTTTGTACACCCGGTATGTCATGAGCTATAGATTTATTTACATTTCATATGAAATCGTTTAGGCTGGATTCCGCCCCGCTGTTTTAGAGATGTTTGGCGATGTAATGGTTACGAAAGGCTCGAAACATTGGGCATCATAGAAAGAAATGGTCTAGGGCGTTTTCGTACGTATTACACAGTGTGCAGATTTCATTCTTATGGAAATTGTAGCAATAACCGTTATGGTATATCTTGTTATAGTGTTGGCAGGTGGAATGTAAAGGTATTATTAGTTTAAGGACATGGAATGGGATATTGGAATTTAGAAGATACAGTTGAGAAAATATATTTTCTTTAATTTAATACAGTATATTTGTGTAAAATATATTTATAATTCCTTGGAATAAATAAACCAAATATACCGTATTGTATTTGCAAACCATATATAGGTTTCGCCGTATCCAATTCCACATGTGTTACAAATAAATATATAAGAATTAATGTGTTTTTTCAGTGCAGACTAAAAAGTTTTCGGTCTACATCACTACTGATCGGTTGCACCAACGTAGCTTAAATATTTAACAGCTTAAATTGACAATATTGCATCGAAATGAAATGTCGAATGAATTATAATATATTGCTGTCAAAATTTCGATTTGCATTTTTTTGTTTAAACCTAGTTTAAAATTTGAGCCCTGTTGATGCAACTGGCTATATGATTGCTCCACTGATTGATGATATAATTGCCTTTTATGTGTGTGGGTAGAGTTTGACTATATTGTCGCTCCTTCTTGTAATTTTTAGTTTTACTTTTCTGTATATAAATGGTTAATTCAATGAATTTATAATTAAAGAAAAATTTATAACCTTTTTTTATTTTCTTTGCTCAACAAAATATAACTTTCGGTAAAAAATCTTGAATGAAATTATTTTTTTGTTTTACAGCAAATTTAGGCCGTACACTTGTATTCGAACGAAAAACAAGACTAGGCAAAAAGTGTGACGTTAATTTTAAATTGATTAAATAAACTTTGGAACATTTCTACTACATTAATATTTTAAGGCTATTAAATGTAACTAGCGTGCGATAAACTAAGATAAATTAAATCACTCTTCTATGAATGTTGACATACTGGGTGTTTATATACTTATAAACAAAACTTTAACAGATATGTTTTGTTACTATACATGTTCGTCTATTCATTGACTTACATGTTTATTCTACGAAAATATCGTGTACTGTTAGAACTCGATACAATGCAACATCGGACATATAGATCAATCCATATCAAATGAATTTAGTAGAGGGCAGCTGTCAGAAATAAACTGCATACATATTTCAGTCAATGATCATCATGGGAAAATTATTAATTTTATAAATACAATGTTTCAAAATCAAAATTTCTTAATATCTATCATAAAATACATAATTTTTAAAAATAATATTCAAAAGTGAGGTTAAACTCACCTGCCCTCTGCTTATGACATCATGCAGGATTGCCTAATAGTTATATTTATGAATTTTGTCAAAACTCTATTCAACTAATATTAAATAATTAAAATTAAATTAGGTGTTAACATTTACAAACTCGAAATCTTATTCATACAGCATATAATACTCCCGAAACCGGCGTTTCGGTATACACTTACACCTTCATCAGGATAAGTAAGATATTACAGAAAACATAAGTTCATGACGGTACGCATAAGTACATTCGTTTAAACATTCAGTCGTACAAACATTGTACAAAAAATTGCAAAAATAACATAAATACACAAACAGGGCGTTAAAAAAGGGTATATAGTACTCACCAAAATGAGTAAATGTAATCAACATAGATCTGATCTCAACTCTTTTAGAGAAAAACGAAAAATCGGAGAAAAACTGACAAAGATGGCAATCAAACAAAATTTTGTGTCAGTAAATAGACTTTAAAAAATCTGTTGTGGCCAGCACAATACCTCTCGCCACTTCCGTTTTTGGTTACATAAATATAGGGCGCGAGCAGTCATATGACATTGTTGGCCTTGACAAGCAGATATGGGGGTTCGTGTCAAAATGACAATAAGTAATTTTGTACATAGTTGTCAAATAACAGAATTTTTTATCAAAAATTTCAATATTTTCTAAATTCACGTAGTTAGTTTGTCATATTTGACCTAGGCAAGCAGATGTGGAGGCCCTTGTCAAAACGGCAGTAAAGTAATTATTTACATAAATGGCAACTGTCCTAATTTTTCACGTGGTTAATTTGTCACCAGGAATATGGAATTTACTTGTCGAGGAAAATAAACCACATGGAATTGGAATTTCATGAAATTTTGGGTGAAAAATTGACATTTGACATATATGTACATAATTACCAGCTGTCATTCTAACTCGGGGCCCAAATATTAGCTTGTCAAGTCCAACAAAGTCACATCACTGCTCGCGCCCTGTATATTTCTCATGTATTTTCTTTATGTTTAGAATATTTTTATAATTTTAAATTTATTTTTTCAGGAAGTTTTCTCCTATACTTCTAAATGTTCGAATTTCTTCCAATTTCTTGACGAAATTTCTGATGGGTATATGTATACAGCTATAATTTTAAATATTTAATTGTTATTATTGTTATACAACAAGAAATAGTAAACTTACCAATATCACAGAAAAAATCTTCAATAATATCAGTTAAACTTCTTCATTTAACGTAAAAGCGTAATTTGACGTTTTACTACTATGTTGCCAAAAAGAATATCTAAGATTTATTTTCAGCCTAAATATACATAAAACCATATTCGTACTATGACAAATTCTGAATCGGTCCTTATCCACTGTCATGTGTTTAGTTAAACTAGATTTAAGGTCAAGTTTTAGAATTGAGCTGCCAATACCGCCCAAATAGGTTTATGAACTACTGTTGATTTTTGACAATGACATTTTTCTGTCATTTACAAACATATGATGGTTACTATAGAGTTGTTTAGGCTCTGAAATTTATTAAAACAGATTATTTTATATATTACTTTTAACCTCTCGCTAAGAGATTTTAGTAAATAAGCACGTTTTAAGGTCCCTAGAATTCGATAATAACATTTTTATGTTGATGTCTGTCTGTGTGTGTGTGTGTGGATTTGTTTGTTTGTGTGTGTGTGTGTGTGTGTGTGTGTGTGTGTGTGTGTGTGTGTGTGTGTGTGTGTGTGTGTGAGAGAGAGAGAGAGAGAGATTGTTAAAGGTACGGTTTCTCAAATTCTATAAGACTAAAGGCCTGTGCATCTACGGATTTCTAACTAAATCTAACAGTAATGGGAAGAGTTGAATATTGAACAACCGGAAGTAGTAGTATTTTAACAAAAATCTTCTAAATATTATATTTTGAAAATTTATGTTATTACAAATATTAAAAACTAGAATTCTCTATCCGACACATTTATTTTTTTTATTATACCTTCTATAGATTTAAAGATATAGATATATAACTTTGAATATATAATACATATGAGAACGGCAACGTAATGTATTTAGATTAAATATTTCGAGAGAAGGTGCCATCTATCCCTCCGTATACGAATTATTTCTGAGTTAGTTCAAAAAATACATAATAGGTGGATGTTGCACAGTGTTGCCACGTAGCTAGAACAGCAAGTTAAGATTTTATAAAGGTTTTTAAGTTTGCTACTGTAAAATAAGTATACATGTACATTTGAAGATTCAAAATATATTATCTGGTTATTATGAAACAATATTTTTGAATTATTGATTATTGAATACCTCTAACAAATACTATTTGGCAAAGCTGTCAGCACGATTTACCGTAGTTCATAGTTTTGTGGTAGGAGTCACTAGCTATCTATAATAATTTTGTGAATAAAAAGAGACAGATATAGTATCTTGCTAGGCCATATGCGTTGCCGTTCTTATATGTATTATATATTCAAAGTATATAATCTATTAAATAATTTGTTGTAGTAATTCTCACAGCCTGGTCACAGCCCAAACATCTCCATGGTAACTACTTGAGAAATTAAAATGTCTGTAATTGACAAATAAATGTCATTAATGTCAGTGTCAAAAATTCAGAGATAGTTCTGAAAGCTTTTACTGAGAACGATATTTAATATTTGTTATTGTATTATTAATTATATATTTAAAATTATAGGTATATTACATGAACCCTTCAGACATACCGCCAATCCCATTAATGAATTGGAAAAACCTTGAACATTTAGAAGAAATTGAGAAAACTTGCTCATAGAATGAATTTAAAATTATGTAAATATAAAGATTAGGTATAATTAGAACTTTTTGTATGTACAAGAATTGTTAAATACAATACTTTTATATACCAAAATGTAAAGGGTGCGAGAGGTATTGTAATGGCCACAACAGATTTTTTATCTCAATATATAGAAGATATAATATAATTTTAAAATGTATCAAATAGAGAATTATGCGGTCTTTAAGACTAATAATAAAAAAATTCAAAAAAATAATATTTAGATTTTTTTTTAAAATACTACTACTTCCGGTTTTCCAGTTGGTACCAAAACCTACTCAACTCTTCCCATTAATGTTAGATTGAGGAATCCGTAGTCAAAAAAGTCTTTAGTCTTATAGAATTTGAGAAATCATGTCTCCAACAACCTCACACACACACATCCACACACATACACACACACACACACACACACACACACACACTCACACACACACAGACATCATTGTAAAAATGTTAAAATCGGTTTCTATGGACCTTAAATCGTGCTTATTCAATAAAATCTGGATATGCGATTTTTAGCATGAATCCAATACCTCTCTTAGCGAGAGGTAAAAACAATTTTTTATTTGAAATATTTTTCTCGATATCTAATAATTACAGAGTTATTTGAAAATTAAATATTGGCCAAGGTCACCACAACATTAACTTAGTAGAATTGTTTGATTTAAAAACAGCACATCTAAGATGATCTCTGAGAGGTAAACAAAAAAGTTTTATTTAGTCGAAGTCGTATCTTTTATAGTTTTCGAGATAGCATAGATTAACCCTGTAAAAACTCATTTTTCACTGTCATATATCTCGGAAACTATTAAAGACTATTAGTTCAGTACTATATGCCCTTAAAAATTTACGCTTTTTTAACAGCCTGTATATGTTCGCTTTCGAAATAGACAACAGAAACAGAATGTGTGTTCATACATCCATAAGATCTTATTTATCCTGATGAAAGTGTAAATGGAAAATGAAATATCGGTTATGCTGTATGACTAAGATTTTGGGTAGTTGTTAACATCTGTAGTTGCCGTCAAATAATTTTGGACTGGAGATTTCTACACTGTTGCTAATCCAGTGAGTATGTTGAACATGCTGCGTTATATACGTAAGAAATTTATCTACATGTAAATCCTAAATACTACGCAAATACCAAAATGCGATAACAACACAGCCTTAAGAATTAGGTATTGTAAATGTTAACATATTTTCTTTGCTCACGACATTATATATCTTAATTTTTTTTAACTTGTCCATCTTTTATTGAATTGTATTTAACTATTTCAACAATTTCTTCTATTTTCATGACAATTTCAGAAAAAGTTGATTTAATACTTCCATTTTAATATTTCTTTATTAAATACATGACAAGTATTTTTTTCGAGGGTATAAAAGAATACACCATTTTAGTGTCGCTGAAATACGCAACTACGGTAATCGAAAGCTATAGAACAAAAACTGTATCTTAAAACGAAGCTCGGAAAACGTAATTCAATACGTGCAAATGGCGACACGTCCGTCTTGTCTCTGGAGCGGAAGTGGAGATCTGTGGCTGCTGCTGTTGGCACTATCGGAATGATGGATATTCGGTTGACGCCGCAGAGTGTAGTAATAACCGGAACACGTTGATCCGGAAAGATAACCTTCCGCCGGAAACAGCCACTCTTATCTCAACCAGCGGACAGCAACACTAATCACTGCTAACTTATTTTTACATTTACTTTTTCATCAATAACATGGAAGAGTGTCGAAAAGACTGATTACATGATATTTTCACACTGAGTACAGAATACAAAAAATAAAAATTACTTAAGTATTTTTAATGTAAAACATATAATATAAATCTAAAACATAACTTGAATTTCATAATAGGATCGTTTACGCATATAATTTTTTGAATAAATTTCGGATTTGTAAACACAACAAGCACACATAACATTACTAACAAGGTAAAGTTCTTAATTTTATATCTTTCGCCACAGTAGGTAAGCGAGATAGCCTTAATACCTATAGAGATCGTGCTAAAAACCGCATATTATGATCAGCACATCTGCTTTTATGTTTGCACGATTGGCGTGCAGAATTAAAAAAAAAATAAGGTTAAAAAATTCTTTTGACAATTTTGTTGTCATTTTTTGATCGTTATTTCATTTACTTAACGCCTCCGTCTATTGGTGATTCACGTCACATACCTATCAGTAATATGTAAGTAAAGCTTACTGCCTTGGAAACCCTAACGGTAAACATTAAAAACAACCGATTGCGCAAAAATAATTTTAAATTAATTTAACTGTAAGATTGTAAACAAGAAAATATTGATAATACATATATTAAAAATTGAAAAAATAGTTATGTATAAAAGAAATTAATACAGTTGCCAGACTTAGTAAATATGTAGGTTTGTATTTAAATTAATAAAAATTAAATGGTGGGAGATATTGTGCTAGCTATATCAGATTGTTTCCCCTTAATACTACCTAAACATTCATAAATAGCGCAACAAATTTGAATTGGGAAACAAAACACGTTCTTCACAAGAATTACTGTCCTGTTTATTGCAACGTTTCATAGCCTCCTATTCGCAGACATGTAAACGAAATTCATGTTTATTATGTATATGTACATGCACCAGAAACATTTTAGTAAGAAAATCTTGAGAACAAATTTATGGTACACTTTATGTTTGAAATATTTGCGGCACTATTGAGAAATAAATTACATACGTATATACTTTATGAGAATATTTTACGTTTTTGCAAAATGTCTTTTTATTTTTATTTGTCACATAACATATGTGTACATGTTTGAACAACACTGTCACAATACCATTCCGACTTCCTATGTAATGAGTCATGTATTAAAACAATATTGGTTGTATAAAATAATTGAATACAATAAAAAATAAAAACATAAAATGATCTGACAGATAACAAACAATAAAACACTTTTTCTTGATATTAGTTCAAAATAAGAATCTGTTGTATTTATAAAAAATAAAATAAATAAATAAATATTTCATCACGGCATATTACCCATTGCTGGGTGTGCCAATCTGCTTTGTACAGATATCGGTAATGATGGAAATCAAAATGCAGATGTAAAGTTACAAAGAGATCAAAACTAAAAAAAAAAAATTGAGAAATTTGTTTTTAAGTACTGGTTTCAATTTATTTAGCTAAACGTAAGCTTAAGTTACTTTGCACATGAATTTTGAACACTCTAATTAAATTTCTACCAACCAGAAAAACTTAATTTCTTTTCTATATTATAGTTATTTGTTTCACCCGTACAGAAACTGCACTTTTGCGAGTGTGTGGACAGGGAGAAGTGGAGACAGTAATTGGAGGTGGCTAATGTTCGACTTGAACTGTAGCGCCATTGTACCTTCTGCTGCCGTTGGTAAGGGAGGTATAGGGATCGTGCTAAAAATCGCATATCGAGATTTTGGTGAATGACCAGGACCACGTTTTAAGGTCCCCAGAATTCAATTTTAACATTTCCACGGTGATGTTTTGAAATCTTGTATTTCTACCTTACTCTTATATGGAAAAATGCCATTAGATTTTGGTGTAAAGCAGATAACCAGAAATGACACTTTACAGGAAGCTCAAAATAGTTTTTCTTCGAAAAATACTTTTAAATGTTATTTTTTTCGAGATTTGTTATTGTAAAAATTAAAGTTTTTAAAATTTTCTACAGGTTTGCATTAATACTTTTTGTATATATTTTATGGATAAATTTCTAAAATTATCTATAATTTTAATCCCGGAGCCTACGCTTTAAACACAAATCCATGGTTACACAATTCAGATCTCAAATGTATGTAACGGACAGATATATGTCACTGTCCACAAATTAATCATTTCAAAAAACAATAGTAACGTTTTAAAAAGAAAATAGTAAATGGAACAATAATTATATGGAAAGGAACTTAATACAGTTTCCAGCATAATTAAATATGTAGGAATATAGGTAATATAATAAAAATATATAATATATCATCACGGTATATTAGCCATTGCTGGGTGAGCCAATCTGCTTTGTACACAGATGTCGGTAATAATGATGACATATTTGTACCGTGCGGGCGATTACCAGGCGTCACTTCACGGGAATCTAGGGAACCGGGTTCGATTCCGACCGACACCAAATATTTTATAATTTTAAATAGCACAAAATTGACCCCTGTGGTGCACTCTCCACGCCAGCAATGAATATAGGTAAGTATATAAATAAATAAAATAAATATATCATCACGGCATATTACCCATTGCTGGGTATGCCAATCTGTTTTGTACACAGATTTTGGTAACGATGATGATATATTTGTACCGTGCGGGCGTTTACCAGGTGTCACCTCACGAGCACTTATTGCTGGCGTGGAGAGTGCACCACAGGGGTAATTTTTGATTTAAATTTCGAAATATTTGGGGACGGTCGGGATCGAACCCGGTGTTTAAATTTAATGTAATTTTAAGTATTTACATGAATAAAAATTAAATTAAACAGGAGGTATTTATTGTGTTGGCCACATCAGATTTTTTTATGTTGGTAACATCAGAGGATTTGAGCAATTTCAAATGACATCGATTTACACACGTAACCATAAGAATTAGTAAACATTTTTTAACGGTTTTGCATTGCAAATTCATATATAATTACCTACATTTAGCTTACAATTGGGTAAGTTATAAGTAAAAACTTACTATTAAAATTTTTGAAAATATGTACTTGACATTTCACCAAAATAATACCTACTTCTAATAGTAAAAGTCCTCATCTTTTTGCCGGCCTAGGCAGAGTGTTTCTGAACGATTTAGAGTAATGTAGAACTATTTTTACCCGCTGGAGGCACAAAAAAATATCTAGAACCTATTCATTGAATTTTGGTGTCAATCGGTAAATTGGAAGTGGTACTTCATTTAAAGCTCTAATGGCTGGTTACATCGACGTAACTTTAAGCGTTTCTTAAATTGACAATATTGTCGGCTTTCGGCCAGGATAGTGCTAGCCTAGCAAAAATATAGAGCTGTTTGTTAGCGCTAGATACGTACTGGGCCCTTATTCTGTAACTTGCGTGAGCATTTGCGTGACTACATTTGCGTGACTACATTAAATGACGTCACTGTTTGTTCCTAGTGACTTTTATGAGGAATTTTGTGCATTAGGTTTTTATGTCGCGAAGTTTAATATTGGTATTAGGTTTGAAATCATCATAGCGTCAATGTCACACAGGCTTCTTTGCTTAATATAAAAAAAATTCTGTATTCCTCATTTCGAAAGGATTTTATCCATCCCTCAACTTTCTACGTATTATTCGGGTATCATACCTTTCTTCTAATATCTCCTCCTCAGCTAAAGCTATAAAAATGCCAGCTAAAGCCATTATGAGGAGAACTAGGTATAATCTGAAACAATTTTAACAATATAAACCAAATAATAAGGTAAATTGATAACCTCAAATTATGATACACTTACATTTGTGAATTATTTAATCACTAAAAAGAAACGATAAAAATAAAAACAAATTAAAAATAACAAGAAACAACAAAAGTCGTAATATAACAATAAAAATAAAACAACAACAAAACGCGCAAAATGACAGCAATACGAGACAACTACAGAATTAAAGTGAGATAGGTAGTCACGCAAGTAAGAAACAGGACCTCTGTAGGTCACGCAACTATATTTGCGTGCCTCGCAATGTATGACGTCATAACTAGTAGTTCTTCAGATCTCTAATAGATGGCATACTGTATACATGTGACTAATTTGTGTTAGTATTGGTGTCGTAAATGCTCACGCAAGTTACAGAATCAGGGCCCTGAACGATATTTACTTCTTACAACTAGCGCGCAAGTGCTGCTTAAAGTAAGAAAGTATAGTATTGATAGCTCTGAGACTTCATTTTGAAATGAAAATTATCACTTAAACTGTTAAAAGGGTGCATACTCTGGTGCAGAAGTAAATATTGTTAACCAAGTAGTAAATTTGTTAGGAAGTGATGTTCGTGCAACCAAACATGACGCATGCAGCCGCCTACTAGTTCGCTTTATCAGCACTTGATTCTAGCGAACCGTTCAATTATTTTATTAGTCTAGTGCTAGACTAACTGAACGCGAGAATTGCTTCGAAATAAATGCAATAATGCATATACATTGA